>VZQC01006125.1:0-119996 GCA_009823505.1 Rhizomys pruinosus | reverse complement strand
AACAACAACAACAGAAAATACTGCATCAAAGAACTGACTGAAACAGTGAACTTCTGCTCAAAACAGTCAACTTCCCCATGGAAAATATTGAGAAAGACTAAGAGATGGAAAGCATGTTTGGCAGAATGCACGAGCTCTGGTGGGGTGGGGGAATGAGCGGGAACATGGGTCTAGATTTGTTAAAAATAAATAAATAAATTTATGTGAAAAAAAAAGAAAAAAAAAGAAAAAAAAAAGAAAAAAAATGGATGATTAGAAATGTGAAACTTAGACTTAAAATCTTGATCACAGAATTACTTTTTTGTTGTTGTTCATGGTGAAATCCCTGGTTTTGTAATTTCTTGCTTTAAGTTTTTAGATGTGTCTTTTTGTCAGTGTCAGATGAGATTTACCAAACATCAAGGAGAAGAAAAATCTAATAAGCAGTTGTCAACGACTTACTATCCAAATGTAGTTATTGATCATCCAAATGACATCTCAATTAAAAGCTCAGTGTTCATCACATCGTCCTCTGGTGAACTTTTACATAAACTCATATCTCTGCTGCTTAAAGTTTATTTTGAAATTGATATTATGATAAAGGTTTGAGATAAAAGATATTTTATAACCAAAAGATTAAGTTACCCAATAGACAGTAGAAAGCTACAATTCTGGGGAACATAGAAAATTCTTGAAGACAACAGAGGTTGTTACAGCCAATGTAGCGCTCTTAACATCAAGCACCACAGCATTGAGCATCTATCCTCTGACAGGTCCCAGCTGGATAAGACAAGCTATTCAACTCCCTGGGGTACATGATTTAATTACCAGAAGCAAAACTACAAATTTAGCTAAATAGAAAGCTCAAATGAATCCCTGGTACTCCTTAGGATGCCACAAGATAATGATCAAGGCTGTGAATTGCAGTGCGTCATCTTGGATGGCATACAAGACTGCTGAGAACCACAGGGATGTGGGAAAATCTTTATATCCTAAATGTGGGGAAGGCTTGAGCTATCTTTCTGGATGTATGTTGGTGGGCTGCTTGCATGGAATTAACTGAGATCCCTGTCTGGAAGTCTCTCCATTCCTGGAGTCTTCTGTCCATCCTCACAGCCATTATCTGCAGGGGAGGGTCAGCAATGAGCATGCCACGTGTTCCTAGGTGGATACCTCAGGCTAATTCTGGATTTAGAAATAAAAAAGAAAAACAAAGAGTAGAACACCTCTTTTCCTTCAACAACAAAACAAAGCCACCAATGAGAAAAACATGGCAGGAAAACAAAGTCTTTATAGCTGAAACATTCATTTGCCTCATAAACTGAGAGCAATTTTCTTATTAAAAAGTCCACTGTGTAAATCAAAAATTAATATTCATTAAAGAGTACTGTAAATCTGGACAAAAGCTCAGGGGTTATTTAGGCCTTGGGGGTGGGGGTACCTACTACCCCAAATTGTTTTGCTAAATGGACATGGTGTCAAACTGTCTTCTAAAGGTTTGTGTTCATACTCATAGATTAGTGGTGCTCTCAGGTGTGGCCAAAGAAACTGCTTTCTCATCGGACACTGATACAGAGACTCATAACTATTTCAACCTACTGAGGAAAGGTGAATATTGAGTGCTCAGCCCTAAAGGGGACATCTGCATCAACACCCCACCCCCCAAGCTCAAAAACCATGAAGGATGGGTGGGCAGAAAGCCAGAGGACAGGGCGGAGTGCTGTGAAATGCTGTCTGCTGGACAAAGGAGCAGATGCACTCATTAACTCACCACGGCTATGATTACCTGGACAAGGTCAAGCCAACAAGGTCAGCCAACATTCTAGCAGGCAGCGTGAACAGGACTGAATGGGTCCCAAAAAATTCCCCCCAAATAAAACAGGAATATGGAGGGGGATGTATTAGGGTATCCCCAGGAAGGGGGAAGGGGAACATTGGGAGCAAGTATGATCAAGATACATTATGTGAATGTATGAAATTGTTAAAGAATAAGTAAAATAACAAAATATATTCTAGAAACTTCATTAAAGAAAATATGACCAAGCTGGAAGGAATCACGAAGAAAAAGAAAATAAGGGTCTGGGGCTGTGGCTCAATTGTTGGAGGTCTTGCTTAGCATGCGTAAGGCCCGGTTCCACCCCTGGCACTAAGTAAGCCAGGAGCGAGGTAACGCATGCCTGTAATCCCAGTTCTCTGGAGGTAGAGGCAGCTAGAAGTGGGTGGACTTGAAGTTCAATGTCATCCTCAGATACATAGTGAGTGCGAGGCCAGCCAAGGCTTGATGAAATCCTGCTTCAAAAAAAAAAAAAATAGATGAAATGAGGAAGGACAGAAATAGAGTAATTAAAAATGGATAAAGATATAAGCAGCTTGTCTGGTTACTCAAAAGAGTGTGTGCATTCAAAGCTAATCGTTGGAAACTATGATATAAACCATAGCTCCTGCCATATCTTGTGTTATCAATTTTAATTCTGACAACAGCACTATGAAGTAGATAGCAGTCTACCCATTTCTGAGGAGAGAAAACCAAGGTGCCCACATGTTCAGCTAAGGAATCCAGATCCAGAGGGAAGGCGTACTGCCAAAGGAACTTGACAGATGCTGAAGAGAGTTGGGAGTCCAGGTACCCTGTGGCCAGAGCCACCATAACACTGTAGAAACACATGTGAGGGATCTGTGGCACTCGGGTCTGTGCAAGGAGATATTCCTGTCAGGTTGGAGCTGTGATCAATTTGGCTAGCATGTTTAATTTGAGAATAGCATCATGCCCTCCCAATAATTATTTTCATCTTAGATAACTCAGGGTCCATTTCGATGGTTTGAAACAAGAACCCTGAGTGTGTGAGAGCTGGAAGGGAAGGAGATGTAAGTTATTTATTGTTCTATAAATGGGAAATGGGAGAATCTGGAGTAAGGAACAAGGCTCTCTACACAACTCGGTCCAGTCTGTGCTGCCTTTCAGATTATTGCACACTGGGTAATTTACAATGAAAGCTGGTCACAGTTCTGGCAGCTGGGAAGCCACAGTTTGAGATACTGCTCTGGGGAGCACCTTCTAGCTTCACCATGAAATGACAGAAGACATCCTATGTGGGAGAGAGAACAAGAGAGAAGCCAAGAGTGCAAGCCCCCCCTTACCACTCTCAATGATGGAATGATGGCGTGTACCCACACGTTCATGAGACTAGGGAGCCATCACCTGATCACCTTTTGAAGGACCCAGCTCACCACACCATTGCAATGAAGTCTGCAACTTAGGGACCTTGGAGACACATTTTATTTTATTTTATTTTATTTTTTTTAAATTGATTTTTATTGATGCTTTGTGCATTTCATACATTTTTTCCAATTCAGTTCAGGCTTATTTCCCTCCCCGCCCCCACCCCATCCCAGATCATGCATTCCGCCATAACTGTCCTGCATCTTTCTCTCAGTTTTTTTTTTTTCATTTTTAGCTATAAGTGATAATCCATGAGTACAAGCATCCTTCATGCAAAACCTATCTGCAGGCTGTTGTGCCCAAACACCTACAGCCCCACCATCCAGTGGGGGGTGACAGGTTGTTTGTTCAATCAAGTTGATCAAATGAGTGTCCAGACTACATTGCTGTTAGTTTCACCCTTTACCCCATCGGAGCCTTTACATTCTACCACGCCCCCTTCCGACAGAGTTGTTCCCTAGGTTAGACAAGGGGCCACAGGTGGATGAGAGGTAAAACAGCCACTCTCTCTGAGCTGTTGACTTGGACTCTGGTCAACTTCTGCTGTTCTCTTTCATTGGCTGACAGTCTGTTCCGGAATAACCTTTCGATCCTACTAATGAAGAACAAGCAATTTAGTATATATAGGGCATTTCAAGCAGCACCACTAGTTAGTAGGTTCTTTACATAGACACATGTTGGAATGTTAATCATGAAAATTACAATTTCCCCCTGTTAAATATGTAACAGGGTCTTACTGTGGTATTATCATCTCTAACCACCGTAGAGTGATGTCAAGCTTGTGGCATCAGTCATGGTTATTTCTTCCAAGGGAGAGACAATAGCCAATTAAATTTGGGATATACAGGCCATGGCCTGCCTCTGTGCACAGTATTTCCCAGGCAGTGAGGTGTGCTGGTGCTGCACGGTGAGACGTCTTGTGACTCAGGGAGACCTATTTGCTTAATGGTTCAGTGGCCTTTTGGTAAACTCTTGGCATTCAGAGGCCATCTGTAACTTGCATGTGTGGCCTCAATAGCATCCTCCCATGTAAAAAAACATGTGTATATTAACAAACATTGGTTTAGAATTGATAAAATGGTAATGTCATCTGAATTAATGGAGTATACATTCGCATTGCCCACCATTTGTCTTTACACAAAAACTCGTAGAGCAATAAACCTTGGGATTGGACAACATACAAAGTTCTCTATTAATCTCTGTTGTCATATACACCTTGTGCATCTCTTAAGAGGATTTAACGTAAAATGTATATGCTTTCCAGTTAATCTATATCTAGTCCCCAAAAGACATGGGAGAATTTAATAAAATCTGTGCCTTGAGCTCCCACCCTATTGTCATGTAAATAAACTGTCTTTGGAGCTCATACGCTAAAAAAAAAGGGGGGAGGGATACAGAAAGACAATTTAAAGCCTTTTCATAAACCCTGCACTTCAAATCTTAAAAACCTAAGCTCATGGGAAACAGTATTTGTTTGTTCCTCACAGGTAAATAACAGTCCACCAACATACGTGCTGAGAAAGACTAACATACAGGTTTGCACTTGGTAGGATGTACCAAAAAAGTTCAAGCTTTGCATATATCATGGAAAGGACTGACTGTCTGACATTGAAGGGAAGAAAGCCTCAGATTGCCATAACACGTTGAACCCCTCTGTGATCTACCTGTAACAACTAGTTACTATGAGCCTAATGAAACTTAACCTTCTAGGTAGCCACAAAGTTTCTGATATGAGAGACTTCCTGCCTTCCCACCATTAGAACAAGGAGACAAATCTGACCATGATGAGTGCTCGCTCCAAGTGTATAAATTGGAGACAACTAACTGTAGAGTGAATCTCTTATAAACATGTAAAAAACTGTTTCCTTTACATTGACTACTAAGACTTGGGAACTGTGGAAGGGATTCACTCTCTGTTCAGAAACAAATATAATACTAAAATCCTAGGGATTGCCACTCAGGCAAATATATTAATACAGGAGCTCTGACCTCTCAGCCAATGGATTTTTCTACCCAGTGTGAATGTTGGCCAGGGAGACATGCCACAGAAGTCTCTTGTCTAATCCGACGCATACGACATGCCTAATCCACACCGAGCTCACCGGCATCGACCCTACCCTTGCCTCGGTGGACCGAAGAGGCCATAGAATAAGACTACTGTCTTGCCACAAACCTGACGTTTAACATGGAGACACATTTTAGACAGCATCAGCTCACCTTCCCCTTCAGGGCTTACACCTCTGCCAGGAAGTGTCTCCTGGATAGACACTGGTTCTCTGAGTGCGAGACAGGAGAAGGAGGGGAGGGGCAAATTGCTGGCATTCCACACAAGTAGGCAATAGGTTTACATCTTCTCAAAGTAAAATGTCTGATCTAGTTTAAAATGTTATGCTGTGGCCCCCAGTGCATTTCCCAGCTCTAGTCCTTCTTTCCGGTTTCTGCTTACACGAGGCTTCTGTGGAAATGCCTTCTCTGTTTCCCCATTTCTTGCCACAAACCTCATTTTACTTAAAAATTTTAAGTGTATTCTTTTAGTTCACACCGACAGCGTATTTTTACATATCCTCCCTCCTATTTTTTTTTTTTTTTTTTTTTTTTGGTCTCTTTGAGACAGGGTCTCCCTGTAGCCCCAGCTGTCCTGGAACTCACCTTGTAGACCAGGCTGGCCTTGAACTCACAAAGATCCCCCTGTCTCTGCCTCCCAAGTGCTAGGATTAAAGGCGTGCGCCACCACGCCCAGCTACTCACTCCCTACTTTTTATGGCCAACTTTTCCCAGACCCCCTGTACATTCCACTTCCAACATCGGTCCTCCCAACATCATTTCTTCTCTCCTCCTCCTCCTCCTCCTTTTCCTTCTTCACTGAGTTAAACGAGTGCTACCTACTTACACACTGCTATTGAGTACCATCTACTGGAGCAACCTACTATGCATTACCCCATAAAGAAAACTGACTCTTCCTCCGTCAGTGTCCAACAAGGGCTTCTTAAATAGGCGTGGTCCTCACGAGCTCCTCCTCTCTCCTTGCTGGAGTATTACTAGCTTGATCTTGTGCAGGTCTTTTGCAGGCAAGCACAGCTGTTTTGAGCTCATGAGAGCAATTGTCCTATCAGGTCCCGAAGACATTATTTTACAACTATCTTCTCTGACCTCTGGGTCTTACAATCAGTCAACCCCTGCTTTTGTAACGTTACCTGAGACTTGATGGTGCGAGGATATGATACAGATGTCCCGTGTAGAGCTGAGCACCCCACCAACACTTACTCTGCACTTTTCCAGTTGTGAGTCTCTGAATTAAGCAGCACACACTGCATAAAGAAGTCTTTCTTATGAGGGATTAGAGTTATACAAGTATAAGGAGAAGCATTCCCATCTTATGTTCTCTAGAGTGTTTACTATGTCGTGATCTTCTTGATTATTGGTTTACATGTTTATCTTTCTACTCATGGAGACTTGATCCTAGCTGTCTTCCTAATTCCTAGAACCATCCTGGAATGATATGTACACTTTTTGAATCAGTAAACAAAATCTAAATTCCTTAAGCTGTCCATATACTTCTAAAATAACCGAAACTCACATATTCCTGATGTGAAGAGATTAATGGGAATGACTCATTTATTTAGTTGCACAGTCATCCCAAGTGTTCTAAAAGAAGAGTTTAAAATTAAAAGAATAAGCAAGTATAACACTATAATTTAGTTCTCTCTCAGTGAAATAAAGATCTTATTGAAAGACACTAGATTGGGGGCTGGAGAGATGGCAGCTGAGAACCGTCTTTAACTCCAGTTCCAGGGGAATCTGACGCCCTCTTCTGACCTCCGAAGCATTGCTTGACACGGGTGCACAAACCTACATGCAGACAGTACACTCATACACATAAAATAAATAAACAAATAATTTTTTAAAAAGATACTAGATTGTATAGAAGCCCTAGGATTCAGGACAGGCTCATCTTTCTTAAAATTTTTTAAATATGATTAACAAAATGTAAGCAATAGCAAGCTTGTTTACTGAGCACAGGCCAGGAGCATCAATGGTGTAATCAGAGAACTAGCTGTTAGCAAGATAAGCACAGCCTTTGCCCTTAATGAGACTGTCATTTTGTGGGGGATCCAAATAGGAAACTGTTCGAAACACATGTATCAAGTGATAATGACAGGGCATCAGCGGTGCCTCAGGAATGCAGGGAAGTGGAGTGGAAGGCGGCGAAAGCTGGGTGGCGGCTCACCAAGGAAATCCCAGCACTCAGAAAGCTGAGGCAGCAGGATCATGACTTCAAGTCCAAAGTGCGCTACATAGCAGGAAAAATGGGCTGAGGGGGCGTCAAGATGAGTCAGCAGGTCAGCTCTGCAAGGCTGCCGACCTGAGCCCCGGAATGCATGGTAGAAAAAGAGAACCATCTTCTGCAAGTTGACCTCTGACCTCCACCTGGACACACACACACACACATTTGCACAGCCTCCCCCTCCCCCATAATAATAACTTTTGAAATGGTTAGAGAAAGAGAAGAGCTAAAGGCATCAGGCTGCAGCAAGGGGACCAGAAGCTTCTGAGAAGTCTGCTGACAAGGTTGGGCCCCAGAGACACGCACCAAGCACCCAAGGCAGGGCTGGGATCAGCCTGTGGGGCCAGGGTCATGGGAAGTCTAAATCCTTTCAACACAGCCCAACCTAAGCACCATTTCTTCTAGTAAATCTTTCCTGATTTTCCAGACGGAGGGAGGAAATGTCCTTTCCTTTTGAACTCATTTTTTTTTTTTTTTTTAAGGCAGGATCTCAGTATGTAGCCCTGGATCTCCTGAAACTCACTATGTCGACATCAGGTTAGCCTTGAATTCATAGAGATCTGCCTGACTATGCCTAGAGTACTGGAATTAAAGACCTGCACAACAGGCCTAGCTCTCTTTTTAAAAATTGTTTCACTTATGATCTGTCCCAGGTGGTCCTGAAGTTTGGGGCCTGCACAGCTTACACAACCGCAGTTGGTACCTGGCAGTTCCTTCTACCCATAGGTAGTTTTGAAAAGACTACAGCCTTCTCAGTAGTCCCAAAAGAGCTGTTGAAGGTGTGTTGTTCACAGTGTTTTGATGTGGTGGAGGTCCTGGGCAGTTCTTGACCTGTGTGGGTACTCTGTTCATTCAGCTGTTGTCTTAAAAGTTTTGGAATTCAATGAAATAATGTACTGAATAAGGATGTGGTGTTTTTGTAACAAAGCAAGGTTCTATGGGGATGGCTTTATACAGTAGAAGCAGGAAATGAGAAATTATTGATAAAAGCTACAGAATTGTAGTTACACAAAATGAGTAAGCCCTGAGAATCTAATGTACAACATGGTAGCCATAATGAACAAGTTTATAGTGTATGCTGATTTTAAATGTCTTCAGCAAAATGAAAGAAAATGGTAACAAAGTTACATAGTGATTGATTGATTGATTGATGAAGATTTTGTGACCAGAAACCTCAGAACTTACTTCTGTAATTCTTTGAGGAACGATAATCTGATATTTGATAATATAATATTTAAGGAAACTTTATATTATTAAATTTGATTATTGTAAATGACAACTATGTGTATATAGTTTTAATGTTATTATTTGATTTAAAATATATTCAATAAAACTTGCTTAAAAAAAAAGGAAAATAATTGGAAATTGCTGTTATTTTTTAAACTAGTCATTACATGAAAGGATTCACAAGAATTCATTGTCTCCAGGTCACCATTGAGTTATTACTTTGGTAATTCCTCACCTGGGTTATCTTTTCTGTAGTTACTAACATTACAGCTCTATCAGGACTGCTTACACTGAAATAGTCTGCAGGACAAGGGCTGCTCCATTGTTTATGCTGCTAACAGTATAACGGTCATAACTGCACATCTGTTGACCAGAATGCCAGCCGGACTTAGACTCTCATTCTGCAGCTCATCATCTGATGCCTTGACCTTCTGAAGACTTTCTAAACAATCTGTGCTAGTGTGTGTGTGAGTGTGTGTGTGTGTGCGTGTGTGTGTGTGTGTGTGTGTGTGTGTGTGTATGTGTACATAGTAAATGTTCCCTCTTGAAACTGCTTTTAGTAACTTAGAAGAGCTGAACTCATACTCTTCTTCCTCACTCTGCTCAGTTTCAGCAAGGGCATTAGAGTTGTAACCGTTTTGAAGTATGTCTACACGCTGCAGAATGTTCCTTTGCTTACATTGCTTTTCACAGACACTTGACCATTCTTTCACCTCTCTTGGAGCTGTTCATCTGTGCTGGGGATTTGAGAAGCATTAAGAACCTTCCCCTCAGGTTTATAATTTTAGGGCTGTGATTCCCACTCCACATTCATCTTTGAGGCTTTGTCAGGAAAGTGACTGTGAAAACACAAATGCAACCCAGGAGCAGCATCCTGCTAAGCCCTGGGAGCTTCAGTTAGTGCATCAGGGGCCTATGAGGGCATGAGCACAGCTGGCATGAATGGGGAAATGGGAGGAAGTGAGTGCTGCCAGATGGCCCCAGGGAAGGCTCCGGACAGGCCCTGGAAGCAAGTAGGAAACACAGGCCATGTTGGAGTCAGAATCTGCCTTGTATTTTACCCTGTGTAACAGGTCCTATCACGTCTATCAATTTAAAATGTTCTCACTTTCTCCCACGCAGTTAAACTTTACCCAAATCATCAAATTTCCCTCTGTACTTGCTCAAAATTGAATCTGCTGCATCCACAGAGACATGGACTACGTTGAACTCAATAAGCCCTTTCAATTTTGCCAGTTGCTCTCATATGGAAAGAGTCAATTAGACTAACCTTGAAGAGGGCCTACCTGTGCTGACTGTGGAGGGAGCACCGGGCAGCAGAAAACAAACTCTGATTTAGCAACAGGCAGCCAGTCATTTTGCCTCCCCAGGACTTTTTGAGGGTTTGTCATGTAACAGTAAACTTATTTATATTTATCTCATATAAATATAGATGTTGATTGTCAAATTTTCAGTGAGGTTTCAGCACGAGAAGGACTGCTATATTTCTGTGTCCTGCCAAGATTAGTGATCCATCTGATTTTTCAGAATTAGCTTAAATAAGGAAATTACAAGTGCGTTGTCAGTGGGAATGTGCTCTGGAAATTTGAAGTCTAGATGCTTAGCTTCATGGGTAAATATCTGAGGTCAGTGGACTGCTAAGCAGTCCTTCCATGATGCAGAAATAATTATCCTGGTGACAATCCTCTTATAAATTCATTGTCTCAAAATATTAAAAGGAGATAATTCAATAAACTTCCTTTTTAAATGGCTACTATACTAAACACTTTTCCAGGTTCTCTCTCTCTCTCTCTCTCTCTCTCTCTCTCTCTCTCTCTCTCTCTGTGTGTGTGTGTGTGTGTGTGTGTAGGTATGTATGCATGTGAAGACCACAGATAGATGCTGGGTATATTCTTCAATTGCTCTCCATCTTACGTTTTTGAAACGGAGACTCTCATTGAACCCGGAGCTCACCAGTTTAGCTGGACAGGGTGGGAAGCATACTGCAGGGCTCTGCCTGCCCAGCACTGGACTTACAGAGTCACACCACTGCCATCTTGGCTTTTATATGGTGCTAGAGATGGAACCCGTGTCCTCACACTTGCCCAGAAAGCAGTTTACAGACTGAGTGATCTCTTCAACCCCTGTGTTTGGCTTTGAACAGGAAAATGGAGTGATTAGAGTTGTACTTTCAGGAAGTGGTAGATATCTGTTAGACCATGTGTGGAGGAACCAGGAATATATTTATAGCCTTCGTTCAAGCATTACTTAGCCAAATAAAAATGAAAGTTACTTGAGCTTGCTTTGGCTTGTTTGTTAAAGCTTCCTGGGTAGCAGAGGCTAGGCTAGGAGTCATCACTACCAAGAATGAAGGCAAAACACTGTTCAGTGGAAGGGCTTTCACGGCACCTCTTATATTTCCAAGGCAAGTCCAAATTTGGATGATTATTTCTGCTTAGGATGGTTGCAAGTGGGAAAGTTGCTTGGAGAAGTTCTCAGACTTTGAAAAAACTGTAGTGGAGGAGCCATGGGATCATTCTATAAGGTTGCAAGTAGTCGTCGTTGTTGTCGTCGTGCATACACATGACACTCATTTAATTCCCCATCTTCTTTTCTACCATGGCCATTTCTTTTATATACAAGATCTTGTTCTGGCATCATGCCCAGAGATGTTAAGCTACTGTGTAGACAGAAGAAATACTCTGAATCAGGTTTAGGACATTGTAAGACACTGTGAGCATGGATCTCACTATTTAGACTAGGCTGGCCTTGAACTCACAGAGATCCTCCTGCCTCTGCCGCATGAGTGCTGGGATTAAAGGTGTGTGCCACCACACCCAGTACCACTTTGCATTTTGGAAGATCTGAGGTTAGCCCAGAGCCTGGACTGGATTGAAAATGAGCAAGGGAGAAAGGTTTACTGCTTTCTGCTACTGCTTAATCATCTCATCAAAGGAAAAGGCAGTTCTATAGACAGCAACAGTTGGAGAACAGATGAGGACAAACAGTTAACCTTTGGATTTCCTTAAACTGAGAAAAATTCTTAAGTAGGTTTTTTTTTGTTTGTTTGTTTTTACTTTTCAGTCCGTCAAACTTTTGCTTCTATTTTTTTTTTTTTTAACTTTTTAAAAGAAGGTCCACTGTGTAGCCAACGCTGGCCTGGAACTTATGATCTTTCTACATCAGCTTCTTAAGTGATGGAATTATTTACTTCTTTTGATGACAACAGACTTCCTAGGGCATCAGCAAAAGCTGCAGGAGAAGTACTGCAGGCACAGGCTGCTGTGAGCCAAGGTAAAGAGATGCCCACCTGTTATGGCTTGCGTTGACCAGTAAAAAATGGTGTTGTTAATGGAGTTGTGTCTACCTAATCTAGATAGAAAGCTAGATAGAATGCTGGATATTATTACTCTTTACCCAAACCCAATTTCTATTATTCATTTTCACTGTTTTCTTCTAGAAAATCTCTATTTTCCACTTACATAAGAATCATGAAAAGGGATCTGGAGAGATGGCTCAGTGATTTGCTCTTGCAAAGGGCCTAGGTTCAGTTCCCAGCACCTACATGGTGGTTAACAACCATTCATAACTCCAGTTCCAGGGGATCCAACCCCTTCTTCTGTCCTTTGCAGGCATTGCACGACATGGGTGCACTTGCACATATGCACACAGTACCCGCATACATATAAAATTATAAAATTACAAAATTATTTATAAAAGGATCATGAGAGAAGACAGCATTGGCAGCAGGTCTGACAGAACAGACTCAGGATGAGCAGGAGTGGCTTAGCAGAGCACCCTCAGATGCTCGTGTGTGTGTGTGTGTGTGTGTGTGTGTGTGTACATGCTTGTGGAGACTGGCAGTCAGTGCTGGGTGCCTCTGCAAGCACTCTGCACTTTAGCTTTTGTGACAGTGTCTCTCAATGGCCTGCAATCCACTGATCCAGCTCGAGTGTCTGGCCCGTGAGCCCTGCGTGTCCCCATGTTTCCGTCTCCCTGGTGCTGGTGAGGTTACAGGGATGCAAGTGTGCTTGGCTTTTTTTTTCTCTATACGTTTTAGGAATTGAACTCGGATCCCTAGCCTGTGGCAAGCACTTTACCACCTGAACCCTCTCCTCAAACCCAAGACATACATTTTTGGTCTTGTTTGCCTTGAATATTTTTAGAGTTATTTGGGTAGAAATGCAAATACTCTGTGAAACCCATAATAAAATATTAACTAAGAAGCATATCAGGGCATGCTGCTGAGGATTTAATTTGTCTGAGAGTCTAGCACCTCTCCAACTGGACCTACCCTGATGTTCTTGGAGGCAAGAAAAAAGGACAAACAAAGATGGCAATGGTCTCCACATAGAATTATTGCTGTTTTCATTTTCTCCCCTTTTGAGGGAGACAGCAGCCTCATCAAGAACCTCCCCGCCATGTCAAATCTACACTGGCTAAGGAAGGCTAAGAGGGGAACTGATCACACTGCAAGAAAAACACAGAAAGCAGGAAACTTTCTGTCCATGGGCTACTTTGGCCATGGTACCCTGTTTGGACAAGTGATAGGGGAGAGCACAGTGCTAAGTGGTTACAGTGTGATCCCTACCCAGTTGCTAGTGCTCCTCAGCTTTCCCTGTATCTTAATGAAGACACAGGTCTACTCTGGTACCTTTAATTTATCGAGCTAAGTAAATGTTTCTTGCTCCATCTTTTCAGCTGTTCCACTTTTCTTTTATGACATGTCTTTGTGCTCTCCTCTGTGAACACTTAGGGTGACGGGGGCTGTAATGACTGTCACAATCAGAGTTTACGACAACCCAAGCCTCATAAAGACTTTCTTATGCACAGGAGCCACTTATAAAAATATGGGGAAAAATGACAGAGCCGCCATGTCTTAGGAACACAGCACTGGTAAGCCTGGCATTTTAAAGCAGCTCATGGGCTTCCGAGCATGACTTCTGTGCAGAAATGAAAAGTCTGGTGAGCTGCCAATGGAACACTGTGAGCTGAAGCAGAGCTCAGAGTGTCACAGAAATTGGGTTCTCCATTCATTACTAAACCTGGGATTATTGGCATGACACTCAAAACCCTCTACCCACCTCCAAAAATAATCCTATAAAACATATCTTCTCAAATTGCCTATTATGCCGTTCCATTTCTCAGAAGGTATGCATATTTTAGTTGGCTTGTGGTATGATTGAATTGAACTGTGTTGTTGAATTTTGCATATGCTTTGCCTGATTTGATCCTGCAGGGACCAGAGAAGGATGATGATGTAAATGCACATACTGACCTTAACGCAGCCCATTCTATTCTGGATGCTGTCAGATACAGATCCTTCAGACACGCAAGGTTCTGCTTGCTTCAAGAACCACTCGCATAACCTTGCCAAAATATGTCATTCTTTTCTCTTTGCATCGAAAGCATAACAGCCTCTATTTAGAGCAATAATTTTGTAGCTTGGCAGTCCTTCAGCAACAGGAGAGATGACACAAGGCTCATTGTGTTGGCATCATTATCCGAGGACATGAAAACCCTTGTTTAAAAGGCTATTCACTGCTTAATCCAAATTTTGCCCTCCATAAAAATTCCTTTGATTATTCAATCAATTCATATTGTAGAAATCTGGAACCTCTTTATGAAATACATCATTCCTAAAAGGACTTAAAATGAACCATTTTCCTTGTATAATTATAAGAGTTTTTTTATGAGCTGTACTATATTGCTCCACTTTTTTTCTATAATGCCATATTCTTGGTATTTTCCCTGTAATGTTTATACTTAAAAGACATTTTGAAGTGAGTAAATTGATATTATTCTATCCTTGATGAAGAAGCTAAAGGTTAGAAAGGCAAAATAGCATGTTCACTTTCCTTTGTTTAGAAAATGACTGTCATCTGTCCAATCACAAACTCTGTGATCTGATTACTATCTTCAACTTCAAAGAATTCATTATAAATCCCAACAATTTGGTTGACTTGGAAAGGAAGATATTTCTGAAGAAAAAGTGTTGTAGAACTTTATTTCTGACGTTTTAAGGCAAAGTATTTATCTTTGGTATGGATTAAACATTCCTTGTCCCCAATTTTAGGCTGAAACAAATCATCGGCCTATGCAAATCCAGAACCTACTCACTAATTTTGACCCGATGTGCACACTATTTAAAAAAAATTAGTACAGCAGTGAGCTCATACTTGATCAGTTTAAAAAACAAGTTACAATTTTGTATGAAATGCACAAAGCTTCAATAAAAATTGGCTTTTAAAAAATTACAAGATTCTCAACTAGAAAAATAGAGTACCTTGGGCTGAACACAAATCCAGATTACCTTTAAAACACCTTGGTGATTTTTAGCTACTTTTAGGTTAAGATTTTCTTGTACTAACATAAGAATGTAAGTGTCGATAGTATGTAGTAATCATCAAAGCTGTAGGCATCTCGCAATGCCTCTAGGAGAAAGCTTCCATTAGCACTACAATTTTGTGAACTACAGGATAAGACATTCAGTACGAGAGGAAAATAAGGACAGATATTCATAAAGAAGTAGTAGGTACATTTGATTCTCACAATAATTCTGTGAAATAGATGTCTTCCTGTTACAAATGATAAAGTTGAGACAAAGTTACCTAATTTTCCAAAGGCCAAACCAAGAATCCAGGCAAAATGAAAGACAGCATCTCTAGGATCATCACTGTGCATCAGTCTTCTTCTCTGTGGCCTTCTATATTTGCTGATTAAACATACCAGGTGCTGCTATTATGTTAAATTATAACTTGTATTTGTTTTCTGAAGTCACTTTCCAGAGTAACCAATATCCGTAAACCTAGCTTATATTTTATTTTATTTTTTTCTTTAAAATTTTTTTTTTATTAGTCGGACGTGGTGGCACATGCCTTTAATCCCTAGGGAGGCAGAGGCAGGCAGAGCTCTGTGAGTTCAAGGCCAGCATGGTGTACATAGTGAGTTCCAGGACAGCTGGGGCTACAGGGAGATCCTGTCTCAAAAATAAAAAAAAAAGGGGGGGGGGCTGGAGAGATGGCTTAGCAGTTAAGAGTGCCGACTGCTCTTACAGAGGACCCGGGTTCAATCCCCAGCACCCACATGGCGGCTGAGAACCATCTGAGACTCCAATTCCAGGAGAACTCCAGTTCCAGGGGAATCCGACACTCTCTTCTGACCTCTGCGGCATTGCACGACACGGGTGCATAGACCTGCAGGCAGACAGTACATTCATACACATAGAGAAAAAAAATAAAAATAATAAAAAAATTAAAAATTTTTATTTATTATTTTATGTGTATGAGTGTACTGTCTGCATGTAAGTAGGTGCACCCGTGTCAAGCAATGCTATGGAGGTCAGAAAAGGGTGTCAGAGTCCCTTGGAACTGGAGTTAAAGACAGTTCTTAGCTGCCATGTGGGTGCTGGGAACCAAACCCAGGTCCTCTGCAAGAGCAGTCGGTGCTCTTAACTGCTGAGCCATCGCTCTAGCCCCAATTTATTTATTATTTTTAAGTTATGTGTATAAGAGTATGTCCTGCATGTAGGTAGATGTACCCATGTTGTTCAATGCCCCTGGAGGTCAAAAGAGGGTGTCAGATCCCCTGGAACTGGAGTTATGGGCAGTTGTTAGCTGCCATGTGGGTACTGGGAATAGAACCTTAGTCCTCTGCAAAAGCAGTCAGTGCTCTTAATTGCCAGGCCATTTCTCTAGCCCCGGAACACTGTATTTGTAAGGCACTCTGCTAGGCATTTGGGAACATTATTATGCGGTGACCCTGGGACTGCTTTGAAGAACACACTGCTACAGGAAATGGGTGTATTAATAGAGAAAGGCAAAGCTCACTACAGTAAGGTAGGGTAGTAGAGTAAAATAAGTGAAAATTAAGTACCATAGGACTCAGAGGATCCCTCTTCATCAAGAGAGAGGTCAGTATAAACTCCTGAAGGAGAAACTAAGGATAGGGCTTGTTATCAGAGATGTCACATTTGAGTAGAGCGTAAACACACTGTACCTATTTCAATCATTCTAACATCAAAAGCACTAAGAATCAGAAAGCTGAAATGACCTCCCAAGGTCACACACTACCATCTGTAACTTCATTTCTGAACCTGAATGATTATTTTGTACTCTTTTCCAAAGAGTTTTGGCAAATGGTCCTGATTCAGTGTTACTTTGTTCATAACTTTAAATAAATTATTAAGAATCTAGCAAAATAAAACAGAACGTGAGCAATTAGTAAAAATCATTAAAGAAAAGGAATGCTGACAAGGCAACTCTGATGTAGAGTTGGATAGATTTAGTGCCAAGTCTTGCTTGGAAGAGAAGAAGAGGTAGCAGATGGGGTTTTGTGTTGGTAACGACAGCAGGTGGGAAACAGGTGAAGGCAAACAGATGGGCCCGTAACATAGAAAGACCACCAGCATCGTGCTTTCCAGGGCTCTGTTCCCATGCAGTCTTAAGATCCAATGTAGTTCACTGCAAGAACTGTACTGAGCACAAACTACGTATATGGGATAATGCATGTAAAACTACAGTGCTAAATATCATAGAAAGTTTTTAAAGGCTATTTCTACACTGAACTTTAAGGAAAGTTGTAAATACAGAGAGCATTTATGTAGAACAATGTATGTGGCATGAAGCTGGAGATGAGGGTGAAGGAGCCAGAAAGCAAAGGAAATGTTCAAGATAAACTGTAGCTCAGAAGCAGGTGAAGACAAAGGATTGCCTTAACCATGGGGATTCGGAGGGTTAATGGCAAGCACATGTGTGTCCCACACCACATGTCATGGAAGAGCTGTAAAAGAAGGTGGTAGAGGAGAAGGGAGATTGCTCAGTTGGTAAAGTGCCTGGTGCACGCACGTGAGACCCTGAATTTGAATCCCCCAAACCCACATAAAAAGCCAGGAGCTGTGGTATACCTGTAACTCTAGTGATGAGGGGTGAGGGTAGGGAACTGAGGTTCCTATGTATGCAGGCCAGACAGATCCCTGTAGCTCACTGGCCAGCTGGCCCAGTCAAATGGATATGTTCCAGGAAGAGATCCTGTCTCAAAAACAAAGGTGAGAAGGAAGTAAGGAAAGGCACGGGGCATAGACCACTGGTTGCCATGGACACAAGCACCCACATCAACAAGTAACAGCACACACACACACACACACACACACACACACACACGCACGCACCACACCACACACAGTAAAAAATAAGTAAATAAAAGGGGGAAATGAAGGTAGGAAAGTCCCCTATGTTTTAATATGTAGCTGGAAACAACTCACTTTGAACCCTTTTGAACTTCCCATTCATTTCTATAACGAGCTAGTTTCTACAGTCTCTCTAGGCTAAAGAGTTAGCAATATCTACTTTAGTATCTTCATAACATTTCTGAGGCTAAAATGTCCCAAAGTATAGAATGTATGCAAGTGGTAGAATGCAGATTTAGCCAGGCATGGTGGCAAACGCCTTTCATCCCAGCACCTGGGAGGCAGAGGCAGGTGGATCTCTGTGAGTTCAAGACCAGCCTGGTCTACAGAGTGAGTTCTAGGCCGTCTGGGACTAAAGAGAGACCCTGTCTCAAAAATACCACCCAAAAAAGAATGCAGCTTTATAGTAGGATGTATATGCTACTTACACTAATCATTGTATAATTCTGGAGGGTTGACTTCTACTCACATCAAGTAATGCTGATTTGCTTTATTTTGGTGTGTAGGTATGCCTGGGTATATATTTGGAGGCCAGAGATCAATGTCAGTCATCTCTTCTCCATCCATCATTCTCCACCTTTCTTTTTTGAGACAGGATTTCTCACTGAACCCAAAGTTCATAAACTACGCTAGGAAGGTTGGCCAGTGAGCTTCAGGGATCCGGCTGTCTCCACCTACCTCGCCCCACCACTGTTGATGTCATAGGCGTGGTTTTTATTTAGGTTCTGTTTGAACTCGGGTTCTCATGCATGCAGGGCAGACACTTTTACTGTTGAGCCAGCTCTCCATCCCCTGATCTTCATCTCTAGTGCACTAAAAGTTTCTTTACATTTTTATCTATTTGAAAAATGTACACCAAATTGTGAGGAAAATGTGATTTTTCACTTATGTGTGACATTTGCAATTTATACAAGTTTTATAGTTCATAACTCAATATAGCTATGCTTTCCTTGCCATAAAAATTCATTCATGGATCCATTTATTTGCTGAACAAATGTTTATATAGGGCCAGCTGAGCATCCTGCACCAGGCAGCAGTGATACATTGTAAACACAGGGAACAAAAATCTTTGCCCTATGGAGCTGAAATTCTTGTGACTAGATTGACAGTAATAGCAAAATGAGAAGTAAGTAAATTGTATAGTTTTGTAGTGATTCATGCTGGAGAAAAAAAATCAATAAAGCACAATGAAGGAGGCTGGAAAGGCCTCGGGACATATATCAGATGAGATAGTCTAGCGTTCCATTAGGAAGGTGGCATTTAACCAAAACCTTCAGAGGCAGGGGAATAAAGTATAAAAGCATAACATAACTTTAAATATATAATGTTTTATAATAGTTTATTTACATCTGAGTATAGTCGATCTTCCTGTGCACGAGGTTTATACACAGCCAGGCACAGTGGGTTTACACACAGACCAAGTAGGAAAGAAACACATTAGAAAAACAGTTAAGATTTCATGGTGATATTAACAATAGCACAGAATACGGAGAGTATCTTTTGAGGACAGGAAAGTACTGCGGTCTATTTGGGTCATAGTTAGAAATGTTTGAGAGGCATTCATGTAGAAACCTAGCCAGTCAGTGGACATGTGAAGGTGGGTTGGAGTTTAGAGTAGATTTGAGGTTCATTTTTATCACCATAATGTTTTAAACTGTTACATTGCCAAAGAGAAAAGAGGTAAACATAACCTTAATTCTTTTTTTTTAATTTTTAAATTTATTCTTGTATGTGTATGAATGTACTGTCTGCATGTAAGTTCATGCACCCGTGTTGTGCAATGCCACGGAGGTCAGAAGAGGGTGTCAGATTCCCCCGGAACTGGAGTTAAAGACGGTTCTCAGCCGCCATGTGGGTGCTGGGGATCGAACCCGGGTCCTCTGCAAGAGCAGTTGGCACTCTTAACTGCTAGGCCATCTCTCCAGCCCCAACATAACTTAATTCTTTAAGAAACAACACTGACTCTTGTGAGGTGCTCCTGTATATCCAACCCAAGCCAGCTGGGCATTGTGCATTGATTGCAAAGCATCTGTAATAACCATATTTATCTTTCAGGTGCTTTCCAGCAGAGACAAGATGGTGCTGGTTAAATCTCTAAAAGTGAAAGACTTGAGTCTCAAAATCTACAGTGTGCTTAGTTCTCTGCTCACTTCTTTCACAGGCCGGTGACAGTGCCTGCACTAGTGGGTAGTCGTGAGGGACAATGAGCCTTATGGTGCCTGGTACAAGGAAGTCTTGGGTAAATGTTGACTATTATCATTGAAAGCAAATAAACGAGTAATGTGATAGCTGAAAATAATAACAAATGAACAGATTTCAGGACTGATGTTTAAAAATATGAACAATTGAAATGTTTCTGTTTTGTAAGAGCACTGGGAAATGAGTCCCTTCCATGAATGAATATAGCTTCTATGGTCAAGTGGGTGTATCTCACTTCACAATCAGAATTTGAATGGGATCCATTATATTCTATTTCTTTTGTTCAGAGATTCATCTTGGTTTTTTAAAATCTACAAATCCTTCCAGTGTAGAATATAGCTATTCTTTGCAGAAAGAAACATTTAAATATTCTGTAGAATTATCCAACTTTTAGAAATAAATCAAAAGGACAACAGTGCTATTTCAAGGTTTTGGTAGAGTAATATCTAACAAGTCTTGGTTATCAGGTTCCCAGGAATGTAACTTTGTCTGACATACTATTTGCTGCTGACTCGAGACCAGGTACTATAATGTTTTGCTTCAGTGTAATATTTTCATCAAGTTGAGATGCAAGTTGATTTCTCCCTAGAAGCTCACACAAAAGGCTGTGTTTGGTTGTCATGGTATTTCCTAACTGGTTTTGAGTCAATTTAGTCATCACATTCTAGCCTTCTTCCCTTTACTTTCTGAGGTTCTCTCCCACATTTCTTCAAATTGTTACCATTTTCTGGTTTCCTTCTTGATAGGCTTTCCCATATTATACTTGTTATGCGTTTTATGAATCACATGTATGTTTATATATAAATACATATTTTTAGATTATAGTATTGTGGACGCAGCTTAAAAGGTAATAGTGAGAATGCAAATCCGGTGTTTCTATCTCTAGCAATAGCACCTGGAGTCAACAGACTCTTGATGAAAAAGAAGCTGGTGATTTCCATCACAGAGCTAAAGATGCATCTGGTCCAGGATTCAGCAGAAGGAGCTGGCAGAAGCCCCGGTGCTGCCCGGTGTCAACAAGGTGAGCCTGCAGATAAGTGGCAGCAAACTTGAGTTGCAACAGTTTGCAGCACCCTGCACCACCTTCTAAGCATAAAACAAAGGAGACAGCTACTGCTGTTCCTCCATTTTCTAAATCTTATGTCAAATGGTCTTGATGCCCGCAGCATCCTGAAAACAGGCAGAGAAAAGAAGTCTGGAAAACACAATTATAATTTAGCCAGTTTGGTATAATAGAACCTGGCTGCTCAGTATTTTCATAAGATTTGGTGAGGGAGGAGGTCACAGGCCACCTGAAAACCACCCCGGGCTAGCTGAGCGGTTCAGGAACCCTGGGTAATTGGACTCTTTTCTAATTGGCCACCATGATAGGCATGGCGTCAGCAATGCAGTTAAGAAAACATTGATTTCTAAACCTAGGCTTATTAATGTCAACGAGTTCCAATAGCTAGACACACTTTTTATGATTTTTGTTGCCTTTCTAATTTCTTCTTTATTCTATAGTACATGGTCTGAGAAGGCTGTTCTATATACTCTAGGTACTAAAGGGTCACATTCTTGATAACACTTTTTCATGTAAATTTTGTTTTCTAAGTTTTCAAGAAAATACACATATTGTTAGAGGTATTATATATGCAAGTGGCTTTAGACACAATTACATAAAATAATTTTTATTTGAAATCAAAAGCTGCCATCTATTTTAAGTGATACAAGGTGGTTGAAGTTATTGCTACTTATTTCAGGTTCTTAAGCTTTTTGAGCATTGCATACTCCTTCATAAATACCCTAGATTTTTAGTTTTGCCCTTGTCAATATTTTGAGTCATTAAGAAATTTTTAATTAGAATGTATCAAGATGAGTTGAACAATCCTCAACTCCATAGAAAGCTGGTCACCCTGCCCATATGCTCATGAAGATGATTGAATGTCTTTCCATTATAGACCCAGGTAATAAAGCTGAAATCCTGTGGACTGTTATGCTGGCAATACTTTATTGCTATGGGAACCTCGACAACTCCCCTTCTCCAAAACCATTATCACAATGAAATTGCTTCATGAGATGCTGCTGAGCATATATTTTTCCATTGTCAAATGGCTCTCGGAATCTCATATCTTATAAGGAGATATGACAATACAAACTTACATGTCCATAAATTAAAACACAAAGAAGTCATTATTTTTTTACACATTTTCAAATTTTTGCCAAGATACCTCTTGATATTTTAAACATATTATCATGGGGAAAATAGTAATTAATAGGAACAGGGCATCAGGGGGAAAGTTATTTTGGTTTTTGAAAACTGTATCCATTTAAAAACTATGTCCATTGAGAAATGATTTTTACACTGTATTTAGTTATAAAGTCGCCAAGAATTCTTTGATTTTAGCCTTGTAATCTAAACAGAAAGCTTTATTCATGTTTCTTATCCATGAAATTATATTTGCAATTTCTTAATTTTCACAGGAAGATGAACTGATTTTATTTATTAGCCTTGTAGATTTGTGAATAATACAGTAGTTAACAACAGGAAATAGTTAATAAACATTTGCTGCATAAGAAAGGATAGAACAAGTAAATAAGTAAACTTACTATATTTGCCTGTGTAGCAGCCATATTCCAAATCGCCTTTTATTTATTTTTTATTTTTACTTTTTTACTTTTGTATGTGTATGAATGTACTGTCTGCATGTAGGTTTGTGCACCCATGTTGTGCAATGCCGCAGAGGACAGAAGAGGGTCTCGGATTCCCCTGGAACTGGAGTTCTCCTGGAACTGGAGTTCTCCTGGAATTGGAGTTTCAGATGGTTCTCGGCCGCCATGTGGGTGCTGGGTATCGAACCCGGGTCCTCTGCAAGAGCAGTCGGTGCTCTTAACCACTAGGCTATCTGTCCAGCCCCCCAAATCACCTTTTAAAACCAAGAGCCTTGTTTCTCCTCCACTGTAACACTCACTGTCCATTCTGATGGAAATAAGGCAGCTAGATCTCTGTGCTCAGTTTACAGGCATCCATCTTCAAGAATTTTCTGACCATGCAAAAAATAAAATTATGGGGCTGGGTATGTGCCTGAGTTGAAAGAGTGCTTGCCTGGCATGCATGGAGCTCTGGATTCAATCCCCAGCACTATATAAACTGGTGTATGGTGCACATCTACAATCCCAGAACTCTGAACTCTGAATGTAGAGGCAGAAGAATCAGAAGTTTGAGGTCACCTACAGCTACATAGTGAGTTTGAGCCTATAATACCTCTCAAGAAAGAAAGAAACTGAGAGGGGTGGGGGAGGGGGAGGAAGGGAGAAGAAAGAGAAAAAGAAAAAGAAAAGCCAAAATTGTATTATTGTCATGGGTGAAACTGCACTCGGGAGATGTTCTTTGTTGCTCTGCATTCATTGATTCCAGCTCTCACCACGAAGAACTGCAGACACCTATACTGAGCACCAACAAGGCCCATCAACTTAAAAACCCGCTGTGTGCTTCCACTCTTCTGCTTTCCCATATTAAAAGAATTTACCACAAAACATCTCCCATATAGGTTTATGACTCACCTCACTTGGATACCTTCCCCCCATGCTATGCTAATCTCTTCCTTCAAGGTCTATAGACACAATTAGCTCTATAAAAACTTGGAAGGTAACATTTGTGTTGTGTATACTACCCTTCCTCCATCTCCTTTCCAACCCCTCTTCCTTTTAAGCTATAAACTCCATGCTAGGGGGTGTAGCTTGATGGTAGGATAGTGACCGAGCATAGGCAAGGCCCTGAGATCAACACTCAGCACTGCCAATAAATAAATTAATAAATAATTTAATTGGATGGTTGTTAATAACATTCCTGCCTATAACACACACACACACACACACACACACACACACACACACACACACACACACACCCCTTTCAGTGCTTCCCAGTCCCTTGAAGATAAAAGCCGAGTCCTATCCCGGCTACCTTGCTGCTGCCTGCTGATGCCCTGGCTTTGTGTCTCACATTCACCATGGCCTTCACTGTCCTTCTTCCCCACTGCCTTTCAGTTCCTGGAAGTGGATGTGCTCACTTCAGCCAAGAGGAAGACCTTTGAACATACTACTCTTTTAAAAAATTGTAGTCACATATACAAAATGTGAAATTTACTTTTATAATTATCTTAAAGCAAACAACTCAAAAGTCTTTTAGAACATTCATAATGTTGAATAATAATCACCAGCATTGGTTCTAAAACACTTCCATCTTCCCCATGGGAAAGCATAGTTATTCTATAGTCACTCCTCATCCCTCCTACCACAGAGCTTGTAACTGTGAATCTGATTTTTGTCTCTAAGGAGTTTACTATTATGAATGTTTCATATTATTAGTGAAATATAATCTACCCATATTGTAGCTTTTATCAGCACCTCATCCTTTTAAGGAAATAATACTGCATTTCGGGGTATTGAACATACTGTCATTTTGCTCAGAATGATTTTCCAACCCCGCCTTACCCTACTATCTCTTGTTCATCATTCAACAGTGAACTCAATGACCACTCCCTCTGAATTTCCCAGAGACCTCACCCTAGATGAAATCATATGCTTTCCTAAAGCCAGCTTTTCCTCTGCACAGCTTTTTATCTCAGTCCATAAATTACACATTCATCTAATGGTTCTCCACAACTAAAAGCCAAGATCCATGCAACAAGGAATCATCTCTAAGTTAGCTCCATGTCATGTTCCGAGTAGCTATTACAGGACCTAGTACATGAATAAACTTTTGTCAGATTAAATGTAACTGAAATGAGTTCATATGAAGAAGTAAATAATTGGCAGCTGTTTGATTTCTCCTCAAAATGGTATTTTGAGTTTGCCCAGAAATAGTGCTGTGATGGAGAAATTCCCCTGTGGAATTTCCCTGGCAGAGAATAAAGGTTGCTTGAGGGAGAGGGACTTCTTCCTGCCTCGGAATTGCACCATCCAGGCTCTGTGCTACCTGCAGGCCAGCTCTCGGAGTCACTGTTCCATCCACTTCATGTATTTTCTGCCTCCATCTCATCTAAACTGAGACAAGAGCTAATTTGGTTCCATTAACTTCCTCATCTCACCACCAGAAAAGTAGTGATTGGCTGTAAGCAGTTATCTCTCATCCATCTTTCCTCTCCAACACTGACAACAGGTGGCTGTAAGCAGTTATCTCTCATCCATCTTTCCTCTCCAACACTGACAACGTAAGCCTGATTGAAATTTGCTGGGTTTCTACTATGTTCCCAACGGGCAGATGCTTTTCTTTGCTAATGGGATTATGCTCATGTGTTGGAACGTAATCTTCCTCGACACAGCAGCCCTGACTTTTCTTAATCTCCTCTTGATATTTATAATGGATTTGAAAGTAGTATTTCCTCTTTCATGCCCTTACTTTGCCTCACATGTAAACTATATTCTTTGTGCAACTGTTTTCAGCCATACAATGCTGTCTTGTCTTTCAGTAATTATATCTGGAAAACCGTAGTCATCATCTTCTTAAAGTAGAGGCAACTTCCTCTGTAGTATTTATACACCAATGACAAATAGGTTGAGGCCCCTAAACTACAGTAAGAGCACTCCCTAGCAAATTTAATTGGTTACAGGGTTTTTATTTGAATTTTGTATAATTACCTATGAGAAGCATTTTCAATAGAATGAAAATTTCCTGCTACAAATGAGCTACCTGAATTTCTTTCTCAATGAGGTATCTGATTAAAAAATAATAGACTATCATTTGCATATAGAATTACTGTTATCTTTGGGGTTTTTTTGTTGTTTATTGTCTAATTGTCATGTCAGCCTAATGAAAGATGGATTTTTTGTTGTTGTCTGAGGTGTGGCCAAACCCCTCAAAAGGCTCTTTCTTCCTCTGGGTAAGAGCAATAGTTGCTTCCTCACTTCTGTGAGAGAATACTGACAGAAGCACTTCAAGGAAATTTTTGGTTTGTGATTTCAGGGTAGATCACCCCCACAGAGGCAGGGAAGCCCTAGTGGTTTGGGCAGAAGTGAGAGGTGGTAGTTTCTCACATTTCGTGGGTGAAGAGGCAGAGAGCTTGGGACCAGAAGTAGAGTTGTATAACCCTCAAGACCTACTCCCAGTGGCCTAGGTCCCAAAGGCCCTATAACCTCCTAAAACAGTGTCTTTAGTTGGGGACAAGGTTTTCAAACATAGGCAGACATGAACCAATGGGGGTCAGTTCACATCCAAACCATAGCAGAGCTGAGAGGCTCAATTTGGATAAATAAGTCCCTATGGTCTAAAGGTCGAGTCGTGACTATATAGTGGGTAAACACAAAAGTATTTCAAGAAACCTAAATAAATAAATAAATAAATAAATAAATAAATAAATGTGTCTTTGGCCTCAAGGATTGTCAGTAGTCTAATTAACTGTGCTAATGTAGTAAATTAAACAGGGATTATTTAGCTAAAGAAGCATTGAAAAATGAAGAGCCAGAGGCAAACACTAACAATTAGATCTAAGTATTTAAGACTGACTCATCGTCGTTGATTGGTTTAGTTATGAATTCCCAGTGAGACTAGCTACTGGAGTCTGATTTCATATATTTTGAGTAATGTATAAAATTTTGCTTACTCTGATCATAAGTTGACATCACGTGATGTTTATCTTTGTATGGCTGAGAAGAGAATAAGCTTGTCAGGATAACATGATTATCCACTCAACTGCAATGTGCTATTATAAATTTAAAGATTGTAGCCTGGGATATGTAAGCAGGTGTGTATGTAGAGCATAAAAAGAAATGTGACTGTGTGAAGGGAGAAAGGCTCTAAAGAGGGGAGTGAACAAGAGATGATAATGGAATCTGTGACATGAAAACAGGAAGAGGGACTATTTGGAAGGAGGAAAAGGACAAGCAAGAGGGAGGGACTAAGGAGGACAGTGCGTGTGTGTGTGTGTGTGTGTGTGTGTGTGTGTGTGTTTGGGGGGTGTGAATAAGGTATAATGACATTTACGTATAAATTTGTCACAATGAAATCCCTTAATTTGTATTCTGAATGAGCAAATTTCATTTTTTCTAAAGTGGAAAAAAAAAACACCCAGAATATTGGCAGCTATTTCTAATCTGATTTGAAAAGGAATGATTCTAGAATTATATTCATGGACCCCAGCTGATTCTTTTTCCTATGGGGGTAACAACAAAGGGGTGCAAATATCTGGTCACTAGATTTCCTGTCATGTCTGGACTTAGAAAATTAGGAAGCGTTTGGTGGCCGTGGCACTGGACTTTAGACAGTATTAACAGCCTCAGAGTTTGGGCATGTACCAGGCAATGTCCTGATACTCTGAGCACCTCGAGAAAAAAAAAAGGCAAATTCTGAAGGCAAAGGCCATGTGCAGTCCTTCAACAGCACAGCTCAATGTCTGTCAGTCCTGGAAGGTGGCTATATTCTGGTCTGTTCTTTTAATATCTAATCTTCCTAGTTCTGTTCCCTGAGTAACCAGTTAACAGATCAACGTCCTCCTAAGATGTCTGTCTTTTAGGCTTTGGCAGGCACATTAAGGTTTTTTTTTTGTTTTGTTTTTTTTTTGGTTTTCGAGACAGGGTCTCCCTGTAGCCTCAGCTGACCTGGAACTCACACATTAAGTTTTTTAAACCCTTCTTTTAACACATAACCCTGTGTGTAGGGAGAAATCAGTCATTTCCATTTGCTGTAATGGGAAACACCATGAAAAGGCTTATTTAAAACTGCACACCAGAAAGCAGCCTTTCATTTACTTCAAGTATCCTTTCATGCAAGTACATTGGTTGTTTTTTTTTTCCTCTTGAAGGTGGGGTGTCCTTCCATGTTGATGTTGGAAGATTCCCCGGTGAAGTCTGTGGCTCTTATAGTTATGAATGGTTTCTGTATAAATCCATAAGCAGTTCCTGTCTAGATCAGCCTCATAGAAAACTGTCTCCAGCCAAACAACCAATTGAAAGGTCAATGGAAATGCTAACGTTATTAAGCATCAACAGTGGAATAAAAACACCGGGCTGTTGTGGAAGTGTTTTTAGAGTGTGGGAAAAAGATTGTCTGTGCACTGTCCCTCTCCTTCCTTCTTTTACATACCCCACTGTTTCATCGTCTCACATTGTCCGAGGAGAAAAAAAAATCAGGGTTTTTCACTGTCAGTGGATTCTTGGAATTTGGGATTTTAAATACCCTAATTGGGGCTGTAGGGAACTTCCAAGGAAGAACAGCAGATTCCCTCATTAACTTAATGACTCCCTTGAGCTGTTGAGCATGGGCTGTATTACAGCTTAGTGTCCCTTCAGGGAGTGTGCAGGTGCCTTTTTGAAGTTCAGGTGGATAGGAAGGAAGCGCCTTGTAGAATACACTGAAAGCAGAGGATTGGCTGATGTTCCCTATGCTCACAGTGATTTCTACTAATAACATGTGTGGAAGAGTACTTGTATCAAATCCAACCAGAAAATCATTGACTGTCTGCTGAATGTAGGAGAACATGACATTTATTATACACAGGATGAGGATCTTAAGTTAGGGAAGCATTAATGAACTGTCACTGAATCTCATACCTGCTTGACATCCTGAGGATCTCTCCCTCAGGCTGCATGGCTGCTATTTTGATCTGTAATTTCAGTGCTACTCCATCTCTGGGAGTTCCGTGTGGTGTCTATGAGTCTATAGGTGTACTTGTGAGTAAGCATACATCTATCTATCCACCAACTATCATCTCTTTATATTTTCAGCACAGATTCCAAAGCAGTTCTCTTGGTCACAATACTTGGGTATTCCAAACTGAATTCAACATTATACCCTCTCACATCTGGGCTGGGGGTGCAGCTCAGTGGTAGAGTACTTTTCAAGCATACACAAGGCTCAGGGTTGGATCCCTAGCACTTAGTACTGCTGAAAGCAAAATAAATTAAGGATATTCCTTTCTTGAGTCACAGGCTCAGTGTAGGACAGTCATCCACTTGTCATGCTTGCCTCATTCCCTGTTCATCTCTAAATCCCATTCTTAACCATTTTACCTGCTGTCCAAGGAAATATCATTTTACCCGATTTATTCCCCTCTGAGCATTTATTACTGATTTATGTAATTAAGTTAATTTCTTGTTTGCTTGGTTTTGTCTGTCTCTTCCCAATAGATTATAAACCTCAGGAAAGCAAGGCTCTTCTCTGCCTTGTTCCTTACTATGAACCAACAATATGCTTAGAACACAATGGCCGTTCAATGAAAGTTTATTAACTAACTGAATGAATCAACGGCTATCCCATTGATTCTACTGCTCTACCATCTTGCAAATCACTTTGTAAAATCCTTGCTGCTACCACCTGAGTTCCAGGCAATTTCTCTTATCAGTGGCTACAACAGCCTCTAGCAACTCTAATTACTTTTTACTTTCACTCCCTCTAAATCATTATCTCCCTAGCAGCCTGGGGTCCTTCTAACCTGCAAATTGGATCCTGTCATTGGTCTGCTTAAAACTCCTAAATAGCTCCTCACCACAGGGAACACTGCAAACTTTTCTGCAAGTGCTAAGGCAAGAAGGCCTAGAGATAGAACCTGAAGCTCCCTACCTCAGCAGAAAATATCTTAAATCTCAAGATTTGTCTTACAAATGGATGGGGATTTTGATTTCTACACTACTCCTTTCATAATAAATATTTTCAGTTACTCATTTAACAAAAGCAATGCTAAATGAGAAGGCATCTTTTGCTTTTCCTGTGGTTTGGGAACTGGGCCGTACCAAGATATTAAAGTCTGGGAAATGCAAATGTTGACCAAGAGCAAGTAAACCAATTTGGTTCACAAGGACTGGCAAACTCTAGTGCCTGATATGGTGGCCTCCTCGCCTCTCACCACTCACCACTCCCCCATCTAAGACCAGTTTCACTCTATGCCATCCTCACCCTGAAGACTGCTGGTCTGTTTACTTCAAGGCCCAGGTATTGTTCACCTGTGCATTATCAGCCCATTTTGTTTACTTCTGTGCTTGCTACAGTCAACCATAAAGGGGATGTCTCTAGTTTAATGTAATCCAAAGTTGTGGGTGCCTGGGCCTGGCATATGTCAGATACCTAGCAAACATCTTTTGAAAGAATTACTGAGGGGCTGAGAAGATGGCTCGGTGAGTAAAGTGCTTGCTAAGTGGTGTGAGGACCTGAGCTCAGTCTCCAGCACTGTGTACGAGAGCTGAATGACCATGTTGGCACGCTTCTGTTCTCAGCCCTGGAGAGGTAGAGATGGGAGGATGCCTGAGGCTGGCTGGCTGGCTGGCCAGTCTAGTCAGCTTGGTGAGGCAGAGGGAAATTGAGCAAGATCCCTGACGCCAACATGTAGGCTTCCATATCCATCTACACACACACACACACACACACACACACACACACACACACACACACCAATCGATAACTATTGAGTAAATGAATGAGTTGCTAATTGTTTCAATTAAGTGCTCATTTCATGATTTAAGGGGTCTAATATCTGAGAATAACAGGCACTCTATTTTAGTAACGCCTCCCACATTCTTTATCCCTTCCTTCCCAGCACATACGTTTAAGAAAAGAAATCCATTTAGGGTTAAGCTTACTAAGGATTGAAAACTGTTCTCATGCCTGGGACTAATGCTCTGATCCAAATTTACTAAGACATAAATTTCAAGGTAACGTTATCATTCTGGATTGAGAAATCAAACAGGAATCTAATTCTACCTTCAAAATTTTCAGAGGGAAGTTGAACCCACATTTAAGAGGACAGGGCTCCCCGCACCTGCTTGGAGATATGAGCACTCAGCGTTCTGCTTTGACCACCACTGCTGTCGTGCCTCCCCATTGTGAAGGACTCTTGCTCCTCTGGAACCCAGAAAGATTCAATGAGTTTAAGGTAGCATAATGAGGTGTGCCCCAGGCAGCTGGCCTCTGCTTTGGGTTGCCCCATCTCCCAAGAGGCTAAGCGCCTGTGGTAGATGGTGTGAAGGAACTTACCACACAGGAGGAATAGTTTCCTGACCTTAGGAGCTTTTATATTGATCTCAAAATTCTGAACTCAGGACTTGGTAAGAACAGAGGTAACTGGAAGGTCAAGATGGAGGCAGTGTGACTGCAGGTCCCAGAGCAATGGCTGCAGTGAGGTGAAGGCGTTCCATGCCCCTTAGACCCAGCCATGCACCCCCGAAGGCCACATCCCAGGGCGTGATGCTGAGGAATTTCAACTGGGGAATGGTCTTCAGATTTCAATCAAAGGACTTAAAACATGACTCCGCTAAAGGTGTCTCACCACTTGTTTCCCCTGATCATGGGGGAGATACGAAAACAGTGGACAACAAAAAAAGCCAACTGGATCCTTGAGCAGGAAAAAGAAAATAATCCATCTGGCTCCTTGAGCAAAAAAGTGGTTTTCTCTAATATTGATATCCCTCTAGGAAGAATTTCAAGCCAGCAAGCCACTCTTGACTCTATTTGTTGCATAGAACCCAAAATGCTCTTTCTTAAACTCAATTACAATATGGATAGATCAATCCTGACAGAAAAACTGTAGTAACCAGTATAATTGAAATTATAACCTCTCCCATTAGCCTAGAGCTGTGGTCCTATGAACCTGAAGTTGTGGTTTCCTCTCATGAGCCCGAAGCTGTGGTCGGCTCCCGTGAGCTTGGAGCTGTGGTCCCCTCCTCTGAACTTGGAGCTGTGGTCCCCTCCTGTGAACTTGGAGCTGTGGTCCCCTCCTGTGAACTTGGAGCTGTGGTCCCCTCCTGTGAACTTGGAGCTGTGGTTCCCACTTGTGAACAAGACTTGTGGTCCCTCCTATGAGCAGGAGCTCTGAGCCCTAACTGTGAGCCACAGTTCGGTTCCATGTTCCTCTGGTAGTGGGCTTATGATGGAGCAAATTGGAGGATGGAGGGTTTCCTGATGTTGGGCAGCAGTTTCAGAGTTCTCTGAATGGCTGGACTCCCTACAGCCCCCTCCCCCAAGGTCTCAGGTTGACCACAGTAATGGCTTTGCCTCTGTGTTGGGCTTATCCTGGGGACAGGGGAGGTTTCTGTCATTTGTGGATTCTAGTCTTGGGAGGACTGATTCTCAAGAATGGACTTCCCACCTCCTTTGATGTTCTTGACTCCACATGCCGTCCTGGTAGTGGGCCTTTTCCTATTCCCAGACACCAAGAGGTTTTCCGTCATTTTTTCTATTACTCTTCTACAGCCCCAGTGAACCTTCACCTGTGCCCTACAGAAAATGTAAGTCACCTAATTGAACATCTAGAGTTACAAATCACAGTCTGGGAAATTAAAAATTAAAACCTCCTGCCTGAAGACTAACTCTCATATTATCAGAGGACACTATATAAGCCTCTAAGGGAGAGAATCAACCACTGGCCTAGGCCAGTTGGAAAGCCTAATAATCACAACAATAACTGTTGCAGCTAACTCTATTATTGCACGAGTGGCACTTTCATCGTGTGGGTAGTCAACAGGTATCTAATTGGACTTAAAGCCCACTCAAGGGGAAGGAACTCAAGTGTGGTACTGTAAGCATTACCAAATACACAAGGCTAGAGAAGCCATAGATCTATAAATCTGTTGCATCCCTAGATAAACGTAATTTCTTACGGTATGCTAAATATGTATCCTTATATTTACAGACATATATATCACTAATAACTCATGAAAGAAGCTTTTTCTGCAACAGATAGAGATTATTACAGAGTTCTACAACTGGTCAAATGCAGAGAACAACTGTGAGATGCCTAGTCCTAAACAATACATCTACAATGAAACCTCTACACCTAAGGCTCAGGGAAGGGTAGAACAGGGGGCAGAGATAATATTAATGCATCAATGCATGTCTCACCACTCATCAGCAAAGCTTCTTCATGCAATAGACAGTGATCAACACAAAAAGCCACAACTGGCCGAAATGTAGAGAATAAGAGTCTGAAGAGTTCATGTTCCTTAATAGGACTCCTGTGTTAAACCTCTGCCAACCAGGGCTCAGGAACCATTGCAGAAGAGGGTGCTGAAAGACTGTAAGAGCCAGGGATGGGGAATGACTATAAGGAAACAGTGTTTTCCAGGCTTCTGGGAACTTGCTCATATGAACTTATGCCAATGGTATCAGAGTGCATAAGACCCAGGCAAACTCTGACCAGACCAAAAAACTCAGCATAGAAATGGGAAAATGGGTAAGCAGACCCAACCTTAGCTGAGGACGATTGGCTACTGATCACTTCTGGCTAGGGAGAACCGGTCTTCTTTAAGGAGTGATACTAGATAGACTAATCAGCGGATGAGCTGACATTTGGGGGGACATTTGGGGACATAAAGTGGACTCAATAGGCCTTAACATATATGACAGGCTATAAGAGTACAGATAGGTCGGGGGGCCTAAATATAATCAGGACATATTGTATGAAATGCACAAAAGTCCAATTAAAGAAACAAAGAAGACACCGACCTGGATGCAGCATTTCTAAGTCATTCCTACACCTGGGTGTTGCATTGTCACAGATAATCATAATTTACCTGCCCAATTGTTTTTTCCATCCCTAACATTTACTACAAAATGCTACAGCTTGAACTGAGATGTCTGTTCAGCTGCACTTTATTTGAATGATCTGATGAACTACTTTTAAGCTTCAATGTATGTTATTTATTTTTCTTAAAAGAACAACACTTTGGGCCTCTATGACTTCAAAGTATCTTAGAATTATTTTTACTAAAACTAGACATCCTCTACATATATTTGGGTTTCAGTCCTGCATAACAGATGTTCAAGAAGAAAATTCTACACGTGAAATCTTTCTAGGGAGGGATGCGGTTCACTCTTATTAAAAATTCTGAATGGGGAACAGAGGAGAACAAAAAGAAGGAAACCTGCAAGAAGGGACCTGGCCTCAAGGACATCCCCCTCCCACACCGTTGTCTGCAACCATTGGCAGAGGCTTGAAGTTAAGCAGCTGTGAGGCCCGTCCTTGGAGAGCTTGTAGTTCCCCAACCAACAGTGACTCAAATATGTGCTTGATCACCACTTGGCCAACTATACAAACATTGAACAACAGCCCAAATGTGTTTCTTTATAAAGTGCAGATGCAAGCAAATAAGGTCTAGAGCATGAAATAAGGTAGCTTTTTCATGAATGACTGACAATGAATACTTCCTTACATTTTTTTTTTTTTTTTTTGTCTTTTTGAGACAGGGTCTCCCTGTAGCTCCAGCTGTCCTGGAAATAACTCTGTAGACCAGGCTGGCCTTGAACTCACAAAGATCCACCTGCCTCCGCCTTCCAAGTGCTAGGTATTAAAGGTGTGTGCTACCACACCTGGCTACAGCAATGAATAATTTCTTTTTTTAAATTTATTTATTTATATATTTTTTGATCGAATTTAGACCGTGTCACCCCCAGCCACCCACCCCACCAGAGCTCATGTATTCTGCCAAACATGCTTTTCATCTCTTTCTCAGTCTTTCTCAATATTCTCCATGTGGAAGTTGACTGTTTTGAGCAGAAGTTCACTGCTTCAGTCAGTTCTTTGATGCTGTCCTTTCGTTGTTGTTGTTGTTGTTGTTGTTTCCACTATGCATTACTCCCAACTGCTTTGGACAAAAGTTCAAGCAGCCATGCACAAGAAATACTTACAACTAGGTAATTGGTGCTAGCATCCACAGATGAGGGATACCATTTGTCCTTTGTTTTTCTGGGACTGTGTTACTTCACTCAGCATGATGTCCTCTAGCTCCAGGCATTTTCCTGCAAAGCTCATGATGTTGCCTTTCTTTACTGTTGCATAGAACTCCATTGTGTAGGTGTACCACATTTTCTCTAACCACTCATCAGTTGAGGGGCATTTGGGTTGGTTCCAGCTCCTTGCTATTGTGAAGAGAGCTGCAATAAACATGGCCATACATGTATCTCTGTGGTGGGGTGAGTCTTGAGGGTACATGCCCAGGAGTGGTATGGCTGGGTCGGGTGGCAAGTTCATTCCAAGTCTTCCAAGGGTTCTTCACACTGCTTTCCATAGTGGCTGAACGAGTTTACATTCCCACCAGCAGTGGATGATGTTTCCCCTTTCCCCACAACCTCTCCAGCACTTGGTATCATTTTTTCTTGATCCTAGCCAGTCTTATTGGAGTAAGATGATCTTAAGTGGTTTTGATTTGCATCTTAATGATTAGTCATGTTGAACACTTCTCAAGGTGTTCTCAGCCATCTCTAATTCCTCATTGTGAAGTCTCTGTTCAGCTCTTTGCCCATCTATTGAGTGGGTCATTTGTTTTCTTTCTTCTTTGTTTTTGAGTATTTATAGATTCTGGAAATCAATGTTTGTCAGATGTTTCTGCGGTGAAGGTTTCCTCCTACTCTGTGGGATTTCTCTTCACTTCCTTGATGTTTCTTCGATGTACAGAAGCTTTGAGTTTAACGAGGTCCATTTGTCAATTGTCAACCTTAATTCTTGTGCAGCTGCTGTCTGATTTAGGAAGTCTTTTCCTACGCTATGTCTTGTAGTCTGCTGCCAATTTTTCTATTGCCTTCTGAGTTTGGGGTTTCACACGTTGAGGTCTTTGATTCATTTGGAGTTGACTTTGTGTACAGGGCGAGAGGTAGGGGTTTAATTTCATTCTTCTACAATGATGATCCAATTTTGCCAACACCACTTGCTGAAGATGCTGTCTTTTCTCCATTGTGTCTTCTTGGCCCCCTTGTCAAATATGAGATGGCTGAAATTGTAGTGTGCTCAGGTTTGGATCTTTGGTTTTGTTCCATTGGTCAGCAGTTCTGTTTGTGCCAGTACCAGGCTGTTTTATGACATAGCCCTGTATAGTTTGAAGTCTGGTATAGAGATCCCCCCTGTGTAGCTCTTTTCTCTCAGGGTTGTTTTGGCTATTCTGGTTTTTGTTTTTCCAAACGAATTTAAGCACTTTTTTTCCAAGCCTGTGAAGAAACTCTTGGGGGATTTGATTGGGATTGCATAAATCTATACAAGAGTTTCAGTAGAATGGACATTTTTACAATGTTTTTTCCCAACATGAGCATGGGAAGTTTTTCCATATTCTGATGTCTTCTTCAATTTCTTCCTTTTAAAAGTTTTAAAATTTTTGTGGTAAAGATCTTTGGTGTCTTTGGTTAGGTTTTGTTCCTAGGTATTTTATTGTTTTTGAGGCTATTGTGAGTGGGAAGGTCCTTTGAATTCTTTCTCCAGTGCTTGCTGTCTTGGTGTAAAGAAAGTCCATTGACTTTTTAGGTTAATTTGTATCCTGCCACTTTGATGAAGCTGTTAATCATTTCCAGGAGTTTTCTGGTGGAGTTTTTTACACCCCTTAGGTAAACAATCATATCATCAGCAAATAGGGATAGCTTTGACTTCCTCTTTTCCAATTAGTACTCTTTAATTTCCTTTTCCTGCCTTATTGCTCTAGCAAGTGTTTCAATTCACATATTCAAAAGAGGTGGAGATCAGCTTCTGGTGACCTGATCCTTTAAGGGATATCGGTTTTTTTCCACTTTAGATTATGTTGGTTTCTTGTATATGGCTTTGATTACATTGAGGAATATCCTCTCCAATCCAATTCCTTCTAGGCTTTAAGCATGAAGGGATGCTGGATTTTGTCAAAAGCTTTTTCAGCATCAATTGAGATGAATGGTGTTTTTGTCTTTCATTCCATATGTGTTTGATGATGTTTATTGACTTTCGTATGTTGAACCATCCCTGCATCTCTGGTATGAATCCAACTTGGTCAATGGATGATCTTCTTGATGTGGGTCTGATGGGATTTGCCAGTATCCTGTTTAGAATTTTGGCATCTGTGTTCATTAGGAGATGGGTCTATAATTCTCCTTTTTGTTGTATCTTTGCCTGGTTTGGTAATAGAGTGATGCTGGCTTCATAGAAGGAATTTGGAGGAATTCCCTCTGATTGCATCCTTCTAAACAGTTTTCAGAATTAATGGTTGTAGGTCTTTTTGAAATGTTTTATAGAATTCTGCCTGAAACCTTCTGGACCTGGGCTTTTTTTTAGTTGGGAGGGTTTCTTATTACATCTTCAATTTTCATGTATTATGGGTCGTTTAAGCTGTGATCTCTTCTTGTTGAGCTTTGGTGATTCCCAGGATTTCAGATATTCATCCGTTTCTTCTAGTTTTCAAACTTGATAAGTAAGGTTTTTGAAGTATTCCCGTATGATTTCTGGATCTTTCCTTGTCTGTTGATATTTCCCTTTCATCACAGATTGCATTGAGTTGGAGTTGTTCCTTCTTTCTTTGGTTAACTGGGCTAGAGACGTCTATCTTGTTTATTCTTTCAAAGAGCCAACTTTTGGATTCATTGATTTTTTTGTATTGTTTTCTTTTTTCTATTTCATTGATTTTTGCTCAGATTTTGTTTTTTCCTGTCTGTTGTGTTGAGGGTTCATCAGCTGTTGCCTCTCAAGTGCTTTTAGCTGTAGTGTTAGATCATTCACTTGTGCTCTTTCTGTTTTTTCTAATGTAGGCATGCAGGGCTATAAACTTCCCTCTTAGGACTGCTTTTAATGTATCCCATAGGTTTTGTTGTGTTGTATTGTCATTGTCATTCAGTTTGGGGAATGCTTTTATTTCTTTCTTTATCTCTTCCTTGACCCATTCATTATTCAATAGTGTGTTGTTTAGTCTCCATGTGCTCTTGTAGGCAGTAGGTCTTATCCTGATTGATGTTGAGCTTTATTGCACTGTGGTCTGATAGAATGCATGAAATTATTTAAATCTTTTTGAATTTTTGGAGGTTTCTTCTGTGTCCTAGTAGTGGTCGATTTTTGGAGAATGTTCTGTGGGTGCGAGTAGAAAGTGTATTCTCTGTATTTGGGTGGAATATTTGGTAGAGGTCTATGAGGTCCATTTGGTGTATCATATCATTCAGTTCAGATGCTCTCTGTAGTCTTTGTCCTGTTGACCTATCCAAAGGACTCAGTGGGGTATTGAAGGCCCTTACTACGAGTGTACTGGGGTTAGTTTGTGATTTGTGGTCCTGGAGAATTGTGTGTATAAAGTTTGGTGCACCAGAGTATGGGGCACCAGAGTTTGGGACATATATATTCATAATTGTGAAATCTTCTTGGTGAATTGTTCCTTTGATAAAATGTATGGACTTCTTTGTCTCTTCTGATTTCTTTTACTTTGAAGTCTATTTGTCTGATATTAAAATAGAACACCTCCTTTCTTTTTGGTACCATTGGCTTGGAATATTTTTTTCCTCCTTTCACTTTAAGTGGTGCCTGTCCTTGAAGGTAAGATATTTTTTCTTGTAGACAGCATATAGATGGTTCTGTTCCTAATCCAATCTCCCAGTCTATGTCTTTTGATTGGGGAATTTAGCCATTAATATTTAAGGTTATGACTGATAGTTTGTGTTGCTTCCTTTGCCTTATTATCCATTTGCGGTTTTGGTTTAGGTTTCTACTTCTGCAGTTATGTTTTTATTGATCTCTCTTTCTAGGTGCCCGGGATGTTTGCTCCTTTTTCTGTCCTTTGAATTGCTTCAAGTACTCTCTGAAGGTTGGTTTTCCAGGCATGTATTCTTCAACTTCTTTATGTCATGGAAGGTTTTTCTCTCTCCAATTATAATTGACATTTTTGCTGGGTATAGTAACCTGAGTTGCATCTATTGTCCTTAACACTGGTTCTTCTTGCTTTCATAGTTTGTATTGAAAAGCCAGTTGTAATTCTATAGTTTCCCCTTATAGGTCACTTGTTGTTTTTCTCTTGTGGCTTTAAGGATTTTGTCTTTGTTTTGGGTGTCTAGCATTTTAACTATGATGTGGCGTGGAGAATTTCTTTTCTGATCTTGTCTGTTTGGAGTTCTATGTGCTTCTTGTATTTGTATTGGTTTGTCTTTTTTTAGTTTGGGGAAGTTTTCATCTATTATTCTGTTGAAGATCTGATCAATACCATTCTCTCGGGATTCTTCTCCTTCCTCTATTCCTACGATGCACAGGTTTGATCTTTTCATAGTGTCCCGCAGTTCCTGGTTGTTCCACTTTTGTGTATTTTAAAATTTTTCATAATCTTTACTTGAAGTTTTTAGTTGTTCTGGGTTATCTTCCAGGTCTGATAATCTCCGTTCTGCTTCCTCCATTCTGCTTCTGAGGCTTGTTCCATTCCTTTCCTCTTGATTGGATGAGTGTTTGATTTCCTTTTTCATTTCCTCTTCTGATTTCTTTAGTATTTCTACTTCTTTTTGGAGCTTCTCAATCTGTTCCTGTAGCTCTTTGCTTCGCTGGTTGGTTTTATTATCTTTTTCAGCATAGGATCTTTTCAGTGTTTCTACTTCCTTCCAGAGTTTGTTATTCTCTCTCTCTAGGTCTTTCTTGAGTTCTTCATTCTCTTTTCTTAGTTCTTTGATTTGCTCTTTATAATCTTGTAGTTCTTTAAATATATTCCCAATTGTGTTTCTGATATCTGTGTCCTGGGCCATCCCCAGGAGGAAGCCACTGTAGGAATCTTCCATAGGGTTGGTAGAGTTTGGTGCTGGATTATCCTGCCCCTTTCCCGTGTTGTCTCTTCTTTGTTTTCCTGGCATATGGGCTTCTCCTTGCCTGTATTCCAATGTGAGTCCTAAATGCCTCTTCACTGTGTTGAAGGCTTACTTTGCTTGCCTCCTTCAGATGCAAGGGGGGGGGGTGGCTCTTTAGCCCATGTCCTGGTACCTGAGCTTCAGCTGGTCTAGGGAGATCTCTATGAATAATTTCTTAGTTATGAACCCCTCACTGGCTTCGAATGGAGTATTTCTTGTACATGTGCTGTAGAGTGAGAGAGTATATTTACAAGATTATTTGAAATGGTTTCCAATTTTTGCTACAGTTCTGATCCAGAGAGTTTAAAAGGGGGAGAATATTCATTTAATAAATATTATTCATGAAGAATTCTTTCTCATTGTTATTGCTAAAGGCTCAGGTTGTCTCCTTTGTTATTGCAACACACACTGGTCTGCAGGCATTTCCTCATAAGATTGCCAAAGGCAGATACCAAAGTGATGGCCCTTCCCTCAGGTACCACTGCCCCTTTTCCCACATGCTCTTTTCTTTTATATATATTTTTTTATTTATTATTTTTATGTTTTGTGTATGAGTGCATTGCCTGCATGGTTTTAATTGCACTGGTGTGGTACAATGCCCACAGAGGTCGGAAGAGGGTGTTGGATCCCCTGGAACTGGAGTTATGTACAGTTAGTGGCATGTAGGTGATCGAAACCAAACTTGGGTCCTCTGCTAGAGCAGTCAGTGCTCTCAGTGGCTGAGACATCTCTCCAGACCCAATCGCATGCCCCTTTTCTTTCCAGCCTACAAATGGGGACACCGGGTGGTTCGAGTGTGGGTTTCTCCCATATAGCCAGAGCATTTTTGTTCTCATGTTGCAGGTTCAGGTTCTACAGCTGAAAAGGCTTATAAAGCTGCCCTTTATAAACAGACGGATTGGCAGATCGGTTGATATGCAGGCAGATTGATAAACGTACACATAAAAAGTCATATTCTATAAAATCTGCAGCTTTCGGCCATAGGTTTTATGAATTCAAACTCCTTATCCTTCACCAACACTTAAATATATTCGAAATATTCCTTCCTTTTAAAAAATTAATGGTTCCTCCAATTCCCATTACCTATTCCTCTAAATTAGTGGTGGTGCTCCAGTTTAGACATTGAATATTCACGCGTGTCACAGAAGAAAAAGGCCAAAACTTTTTGTGTCCTGTTTTCCACTACTTATTTTGTAGAGAATTAAAACACGTGATCATAGCATGTAAACCCATAGAAATTTAGTGTAGATCAACTGGCATCGATATGAACTTTTTTCAAGGCTGAGGTTTTTGACGGGCGCCTTACATTAAGAATCCATTTCTCGGGGCTGGAGAGATAGCCTAGCGCTTAAGAGCACCGACTGCTCTTGCAGAGGACCCGGGTTCGATCCCCAGCACTCACATGGGGGCTAAGAACCGTCTGTAACTCCAATTCCAGGAGAACTCCAGTTCCAGGGGAATCCGAGACCCTCTTCTGACCTCCGCGGCATTGCACGACACGGGTGCACAGACCTACATGCAGACAGTACATTCATACACATACAAAAAAAAAAAAAAAAGAATCCATTTCTCGCATGCCTTTAATCCTAGCACTTGGGAGGCAGAGGCAGGCAGTTTGTGTAGTTCAAGCAGCCTGGTGTACAGAGTGAGTTCCAGGACAGCTGGGGCTACAGGGAGACCCTGTCTCAAAAGACAAAAAAAAAAAAAAAAAAAAAAAAAAAAAAAAAAAAAAAGAATCCATTCTCAGGCTGGAGAGATGGCCTAGCAGTTAAGAGCTCTGACTGCTCTTGCAGAGGACCCGGTCAGCCCTAGCACCCACATGGAGGCTGAGAACCATCTGTACTCATTCCAGGAGAACTCCAGTTCAGGGGAATCCGACGCCTTCTTCTGACCTCCGCGGCACTGCACGACAGGGTGCACAAACCTGCATGCAGACAGTACATTCAATAAAAAAATAAAAATAAAAATAATAAATAAATAAATAAATAAATAAATAAATAATCCATTTCTCAAACTTTTTGCCAGGCAAGAAAACACAGCGGCAGAGAGCTGGCTGCCTCCAAGCAGAAGAGGTCCGCAGGCTGCTGGGGTGAGGGCAACTACTCCACGCTTTCTGTAAAGAAGATGCTTCCCCGCCTTACATTTGACACATATTTATTCTCAGTAAGTGCGAAAAGAATTCCCACAGATTGTGTTGCCTCAAACACCAGTTATTGACTGGTTTATACAGGAAACAAAGCCAGGCGTCTGCAGTAGCCTGGGAGGTCACCTCTCGCTCCGGTTGCTGCTGACTCAGCCACCCACAGACCGGCCAAGACCGGCTTTTTTTCTTTGTGACAGTTCTAGCAATGATAGGCAATGGCCTTTGATTTTTTTCACCTTAATTAGTAAATACACACATATTTGTAACCGCTTTGTTGCCTTCATTAAAAAAATACAAATGCCTCCACAAACATTGGATTTTAAAAATAAATTCTCATAAATTTGGATTTCATATTCTTTCCCCAAGATTTCCTATACTCTAAATCTCTCCCACCTCACCATGTCTTCTCCTTCTCAGCTAAACTATCAAATGATTCTCCTACTAGTTTACATTTTGCTGATAAGCAGTTCCTGTAATTAATAACCTTATCTTTCTGTATATGAGAAAACAAATTTAATGCATTTTAATAAAGAGGTTAGAGGGACAAGGAGAGATTTTATTGCCATGTTGATTCTGATAAGACTAGAAATACCCTGGTTGGCTAATAACTAATATATAATAGTATTTATGAGCATTTTTTATTATTTTTTATACTTAAAACTTCAATATTCTCATAAATATTTTTATGGATGGCCATACTATTTGGAATTATTTAATAAGCGATGCTCCCTGGATAATACGATGGTTTGAAGTCATTTTTCTTTATACCTGATGTATCTTGTGTTATTAGTTTTCAGCTGACCAAACTACACATCTGAAAATCAATCTTTTTCTCTAAAAATTTATTTTGACCCAAGCAAAAAGTAATACCAATTGCTAGTTCTTATCTACACACAGGAGCAGAAGAGTGGGAGGGGCACAAGAAAGACCCCCAAATCACTTTCCAGTTGCACATCCTGAAACTGCAGCATGTTCATGACCAGAGCAAAGACGACTTCTTGTAAACAAACAAACAAACAAACAACAAAACAAACAAACAAACAACACCTTTACACAACTGATTTAATGTTTTAAAAGTTGAAGATCCTGGGGCTGGAGGGCTGGGAAGATGCCTAGCAGTTAAGAGCACCCCACTGATCTTGCAGAGGACCCGGTTTGTCCCCAGCACCCAACATGGCAGCTGAGAACCGTCTTTAACTCCAGTTCCAGGGAATCCGATGCCCTCTTCGACTTCGGCATTGCACGCACGGGGTTGCACAGACCTACATCAAACAGACACAACGCTAAAATAAATAAATAAATAAATATGTTTAAAGTGAGATCCTTTGATTGTGTAATAGGGTCTTTATTATGTGGGATAAATTTTTATAGATCCCACCTGATGGCTGAAAGAAGCCTATTCCTTTGAAATTAGTTAAGTCTGTGAGATCATGAAGAACCCATAACAGAAGGGGCTCTGTGAGGAATATCAGAATTGCACAGAATTTCCTGTGCATCCACTCATGTCCTATGATGTGGGTGTCTGTAACCTGGTTCTGCAAAGAGATCTATGTGTCATTAGTCCTGGGCAGGGACGCCTGGGCTCACATAGCTAGGGAAGATTGGGAAAATAAACCTGTTCTTCTCAACTGTTCTCTTCAAGTCAAAGGCAGAAATGAGTGAGATTGAACAATCCCGTGCTGCTCAGATGGTATTGCCCTACAACTAGGGAAAGCGGGTGATGAGTTGGGTGTCTCCTCCATATTTCATGAAGAGGACCTGTTTGAATTGGAGTAGAAGCAGTACCCTCCCTCTGGACTGCCTTCCACTGTCACTGTCTCCCTCCTGTTTCATTTGTATTGCTGACCATGTTCATTCAAGATGTGGAAAAGATTTGCAATTCTTTTTTTGGTCTTTTGAGACAGGGCCTCCCTTTAGTCCAGCTGGCCTGGACTCACTCTGTAGACCAGACGGGCCTTGACTCAACAGAGATCCGCCTGCTTCTGCCTCCAAAGGCTAGGATTAAAGGTGTGCCACCAAGCCCGGCAAGGATTTGCAATTTTTACAGTGTTCTATAGAACTCAATGCTGTGCTAGGCTCACCAATATTTTCCTATTCTGTAATTCTGTCAGGTCTCGATAATGCCATGCTGACTGAATGAATTCCCGGGACTGACCCTAGGAAAACCAAGAAGTTTTGAATTTGGTATCTTTGAGAAACTATTGGGTCTCTGACTGTGTTCTTTCCCCTCTGCTTCCACCAGTCTCTTGGGAAAAGTATGAATGCCCAACCAATCCCTTGGGGTCATAATCATCCTTACTTAAGCAAAGGTCAAGACGCTGTATTGCAGGCTTTAATTAGCATTTAAGGAAACAGCACTTCCCCTTTGGAATTCTATCTAATTAGTGATGTTCCCATTGGAAGATTGACACAGGTTACTGAAAGAGGATTTAGAGCCTCTAAATCTAACTTCAGAAACTCCTTTAACCACTTCCACCCAACATTCCTCCTCTTCAAAGGGAAAATCTTAACCCTCTCATTAATATTAAATCTTTTTGTTTGTATTTTATATCATACAACATGTGTGACTATTATATATTGACAGAGTTAAATGAGATCTTTATTGAAATGAATTGTTCACCGTAGCAAATTTAACATTTACTAAACTAGAGCAACATATAATTTTTCCATGTATGTAGTCATAGTTTTAATAAATGTTTTCTCTTTAAGAGTTTATTTTGAAAGGATCTCACCTTTCCAGATTTATGAGCATCTCTTTTTTTCATTTATTCTATTGAATTNGGTTAAGAGTAATTTTCAGAAAAGGATTAAAATCAGGTACGTTTGATGGTAGACTCTTCAGATTTCAGCAGAGGTAGGAGGGTGGCTGTAATTTTTGATGCCAACATGGTCTACTTAGGAAGTCATAGACTAGCTGGGGCTACTTACTAAGAGAAAAAAAAAAAAAAGAAAAAAAAAAAAAAAAAAAAAAAAAAAAAAAAAAAAAAAAAAAAAAAAAAAAAAAAAAAAAAAAAAAAAAAGAATCCATTTCTCAGGCTGGAGAGATGGCCTAGCAGTTAAGAGCTCTGACTGCTCTTGCAGAGGACCCAGGTTCGATCCCTAGCACCCACATGGAGGCTGAGAACCATCTGTAACTCCAATTCCAGGAGAACTCCAGTTCCAGGGGAATCCGACGCCTTCTTCTGACCTCCGCGGCACTGCACGACAGGGGTGCACAAACCTGCATGCAGACAGTACATTCAAATAAAAAAAAATAAAAATAAAATAAATAAATAAATAAATAAATAAATAAATAAATAAATCCATTTCTCAAACTTTTTGCCAGGCAAGAAAACACAGCGGCAGAGAGCTGGCTGCCTCCAAGCAGAAGAGGTCCGCAGGCTGCTGGGGTGAGGGCAACTACTCCACGCTTTCTGTAAAGAAGATGCTTCCCCGCCTTACATTTGACACATATTTATTCTCAGTAAGTGCGAAAAGAATTCCCACAGATTGTGTTGCCTCAAACACCAGTTATTGACTGGTTTATACAGGAAACAAAGCCAGGCGTCTGCAGTAGCCTGGGAGGTCACCTCTCGCTCCGGTTGCTGCTGACTCAGCCACCCACAGACCGGCCAAGACCGGCTTTTTTTCTTTGTGACAGTTCTAGCAATGATAGGCAATGGCCTTTGATTTTTTTCACCTTAATTAGTAAATTACACACATATTTGTAACCTCTTTGTTGCCTTCATTAAAAAAATATACAAATGCCTTCCACAAAACATTTGGATTTTAAAAATAAATTCTCATAAATTTGGATTTCATATTCTTTCCCCAAGATTTCCTATACTCTAAATCTCTCCCACCTCACCATGTCTTCTCCTTCTCAGCTAAACTATCAAATGATTCTCCTACTAGTTTACATTTTGCTGATAAGCAGTTCCTGTAATTAATAACCTTATCTTTCTGTATATGAGAAAACAAATTTAATGCATTTTAATAAAGAGGTTAGAGGGACAAGGAGAGATTTTATTGCCATGTTGATTCTGATAAGACTAGAAATACCCTGGTTGGCTAATAACTATATATAATAAATAGTATTTATGAGCATATTTTTATTATTTTTTTATCTTAAAACTTCAATATTCTCATAAATATTTTTATGGATGGCCATACTATTTGGAATTATTTAATAAGCGATGCTCCCTGGATAATACGATGGTTTGAAGTCATTTTATCTTTATACCTGATGTAATCTTGTGTTTATAGTTTTCAGCTGACCAAACTACACATCTGAAAATCAAATCTTTTTCTCTAAAAATTTTATTTTGACCCAAGCTAAAAAGTAATACCAATTGCTAGTTTCTTATCTACACACAGGAGCAGAAGAGTGGGAGGGGCACAAGAAAGACCCCCAAATCACTTTCCAGTTGCACATCCTGAAACTGCAGCATGTTCATGACCAGAGCAAAGACGACTTCCTTGTAAACAAACAAACAAACAAACAAACAAACAAACAAACAACAACCCTTTACACAACTGATTTAATGTTTTAAAAGTTGAAGATCCTGGGGCTGGAGGGCTGGAGAGATGGCCTAGCAGTTAAGAGCACCAACTGATCTTGCAGAGGACCCGGGTTTGGTCCCCAGCACCCACATGGCAGCTGAGAACCGTCTTTAACTCCAGTTCCAGGGGAATCCGATGCCCTCTTCTGACTTCGGCATTGCACGACACGGGTGCACAGACCTACATACAAACAGTACATTCATACGCATAAAAATAAATAAATAAATAAATAAAATGTTTAAAAAGTTGAAGATCCTTTGGATTGTGAATAATGGGTCTTTATTATGTGTGGATAAATTTTTATAGATCCCACCTGATGGCTGAAAGAAGCCTATTCCTTTGAAATTAGTTAAGTCTGTGAGATCATGAAGAACCCATAACAGAAGGGGCTCTGTGAGGAATATCAGAATTGCACAGAATTTCCTGTGCATCCACTCATGTCCTATGATGTGGGTGTCTGTAACCTGGTTCTGCAAAGAGATCTATGTGTCATTAGTCCTGGGCAGGGACGCCTGGGCTCACATAGCTAGGGAAGATTGGGAAAATAAACCTTGTTCTTCTCAACTGTTCTCTTCAAGTCAAAGGCAGAAATGAGTGAGATTGAACATCCCGTGCTGCTCAGATGGTATTGCCCTACAACTAGGGAAAGCGGGTGATGAGTTGGGTGTCTCCTCCATATTTCATGAAGAGGACCTGTTTGAATTGGAGTAGAAGCAGTACCCTCCCTCTGGACTGCCTTCCACTGTCACTGTCTCCCTCCTGTTTCATTTGTATTGCTGACCATGTTCATTCAAGATGTGGAAAAGATTTGCAATTTCTTTTTTGGTCTTTTTGAGACAGGGTCTCCCTTTAGTCCCAGCTGGCCTGGAGCTCACTCTGTAGACCAGACTGGCCTTGAACTCACAGAGATCCGCCTGCTTCTGCCTCCCAAGTGCTAGGATTAAAGGTGTGCGCCACCAAGCCCGGCAAGGATTTGCAATTTTTACAGTGTTCTATAGAACTCAATGCTGTGCTAGGCTCACCAATATTTTCCTATTCTGTAATTCTGTCAGGTCTCGATAATGCCATGCTGACTGAATGAATTCCCGGGACTGACCCTAGGAAAACCAAGAAGTTTTGAATTTGGTATCTTTGAGAAACTATTGGGTCTCTGACTGTGTTCTTTCCCCTCTGCTTCCACCAGTCTCTTGGGAAAAGTATGAATGCCCAACCAATCCCTTGGGGTCATAATCATCCTTACTTAAGCAAAGGTCAAGACGCTGTATTGCAGGCTTTAATTAGCATTTAAGGAAACAGCACTTCCCCTTTGGAATTCTATCTAATTAGTGATGTTCCCATTGGAAGATTGACACAGGTTACTGAAAGAGGATTTAGAGCCTCTAAATCTAACTTCAGAAACTCCTTTAACCACTTCCACCCAACATTCCTTTCCTTCTTCAAAGGGAAAATCTTAACCCTCTCATAATATTAAATCTTTTTGTTTGTATTTTATATCATACAACATGTGTGACTATTATATATTGACAGAGTTAAATGAGATCTTTATTGAAATGAATTGTTCACCGTAGCAAATTTAACATTTACTAAACTAGAGCAACATATAATTTTTCCATGTATGTAGTCATAGTTTTAATAAATGTTTTCTCTTTAAGAGTTTATTTTGAAAGGATCTCACCTTTCCAGATTTATGAGCATCTCTTTTTTTCATTTATTCTTTGTAATTCTGAATGTTAAATGCTACTGGCATCTCTTTCTCTGGGCTCGGAAAGTTGAGACAGCAGCATCATTGATTTCTATCTCAAGTTACAGCAAACATATTTATTTCTCTTTTCTCTAAAGAAATAAAAATCTTTATGTGCTCTACATGTGGGTTAGGGATGTAACAATGGAGTGATTGTTCAACTTGTCTGTGAGAACTGGTATTCTTTCCAGCACTGCCCTCTAGTGGGGAAAATAAATATTAGTGCTTTCAGACCTAACATCTCTATTCAAGTGTTAGCACTGGGTTAAGTGCCTTCCCTTGACCCACTAGGTGCTGTTTCTGAAGAGATAATGATACTTTTAGTCACTGAGTTAAAGTAAGTCTTAGTATAAATTTCCTGAAAACGCATATGCTTTTACCTAACAGTCTTGGGTCATCAGGAAACACTGAACAGATGAAAGAAGTTTGTAGTTTTAGCACAAATCCCATGAGCTTAGGGCTAAAATGAAAGCAATAAAAAGGCCACGGTGCCTGCAGTTTTTCAAAATTAGTCTTTCAAAGGCAGTGATGGCATCTGGGCAGACTAGCTATTATAAAATTATTTGCTGTATGTGAACCAAACACATAAACTTCCTGGAATTCCTGTGCGAGTCTGGCTGGCTATTAACAGGATAGTCTCACTCTTCACAATGCCTATTTGAAGTTTGAGCGAATTTTCATATTTTCCTGTACAGGGAATTGAATCTAGTACTTAGCTCATATTAGGCAAGCACTCTGTCACAGAAGCTACATCTCCTACCATCTTTTTACTCTGTGTTAAAGTAGCTCTCTAAGTTGCTCAGGCTGCCTTGAACTCATTTTGTGGTCTAGGCAGGCCTTGAACTTGTGATTCTCCTGGCTCAGCATCTTAAGTAGCTGGAATTATTACTTGTACCATCAGCTTGGCTATGAGTAAATTTTCAACTGGGACAATTAGTTACAATTTGGGGGCACAGGAGCTAGACAATCCTGGGTTAACCATTCATTTCTTTGGTCTTCCTAAAGTGGTTTCCTTTATTATAACAAGGGGGTCACAATAGTGTCTTCCTGAAAGATCAGTCATGAATCTGTGAGTCAGATGATGTTCAAAAAACAGTAACCACTGTGGGCTGGAGAGGTGAGCAGTGGTTAAGAGCACTGGCTGCTCTTGCAGAGAGGATCCAGATTCAATATCCAGCATCCACATGGCAGTTAATAACCATCCATAAGTCCAGGTCCAGGGGATCTGATAACCTCTTCCGACCTTCATGAGCATTCCATGCTCAGGTGCATGAACGCAGAGGCAATAAATACACCCATACACATAGAAAATATAATAACTAAAACTATTAAAACTAGTGACCAGTTTATAGCTCTTCACAAACACTCATCTATACTAGGTACTCCCTTAAATATTTTTTGTGATGTTTTGACCTGGTCCCCAGAAAGCTCCCCATCTTGCAGTGAAACCCCAAATGACTATTCTTCCAATCAAGCATGTAGAACACTATTCTAAATTCAACTTAGAATCCATTTTTACAATTCCCTTTGCTACACATAAGTCACCCTTTGTTCCATGGGCATGCTCAGTGGGACTCATCCTTAGTGGGCATTTTCATATCAGGTATCATTTCATATTAAGGAGCCAAATTTTATGGGCTACTTCAATATGCTCAACAGCATGAATATAGTCAAACTGACTGTTCCTGTTGTCAGCTCCCAAAAAGTGTTGTGACCTCCATGTCCAAAGGAGCAGAAGCTAAGGACTTATGAAAGCTGAGCTCCTGGGAAGCTAAGGTTGGGAGGTAATCTGTGAAGTATTCACACTCATTGCCTCACACACTGTCTGAAGTCCTTCAAGGTTTACCTGGCACATCTTTGTCACAGACTGCTCCACTCCTCCATAAACCAACGAGCTGCACACAGCTGGGGATGTTTCTACAAGACACAGCCCTCAGCTCTGCCTCTCTGGAAGGGGTCCCGGAGTCCTTGCCTTTCTCAGTGTGCTGTGAAAGGAGCAAAGCTGCTCCCGCCTGATTGCAGTATTTCATTACCGCCTGTCTCTGGCCTGTCTGTTGTCTCCTTTTGGCTTTCCTTTACAAATAAAATCTCTCTCTCTCTCTCTCTCTCTCTCTCTCTCTCTCTCTCTCTCTCTCTTTCTCTCTCTCCTCTTTCCTCCCTCTCTCTCTCTCTGGTCTTTTTGAGACAGGGTCTCCCTTTAGTCCCAGCTGGCCTGGAGCTCACTCTGTAGACCAGACTGGCCTTGAACTCACAGAGATCCGCCTGCTTCTGCCTCCCAAGTGCTAGGATTAAAGGTGTGCGCCACCAAGCCCGGCAAGGATTTGCAATTTTTACAGTGTTCTATAGAACTCAATGCTGTGCTAGGCTCACCAATATTTTCCTATTCTGTAATTCTGTCAGGTCTCGATAATGCCATGCTGACTGAATGAATTCCCGGGACTGACCCTAGGAAAACCAAGAAGTTTTGAATTTGGTATCTTTGAGAAACTATTGGGTCTCTGACTGTGTTCTTTCCCCTCTGCTTCCACCAGTCTCTTGGGAAAAGTATGAATGCCCAACCAATCCCTTGGGGTCATAATCATCCTTACTTAAGCAAAGGTCAAGACGCTGTATTGCAGGCTTTAATTAGCATTTAAGGAAACAGCACTTCCCCTTTGGAATTCTATCTAATTAGTGATGTTCCCATTGGAAGATTGACACAGGTTACTGAAAGAGGATTTAGAGCCTCTAAATCTAACTTCAGAAACTCCTTTAACCACTTCCACCCAACATTCCTTTCCTTCTTCAAAGGGAAAATCTTAACCCTCTCATAATATTAAATCTTTTTGTTTGTATTTTATATCATACAACATGTGTGACTATTATATATTGACAGAGTTAAATGAGATCTTTATTGAAATGAATTGTTCACCGTAGCAAATTTAACATTTACTAAACTAGAGCAACATATAATTTTTCCATGTATGTAGTCATAGTTTTAATAAATGTTTTCTCTTTAAGAGTTTATTTTGAAAGGATCTCACCTTTCCAGATTTATGAGCATCTCTTTTTTTCATTTATTCTTTGTAATTCTGAATGTTAAATGCTACTGGCATCTCTTTCTCTGGGCTCGGAAAGTTGAGACAGCAGCATCATTGATTTCTATCTCAAGTTACAGCAAACATATTTATTTCTCTTTTCTCTAAAGAAATAAAAATCTTTATGTGCTCTACATGTGGGTTAGGGATGTAACAATGGAGTGATTGTTCAACTTGTCTGTGAGAACTGGTATTCTTTCCAGCACTGCCCTCTAGTGGGGAAAATAAATATTAGTGCTTTCAGACCTAACATCTCTATTCAAGTGTTAGCACTGGGTTAAGTGCCTTCCCTTGACCCACTAGGTGCTGTTTCTGAAGAGATAATGATACTTTTAGTCACTGAGTTAAAGTAAGTCTTAGTATAAATTTCCTGAAAACGCATATGCTTTTACCTAACAGTCTTGGGTCATCAGGAAACACTGAACAGATGAAAGAAGTTTGTAGTTTTAGCACAAATCCCATGAGCTTAGGGCTAAAATGAAAGCAATAAAAAGGCCACGGTGCCTGCAGTTTTTCAAAATTAGTCTTTCAAAGGCAGTGATGGCATCTGGGCAGACTAGCTATTATAAAATTATTTGCTGTATGTGAACCAAACACATAAACTTCCTGGAATTCCTGTGCGAGTCTGGCTGGCTATTAACAGGATAGTCTCACTCTTCACAATGCCTATTTGAAGTTTGAGCGAATTTTCATATTTTCCTGTACAGGGAATTGAATCTAGTACTTAGCTCATATTAGGCAAGCACTCTGTCACAGAAGCTACATCTCCTACCATCTTTTTACTCTGTGTTAAAGTAGCTCTCTAAGTTGCTCAGGCTGCCTTGAACTCATTTTGTGGTCTAGGCAGGCCTTGAACTTGTGATTCTCCTGGCTCAGCATCTTAAGTAGCTGGAATTATTACTTGTACCATCAGCTTGGCTATGAGTAAATTTTCAACTGGGACAATTAGTTACAATTTGGGGGCACAGGAGCTAGACAATCCTGGGTTAACCATTCATTTCTTTGGTCTTCCTAAAGTGGTTTCCTTTATTATAACAAGGGGGTCACAATAGTGTCTTCCTGAAAGATCAGTCATGAATCTGTGAGTCAGATGATGTTCAAAAAACAGTAACCACTGTGGGCTGGAGAGGTGAGCAGTGGTTAAGAGCACTGGCTGCTCTTGCAGAGAGGATCCAGATTCAATATCCAGCATCCACATGGCAGTTAATAACCATCCATAAGTCCAGGTCCAGGGGATCTGATAACCTCTTCCGACCTTCATGAGCATTCCATGCTCAGGTGCATGAACGCAGAGGCAATAAATACACCCATACACATAGAAAATATAATAACTAAAACTATTAAAACTAGTGACCAGTTTATAGCTCTTCACAAACACTCATCTATACTAGGTACTCCCTTAAATATTTTTTGTGATGTTTTGACCTGGTCCCCAGAAAGCTCCCCATCTTGCAGTGAAACCCCAAATGACTATTCTTCCAATCAAGCATGTAGAACACTATTCTAAATTCAACTTAGAATCCATTTTTACAATTCCCTTTGCTACACATAAGTCACCCTTTGTTCCATGGGCATGCTCAGTGGGACTCATCCTTAGTGGGCATTTTCATATCAGGTATCATTTCATATTAAGGAGCCAAATTTTATGGGCTACTTCAATATGCTCAACAGCATGAATATAGTCAAACTGACTGTTCCTGTTGTCAGCTCCCAAAAAGTGTTGTGACCTCCATGTCCAAAGGAGCAGAAGCTAAGGACTTATGAAAGCTGAGCTCCTGGGAAGCTAAGGTTGGGAGGTAATCTGTGAAGTATTCACACTCATTGCCTCACACACTGTCTGAAGTCCTTCAAGGTTTACCTGGCACATCTTTGTCACAGACTGCTCCACTCCTCCATAAACCAACGAGCTGCACACAGCTGGGGATGTTTCTACAAGACACAGCCCTCAGCTCTGCCTCTCTGGAAGGGGTCCCGGAGTCCTTGCCTTTCTCAGTGTGCTGTGAAAGGAGCAAAGCTGCTCCCGCCTGATTGCAGTATTTCATTACCGCCTGTCTCTGGCCTGTCTGTTGTCTCCTTTTGGCTTTCCTTTACAAATAAAATCTCTCTCTCTCTCTCTCTCTCTCTCTCTCTCTCTCTCTCTCTCTTTCTCTCTCTCCTCTTTCCTCCCTCTCTCTCTCTCAAGCTGGAGGGTTTAATGGTTGAGCTTAGAGCTGGGATCAGAAATCAGAGGAGTCTGATTATTGCTTTGCAGAAGCGAACGGAGTATCCCTTCTTTAAATTTAGGCAAATGGACTTGTCCTCAGGAGGGGGAAATCCTGAGTGGAAGAGAAAGGGAAGGACGTTAGGAGGCAAATAATTTTCAAGTATCTATTTAACAGTAGAGCATAATTTAGAAAACTGTCAAAGCTTATTATGGTGCTTATTAGAACTAATGAGCTCCAAAGGAAAATGGAAAACTATAGAGTTTGCTTAATATTGAACAAATTGTTGTGAAAAAAGCAAAAGGCTTCATATTTTCCAGCTGGTGTGCAGCACGTTCATGGAAGCCGAGCTCCTGCTCTCTTGCCATTGGCGTGTGTATTTTTATTTTTAAAACCAAAGTGAGGCTAGGCCGCTACCTCAAGGCTTCCCTCAAGCAAGCTGTTGGACTAGTTTAGACTGCTCTCAAGAGAGCAATTCCCTCCATTGGACACTACAGGCAGGTCTATTCTAGCATGAAATCCAGAGAAAGTCGTGTGCTTAGTTGATTTTCTGTAGAGTCAGATTGACTGGTTTTAAAGAATCAGGATGAAACTTTGAGAAGGAATATCTAAAAAGAAGGAATAATATAGAGGTGATTGTGATAATATTGTCTCAGAGGGTGACTAATTGACTCTTGACTGGAAAATAAACTTTATTACTTATTTTAGATTACCAATAGCGTCTTTCCCTAACACTGGTAATTCATAAATAACTGTACAAGCATTTTACTCAAAGTCATCTTGAATAATGAAAATAAGGCAAGTTATTTTTGCTAGATTAACAAAATAATTTATTTCATAAAAATTAATGAAATACCTTATTAACAAAATTACACTTGAAGATGTATGGAGAGATTCTGAGACATGCTAAATTGTTTACACATGAAATTCACCCAAATGTTACTCTACTCAGAAGTATATGATTTGAATCACAGTAAAAAACTTGAGGACATTTGTAAAGCCTGACCAACACATAACATTACTACACCTCATGAGCCCTTATCACGTCCTCGATGAGAAATTAGAAAGGAGGCACTCAGCTGCACATTTTATGATTACATTTCGGTTCTGAGGACAGCCATATTAGACCACATTGTTCTTGAAAGAATCGGGGAAGCAGGCCCTCAGAGTTCTGGCAGATGAATGTAGGTGTAGGCATTCTCTTTATGGAGAGTTCAGGTCCCTTTGCTAGTACTCTCTTAAACTGGTCTCTGTAGCATTATAAGAATGCAAGTATAGGATTCCCCAAATTTTCAGAGCTCCCCTAGTTCATTTCTTCAACTTTTCCTGAGGCTGCATGAAGCTTTGATTGTAAGATATATTTGGTGTCTGACGGGTTCAAAGATCCAATGGGGGGGGGAACTACAGCTAAAACAGCATCTGGTAGAAGTAAATCTAGGACACTCTTCGGGAGGCAATTCTTTATACAGTGCATGATTTATTCTCCCAGCAAATATTTATTGTGTCACTCCTAGCTGCTAACTATTGCCTTGCCTTACAGCAAATACAGCACAAAGAAATAACCTGTCCTTATAGACTTATGCTACAGTATTGCAGTTTGCCTCTTAATTACACACAGATCCTTTTAGGTAATTTCTGCACTATGTTGTCAAACTGAATATCTATTCAAGGGATAATTTTGCCCCTAAGTAAGAAGATGTTTGCCAAGTCATAGGTCAGACAAGTAAGAGCCTTACTTTGAATTTGGCATAGTCTGTATGAAGACAGTGTGCAAGCTCAAGCAGCAGTCCAGCTGCACCATGATTGTGTCTTTCTGCCTTACCACTTCATCATGATTTGTACGGTGTTTCCTTCTCATAGTTCCAATAGGCTGCCACAGCTCCTGGAGTTAAGTGTGTTCTCACAGCAGGGAGATGCATGTGAATCTAGTCAAGTTGACTCTTTCTTTAGAGAGGAAAATAAAATTCTTATAAAAACTGCATTAGCATGCTTCAAACATGGGTTGTTGAACAGACCTGGGCTACTTGACTACTGACATCTGCAAGGGGGCTGAGAAGGTGAGTGTGGAATATTTAAGAACTCAATAGGGAACCTAATCCAGAAAGTACAGGGATGGGAATGGGGTGAAGTTGGCTGATAATCTACGATGTGGACCAAAATGATCACAAAAGCAAAACAAAGCAAAACAGAGAATCCAGTCATTTAAACATGAGATCGAATTTTATGAGTTAATTTTCTTACCTACATGCATGAAGGCCTTGCAGAAGTACCAATGTCTTGCGTATGTCTGAATAACTTAATGAATGACCTGATGCAGCTGGTACATGCAAAACGTTTTCTAAAACTCACATTGGCACAAGCTATAGCCGTTGCTTTTAATTACCCACCATAACTCTATTACAATACCCTATTGGTGAAGACAGCGTAAATTTTGTATAGAGAACTCTCAAACCAACAGGGGAACTCTTTCCCTGCAGCCTGGCCTCCAACGTGGTAGAAGGAGCAATGAAGCCTGTTGGGGAGAAAAGGCATTGATGGTCTTATCCAGTGCTGGACCCTGCGTGCCCTATTACCAACCTAACAGGCAAGATGAGCCCACTGGTGTGATCATGGCCTGACAGTTATGGGATTAATCAAACGCTTTCTGATTTTATTTGAGGCCTGCTCTACAGGAAGGAATTATTGTTCAGTACCGTCAACATAATCAAAAGCCTATGGCTCAAAATGGCATAGACCATATGGCAGAACCTACTACTATTATTTTGACAAGTGGTCCTGTTTTCTAAATATTTGTGTCTATACCCAGAGATGTGCGTTGCTCTCAACACTGATCAGAGAAGCTTCTTTTTGCAGTGGCCAGTGGTCAATGCAGAGACTCATAACTGGTAAAAGTGCTGACAATAAGCGACTCTGAATGCTCAGCCCTAAATGGGATGTCTTTATTAACTCACCCACCGAGGTGCAAAGAGCAACACAGAAGAGGACATGGAAAGAAGCGAGACCCTGAGAACAGGGAGGAATGTCACGAAATGCTGTCTTCTGGGTGTGACTCATGAGCTCACAAGTGCTTACTGGCATAAGACCTGCGCAAGATCAAGCTGGCCAGAGTTCCAGCTTGGGTGGGGAGAAGCTCACGAGGCCCACCCTTAACTGAGGAGCTATTGACAGTTGACAGCTACTGGGGTGTAAGGTCATTGCTAGTTTCCCATGCTCCAGTGCATGGTCCCATGCTCATGTACATATGAAACCTTTTGGCAAAGAAAACACCATATGGAAAATCAAAATGAAATGTGCACACATTATTCATAAGACAAACACTGGGGTGGCTGTGTGGTATCTGAAAGAGAGAGGAGACCCGAGCCTGACTATCAATCTAGATATTTCTTTGTTGTAAGCTAAGCTTCAGCTCTTGAATGTGTGTTTTCTCATTTCTAAAACAAGGGCAATATTCCCATTCATGTCCAGAATACGGAATTGGAAGATGATGTAAAATAATTCATTCACGGCATGAGATGAGGAAACGAACTAATGGCCGTATCTTCTACTCCCACCATCAGCATCAACCCTGGAACGTTGCATCTGGAAAGCAGTGGGAGAAGGAAGGAGAGGTCAGCAAGTTCTCACTGGAAGGATGCACAGAGGCAGACTGCCAAGGAAGGCCAGCCATTCTTCTGTCTCCTGTAGTCAACCTCCTTGCAATGTGACCAGGAGGAACCAGTTTGTTATCCAAGGCCTCACATCAAAACTGGCTTATGACTTGCTTTGGAAAAAAGAATGTGGCAGTGGTAACATCGTAAGATTTGTGACCTAAAGCCACAAAAAGTATCTCTAGCTTTTGCTTTTACTCACTCAGAATCTAGCTGCCTTAGCAGAAGATCCCAGGTAGCCTATGACTTACATGGAGGAGAATAAAGACGCTTAACTGAAAGCCCCAGTCAACTCCCATCTGGGGCCAGGAGGGACCAGTGGGGCTGGCAACTGACCACAAAATACACAAATGTAGCCCAGGCTGGCCTCGACTTTGGTTCCTCCTCCTAGGCTTCCAAGTTTGGGGAATATAGATGTGTGCCTAGCTTAATTTTGAAACAGAGTTTCATTATGTAGGCCAGGCTAACCTCAAACTGTAGATCGTCCTGCCTCTTCCCCTCAAGTCATCGGGCTTTGTCTTCATACCTGGCACAAAGCTTTTGCTTTATAAGATGAAGGGAATCGCTGAAAGGTTTTATAGAAGTTAATGACCACAACAGATTTTTGTTTTAGAGATTTCATCCCCACGTCAGCATAGAGAATATACAAAGTAGGTATTATCAAAACCAAGTAGAACAGATGGTACCGACCATCATTAAGTAAAAGCTGAGAAAGCTCCTAGAAGAGAATATCAAGGAAAAAGCCAATCACGAGTGGGAACCTGCGGAAGTGCCCCATGTTTGGTTTCCTGTTCTGCAGAATTCTTCTTCAAATCCTTAGTCATTTTGAACAAGCATCCATTGACTTTCCTTTGCGGTCAGCTCTGCAATCTCTGTAGCAGGTTCTGAGAAAGGACTTCCAGAAGGCCGAGGAGGTTCCACTTGCCAGAATCTGACCTGGTAAATTCTCTACTGGGGCAGCTCTGAGCTGTGGGGGTTTGAATGTTTAGGTCTCTCAGCAGTGGTCAAGGTTTGATTACCCAGATGCTAAAGTAAGTGGCAATTCCATACAATAGAAACATCAAGAATAAGAAAAGGATTTCTAATCTCTCTCCTAAAAGCTACCTAAGTGGCTTGAATGAGTCAAGCTTCTGCAACTTCCTCATTCATGAAATAAGGTGATAATCCTGTCCCCACGTAGCTCCTGGAATTGTGACAATTAAGCCAACATGTGAAGTAAGCACTTTAAATTCCCCACAAAGGAATTCATTCCACTAAATAGAAGGACTAAAAATAATTCTATTAACAATAGTCCTCAGGCAGTGTCCTCAGCTCGGGTCCTCCCAGAGGCCTGGCTACACAGTATCCAGGATACAATCCAAATCCGTGACATTTATCTGAGATAGAAGATAGCAAATGGACCTTATTTGATGGGGTTTGATATGTTTCAACAAGCCATGGCTTCTATTTGTGTATTTATACTCTCTTATTTGTATAAATTTTCTGTATTTATCCATGAATTTATCAAATATATGTATTTAACATACTATATTGTGGACTGACTGGGCCCCGTGCTAGGTGCTAGGAAAGAGGAACAAGTATGTGTCCATGCCTTCAAGAAATGGATTCAAATAAATGGAAATGGACTCAAACAAGTTGTAAACGATGTGCCAGTTTAAAAAAGATTCCTTGATTCTACAAAGAAAGAAGATTTTGAGTTCACAGCCAGATTCCACAGGGAAAGAGGATTTTTGAGTTCATAGCCAGATTCCACAGGGAAAGAGGATTTTGAGTTCACAGCCAGACTGGGAAATAGAACAAGACCCTATCTCAAAAAACAAACCAAACAATAAAAATACAAAATATCACAAAAAGTCATAAATGAAGTGCTAATGGAAACAGAAAGGTGCTCTTTATAGACTGGACAGAGAGAGCATTAGGGGATCTCTGAAGAAGTCACAGTGACTTGCAAGATGTTCGATTTGGCATGTTAAGAATTAATATACACAGGTCCGGTGGGATGGCGCAGAGTCAAGACCCTTGCTGTGCAAGCCTGACAACCTGAGTTCAATCTCTAGAAGCCATATGGTAGAAGGAGGAAAGCTAATCCCCGGGGCTGTCCTCCAGCATCCATTCCTTCACTGTGGCACACACACAAAATAAATCAACTAAAGAAATAATGAGAAGTTCTCTGCTTCTTGTGTACCAACTGAATGGACCAGTCTGCTCCAGCCTGCATGACTGTTTCTCTGAACCATGTGCCTAAATAAGCCTCTCTTACCTTAAAAGAAAAAATAGGAATGGGAGGAAGGAAGGAAGGAAGGAATGAAGAAAGGAAGGAAAGAAGGAAGGAAGGAAGGAAGGAAGGAAGGAAGGAAGGAAGGAAGGAAGGAAGGGAAGGGAATGACTGGAAGGAAGGTAGGAATGATACAATCAATGTAGAGTGGATTTTCAAGATTGGAAATAGGGTCAAAATTTGAAAATCACCCAATACTGATAAATACCATATATCTGTGTATACATAAATACATTCATCATGTTAAAAATATTTTACACCTATTTATTTTAGTGTGTGTATGTGTGTGTGTGTTTGTTTGTGGAGTTTAGAGGACAACTTGTGGGAGTCAGTTGGTTTCTTCCATTGAACCCAGGTCATCAGGCCTAACAGTAAGGCCTTTACCCTCTGAGCCATCTTGCCAGCCCCTTGTCATTTGCTTTGAGACCACTATATTGTTTTTGTTTTCTAAAAGTCATCCTAGCTCATTAGGTATTTCTTTGTGGTTGGCTATGTGACCTTGGCAATTTGCCCAAGCATCAATGACTAGAATTCTTTAAACCTTCTAAGAGCCTCATTTTCTTCAGAGAATGAGATTGTTATAACACATAAACTTGTTTTAAGAAAAAAAAATCAACAGGTATTTTGTGCAAGATTTTTCAGAAGTACAAAGGTGAAGACGGGTGGGCTGATTCACTCCTACAGGGATCTGATTCCAAACGGCACAATGGTTCTGACGGACGTTAACTGTTTTTAATAAGTACTTTGTGCAAATCATCTCAGTTGAGCCCAATAACACTGTGAGGTATATTTGAATCTAATTCTTGGTTACAGATAAGGAAATTGTGGATTATGTGTAAGATGATACTGGGCCAGTTGTTAACCTTCTTGAGCCTTAAATTAGCGACAGGGCAGAGTTACAGCCCCATAAATCCTACAGCTGAAGCCCCCCCCCTCCCGCCCATGCACACACACATATTTAGAACATTAGACATCTTCATTTCACTGATGAATTAACTAAAGCTATGCCAACCTTGTCTGGATGTCTGGAATGGTCTGAACAGCCGTGATTTCTCTCCCCCTGAGTTTGTCAGTGATCTGGGTTCACGACTTGTCTAAACTCCTTTCTCTGGGCTCGTGTCTTGGGAAGGAACTATTTCCCACCCTAAGGTTTCACTTGGTGGCCATGAGATATACACTGACTGATGGACCGTTTGGGTATGTGGAGTGCCTTGCTACAAGCAGCAGCAGAGTTTGATAAGATCATTCCTGAACAATCTTTTCCTCCAGTTTTGCTTAACACCGGCCTTGAAATGAGGCATCTGTTGGTCCTCATATCACGAGCTAAGTAGCCAGTGAGGCCCTGCTCCTAATGGACTCGGGGCTCCAGCCGGAATCCATTTCTCGCTGCCTTGCTAGCCCCACCCATGAGTCCTCCCGTCCTCCTTTCCACCCTTGCTCCCTTCCTCCTTTTGTCACACACTCTAAGTGTCCACAGATGTCAAGTATAGAGAAAGACATGTGGTGCTAATGCCCTAGCGTTGGCACAGAGGTACTTCCTGAAGCAGATAGGGCCCCTCACCGAGTTGTGGAGTAGGCTGCCCATCTGTATTTATCACTGCCCAGTGCCTATTCTTGCTTCAAACAGCCTGACAACTCTCAGGCTGGCATGATGCCATCCAGGGTGTCAGTCAACAGGCCATCTAGCCATATCAAGTGTGGCTGTTTGGGGCAGGAATTCTAGCCAGGAATTTCTAAACTGCTGTCTGTGAGAGGTTCTATGCATTTTGGCTGGGGGAAGGCTTCCAAAAATAAAAATTAGATACTGTGGCCATTTGTTTGGACTTTGCAGAAGAGTTATTAGTCATTGGGGGTAAGAAAAGGACGTCGGAGATGTCAGCAGGAAATTAAGTCCAATTAATCACTCTGACAAGCAGAGGGGGAAATGAGCCCACTTTTCCCAGAACAATTGTTGGAAATCTAGGAAATGGCTAAAAAAGGCATTTGCTCTTACTAAATTGTATTTATTTCTTCACAAATTGGGAAGCACAAATGAAAATAAGTACATGGAAAGTAAACAATGTGGACCAGAGGAGTGTGCACATGCCTTCTTAGAGTTATTTTCTTTAAGAAGGACAAATTGAAGGTGTTTATTTCAGTCTTTGGAATTTGTTTGCCCTACATAATGTGTGTGTGTGTGTGTGTGTGTGTGTGTGTGTGTGTGTGTGTGTGTTACAGGGGTTCAACCTAAAGTCTCTTGCATGCTAGGCAAGTTCTCAACCACTGAGCTGCGTCCCCAGCCCTCTTTCAGTATTTATTTTGAGACAGAGTCTCACTAAATTTGCCAGGCTGGTCTAGAACTTGTGATTCTCCAGCCTTAGCCTACTGGGTAGCTGAGATGTAGAGGACTACATCACTAAGTCAGCCTATTCACAGACCTTACCAGAGGATTCGATCTTCTGCTCTTTTAAATGGGTTTCCTGCCTCTCACTAAAGGATTGAAAGATGTTAGATCCTCTTTTTATTTAAGATCGTAAGTTTTTAATTTAAACAAAATTAGAATTAATCCCTGGCTTCCCACTGAAAACATCTTTATCTCTGTGCTTGTTCTTTTACCTGTTAAATGGACAATAGTCATACAATTTCACAAGATTATTGTGAATAAGAAAAGTGCCAGAGACCAGGCTTGGTGTCAACAGGCCTGTCATCCTAGCTTCACAAGAGGTTGAGGCAGGAGCATCACAGGGTGCTATTATCGGCTGAGTCATTTCTCCAGCCCTCTCGTAAGGTGATTTATGTGTATTCTTCTATGGGAATGTGAAATGCTTTGTAACCGTGTGCCAGTATCCATCTCTCCCAGTTGTCAGTGAAACCCCTTTAAGTGGCTTGCAACAGCCAGTTGCCTTGGAAGTGGACATCCCTCTAGTGATTTCCAAAGGTCAGTCCCCTACAGAAATTACTGATTGCTGCACTTGTGTAGTTGAACCCAAAGAGCCAATTATTAAACTATCCCAAAATGCAACTATCCCAGACTAATTAAAATATGCAAAGTAGTTTATGCAAACAAATTAGCCATTGACTTAAATGGACAGTTTGAAATATATTCAAGCAGATATTTTTGCATCTACACAACCCAGGCGTGACCTACTCACCACTGCTCTAGCTCCGCTTCATTTCTTTATACCATCTGTTGGAGTCCTTATGCAGTTGATTGGCTTTCAGGGAAATCATTTTTAAATTCTATCTTTTTTTTTCTGAGGCCTAGTCTCCCTATTTAGCTCAGTGAGACCTTGAATTACCTCTGTGTTCTGAGTGCTGAGATTCTAGGCATGCACTACCATGCCCAGTTCTCCAAATTCTTAAAAGGCTTTTCTTTTCAGAGCCTAGCCCTACATCTGTCTTATATATATTAAGTATATAATCAGTATTTGCTGACATAAATATATTCTGCATACAATCTTACTCATTAATTTATACCTAATATAACAAGGCTTGTTAAAGGACAAAACTATAACAAATTTCATTTAAAGTTCATACCTGGCTTTTATCTATGATTCTAGAATTGGGCATCTCTTAGAAGCAGGATCAGTTCAGAGAGCTCTGTGGCTGCAGAGAAGGTTGAAAGCATTTACTGATAAAAGCAGAAATGAGACACATAAAATAAAGAGTAGTATGAAGACATCTGCCTGCCACCGCTCCTTATGTGAATGCATTTTGAGCAGTCGGCCGCCTGCGTCTGGATGGAGCTTAGCTGCTTCCATCCACTGAGCCCCCCTATTATTAAACCGCATGCTTTCTACATCAGGAACATCAGGCCAGATTTTATTTGTCTCCACGGGTTCATCTAGTGTGAAAATATACAAATGCTTATTCTATATTTTAATGCAATGTAGAATCTCCCTCTTCAGGAGCCAAATATAAAACATTCATTAGTATGATTTCTGCATAAATTTAGGAATACATTCTATAATCATGTTCTTAAGTTTAATGAAAATATATTTTCTTTTTTTTTAATTTTATTTATTTTTGTATGTGTATGAGTATACTGTCTGCATGTAGGTTTGTGCACCCGTGTCGTGCAATGCCTTGGAGGTCAGAAGAGGGTCTCAGATTCCCCTGGAACTGGAGTTCTCCTGGAATTGGAGTTACAGACAGTTCTCAGCCGCCATGTGGGTGCTGGGGATCGAACCCGGGTCCTCTGCAAGAGCAGTCGGTGCTCTTAACCGCTAGGCTATCTCTCCAGCCCCGAAAATATATTTTCTATAAAACATGCCACCTAGGTTTTCAATCTATACTCATTGATCAAATATTTTGTTTTTTAATTGGTTTAGTAAATATTTGTATGTACAGTATATGTATTTGCACACGTTTATATGTGTCAGTGTGGGTACACACATGCCTCCCATTTCACTGCATGAACACTTGGATTACAGACCCATGCTGCTGTATCTGGCTTTACATGGGTTCTAGGGACCCAAACTTAGGTTAGTATACTTCTGTAGCAAGTGTTCTACTTACTGAGCCATCTGCCTAGGCCCTTGGTTATTTTTTCAGGTACTTATAAAGTTTACAGGCCCAAATTTGGGAGGAATTACCAAAATTCACAAATTAGTAAACATTTTCTTCCAGTTATATGGAAATACATTTTAAAGTAAAATATTTAACACCTGTATTAATCCTTTAACATAATCTATGCTGCCACAGAATGTACATGGGTGAAATGGTAGGAAGAGAAGGAAACAGGACTACTTGTCCTCATTACTGTGACTGAGGCTCACAGGGCATAGTTAGCCATCTTTATTTAGCATTACCTAGTATGTTAGTCAGTTTTCATCATTGTTGCAGACACTTAATAAAAGCAACTTAAAGGAGAAAAGATTGATTTCAGCATGGTTTTAGAGTTTTTGCTCCAAGGACAGCTGGATCTGTTGCTGTGGGCCTGAGATGAAGCAGGGAATGTGGTGGTGGGACCACGAGATGGAGGGGGCTGCCTTGTCTCGCAGCAGCCAGTCCATAGGGGCCGTACGCCTATGTCTGCAGGCTTCCTCCATCTCTCACATTTGTTCCATCCACGTCTCCTCTGCATTGAGTGTAGCCCTCATTATTAAGCAGGTCTTCCTTGCTTAATAAATCATCTTTTCGTATGTCCTCACTGATATTATCAGGGCATGCTTTATTAATTTCCTAGGGGACTTTCAATTCAACAAAGCTGCCAATCAAGATTGCCAGTTAAGAGTAACCATGTATCTGGATAAGCTAATGAAGGAGATCAGAGTATGTCACTTTCACATGTTATTTGGGGATGGAGACAAGCAAGACTAAATAGATACAAGAGAAAAGATTTTTTTTTTCCTTCAGAAACATGCCCTCTATGAACCAAGACAAGGAGAGGAAATCTTATTATCTGAGACACGACCAATGCCAAGACGAGTCTGCAAAGCAGTCTTTGCAAAAGTAACCTTATCTTCATTATGTTTCTTAGTCACCATCTTACGAGTTATATTATCGCCTGAGGTTCTGACCTTTGGGGCTTACTATTTTAACCCTTTTCTTTGTTAAAATAGCATAAATGCCCTGAGCCTAAAATCTTCTGGAGTTCTCCTTCTTTTCCGTAAAAACCAATATATCCAAAATAAAAATGTTTTTGCTGGGGGCTGGAGAAATGGCTCAGAAGTTAAGAGTGCCTGCTGCTCTTACAGAGGACCTAAATTCATTTCCAAACACGCGTATCAGGCAGTTCACAACCACCTGTAACTCCAGCTCCAGGAGCTCCGGCACCTTCTGGTGTCTGCAGGTAGTTGCACTCTTGTGTACACGGGCACACACAGCCACACACATTCACATAATTAAAAAGAAAATAAATATTTAAGAAGAATTGTTTGGTTTTCCTTCTTTTAATCTGTATGGTGTTAGTTGAATTCCCTGGATCTTAAACACTGAACTTAGGGAGAAGAGAAAACATTTTTCCTCCCCAACGCTGAAGTGTTATGAGTTATGAGAGTTTGAGATTTTCAGTACATATTCATTTCCTTTAGTGTCCATGAACAGTTATTTGATAGCATAAATCCAAATAAGCTGGTTATTGAAGAATCTGAACACGTGCATAGAAAGAAATTCAGGCCATAACTCTTTGGAATCATTTACTTATTTAATTTTCTTTAAATAAAACGTTTCCCTCTAATTTAATGATCTGATGTTTCCAGAATTTCTTTTCTCCTCAGCAACTTCCCACGGCCAAAACAAACAAATGAAAAGAACACATTTTCAACATCACTTACCCAGATTCTTCTGACTTTCAAATTCCTGTAAAGTCCTGCTGTGCCTGGTCCTGTTCTCTCATTTTCCAGTGTGAATGCCCAACTTCAGCCAGCCTAGGTCCTTGCTGCTTCTACAATCAGCCACACTCCAGTTTTTCTTTAGTTTGCCCAAAACATTCTCTTCATTTTTCCACAAACAAAAGCAGTGATAACGTTTCCAGGCCTCATCAGGCTTCCTTTTCTCAACGCTTCTTGGTCTTCTTACATCGTCAGGACTCACTCTGGATTTCCTCAACATTCAAATTCCCAAAGTCCTCATTAATCATATTTTTAAAGTGGTGCATTGAGTGAAAAGTCAATCAATGTGAAAATATTTTATGAGTCCCCAAAGCAATATGAATTCCCTGATAGTCTCACTTTTTGTGTGATTTTTCTCTTTATCACCCAGAGCAGAACGCTCTTTTAGGTAAGCAACGTATACTCAGTAAGGGTCAGACCCCCTGGTGTATGGTAGCTTAGCTGTCAGTTGTCTCCCTCCTCAACCTTCCCCCACCTTTTTACATTTTTGTAATAGATTTGATGAGATAACTGCAGTCTAGAAGTCCAATGTTTCAGAAGTATCTAGTTTTCATTGAATACAAAATAGTAAACCAAATAAACTCAATACGAGTTTCCTAAAACCTGATGAGAAGGTGAAGTAAAGTGTTTTTCTACCAAGGAGTAAAGGGTACTTTTGTTTATATAAGGGCTTGGGAAGAATGTGCTATAGAAAAAAACAAATCTAAGAAAAGATTGGCAAGCTGATTTAAAAAATTTTAAATCTATTCAATTGTCACTATTAGTAAATAATTGGACATATCTCATTTACTCAAACACTTTATTTTAATTTTTATTTATTTATTTATTTTTATGTGTATGAATGTATTGTCTGCATGCAGGTCTGCGCACCCGTGTCGTGCGATGCCGCGGAGGTCAGAAGACGGTCTTGGATTCCCCTGGAACTGGAGTTCTCCTGGAACCGGAGTCACAGACGGTTCTTAGCCGCCATGTGGGTGCTGGGGATCGAACCCGGGTCCTCTGCAAGAGCGGTCGTCGCTCTTAACCGCTAGGCCATCCCTCCAGCCCCTACTCAAACACTTTAAAAAAAAAAATGATTTGTTTTTATTTTATGTGTATGAGTGTTTGCCTACTAGTATGTGTGTGCATGATTTATATACCTAGCACACATAAAGGCCAGAAGAGGACAGTCAGTCCCCTGAAACTGGAGTTACAGATGGTTGTTAACAGCCATGTGGGTGCTGGGAACTGAACCTTGGTTTTCTGCAAGAACAGTCATGCTCTTTATCACCGAGCCCTCTTTCTAGCCTCTCAGAAACTTTTTGAAATTGAGACTTGATTCAGTTTTAGTTTGAATAAGTGAAGGAATATATCTGGAGCAAAAACCATTGAAATTTTATATTTTCCCCTTCTCAATTACTCATAATAAATTAGACTGCTGTTGTGGGGCTGGAGAGATGGCTCAGTGGTTAAGAGTACCAACTGCTCTTGCAGAGGACCTGGGTTCAATTCCCAGCACCCACATGGTGGCTAAGAACCATCTTTAAAAAAAATAAATAAAATAAATTAGAATGCTTGTGTGGAAGTGAGAGAGCTAATTAATGACCTTGAGCTGTATTTGATTTTGTCTGTTCTCTTCCTTTCTAGCCGGCCTATTTTTCAGGCTTTAAAAGGTTCCTTTCAAATTGAGCTGCCCATTGGTATTCCTTTTCCTCACAGCATATCTTCTTATCAACCTGGAGAGTCCCAGAAAGAAGAGCTAGAAGAAAAGGAAAAAGAACAGTGATTTGCATTGTTCTTTGTGGCTGACTTGGGAACACACCCTTTTTCTTTCCTAAGTTACAAGTGAATTTCAAAGCATAGTTTGCATCGTCTAACACGGTGCAGTTTAAGGATAAATACAAGCCGGGCGTGGTGGCGCACACCTTTAATCCTAGCACTCGGGAGGCAGAGGCAGGCGGATCTTTGTGAGTTCAAGGCCAGCCTGGACAGAGTGAGTTCCAGGACAGCTGGGGCTACAGGGAGACCCTGTCTCAAAAAGACAGGAAAAAAAAAAAGAAAATAAAAAAAAAAAAAAATAGGATAAATTACAAGTAGAAAACTATGTCCCTGAATTACACAGCTCTAAATTAGTTTAAAGGAAGACAAACATTTGGAGTAAGTGAAAGCTGACTTTTAGTGCACAGGTGACAGGGCAACCATGTCACCTTCTCTTCCATGTACTAGAGTTTTATGACCCAAGACAAAAATCATGTTCATAAAAGTTTTCTCCCAAGCATTAAGCATAATTTGTGTAAGAATTTGCAAAACAACAGGGAAGGTTGTATCAACAAAATGCAACTGGCTTCCAACACCCGCATTTTTTCATTGCAGAAGAAGAGGACATCTTTAAATGGTAATCCTCCTGGTGTTTTTGGATCCAAAAGAAGGGATAACCACCTGTACTTTGCAGTGGGTTTTTTGCAGGTTTTATTATTATGTTTGGTCTGATAAGCAAATCATGAGCATTGTCTCTTTATAAACAGGAGGATTACACAGTGGTCGCAGTGGGGATGCCTAATGAAAGGTAACAGACATTCAGATAGAGGATTCTGTTGTCACTACTGCTAAAGTCCCCCATCCTACAGCTCCTTATCTGTACTTTTTACTTTGCACTAAAATAAATTAACTTGCCCCAAACATGTAGGTTATTCTAAGCACACGAGTGAAATAACAAAAGCTATGCATTGTTTCATGTTCTCCTTTGGTCACATTCCTCTTAATTTTATTTTTCTACTTTTGACTTAAAAAAAATCAATTGCTCCTTTCCCTTATCAGTTGCTTATAGTTGCTTCATTTCTATTTTCTACCAATTCTCTTCTATTTTAAAATGAATCTCCCCTGGCCTACTTATGATGCAAATTTGGCTCTCAGTCTATTTCACATCTGACCTACAAATTTGGTACAGTCATACTGGAACTCAAAGTTTTAGAAGAAAATGGGGTGAGGATAGGCTTTTTAAAGTGAGTAGAGCGTCCCCACTTTGTGAACATAAAAAGCAGCCCTGACATTTTGTCTCTCCTCCAGAGGATCTGGTAGAAGACTCTTGGCTACAAATTCAATCAGTTTGTAATAAACTGGGTTAAAACTTGAGCTGGTTCTCTGGGCTGTACAATCTGCCCTAAGAAATTCTGTGGGCAGACAGGGGTTCCAGGCTCAGGGGCACTCTCCTCCAAGGTCCAGCTTGCTCATCCTGGTCCTTACATACAACTTCAAATTTCATTTTGTTTTAAAAAGGTTACTCAGAAGCATCATGTTTAACTATGAATGAGGAAGAAATATGCTTTGAAATACCATTTTTAAAATTTTTTTATTTATTATTTTTATGTGTATGAGTGTACTGTCTGCATGTACATTGGTGTACTCCTGTTGTGCAATGCCTCAGAGGTCAGAAGAGGGTGTCAGATTCCCCTGGTACTGAAGTTAAAGATAGTTCTTAGCCACCATGTGGGTGCTGGCAATCGAACCCGGGTCCTCTGCAAGAGCAGTCGGTGCTCTTAACTGCTGAGCCATCTCTCCAGCCCCTGAAATACCATTTTTTAAAACCAAAAACTATATAAGGCAGAAAAATTCATTTTTATGTCATGCTTAAAAAAAAAACCACTGTCTATAACTCAATAGATGTTTTAACTAAAAAGCTTATAAGCTATTTGAACAATAAAAGTAAGAATTAAGTTGAACTCTTGTATCTATCTGAATTCCATAAATAACAATTTCTTATAAGCTTTTTAGTTAAAGAAAGAATTTTGGAATACTTTTAGAAAGGATTGTACCAAGGGAATCCTGTGGACACTGAAAATGATAAGTCTGTCCCATTTCTGGATATTTTGGATATTTGTTTTGTTAATAAGACTGAAGTTTCAGTTGTGCTGGAGATTTAACATATTATTTTACTTTATTATTATTTTTTGAGCCTGTCAATAGGAATACAAATTGCGTTAAGATTTGTTTTCCTGCCGGGCGTGGTGGCGCACACCTTTAATCCTAGCACTTGGGAGGCAGAGGCAGGTGGATCTTTGTGAGTTCAAGGCCAGCCTAGTCTACAGAGTGAGTTCAGGACAGCTGGGAAGCTACAGGGAGATGCTGTCTCGAAAAGACCAAAGGAAAAAAAAAAAAGATTTGTTTTCATTTCTTGTTTCTTCTTAGTAAACCTCTTTTTTGTTTTTATTTGTTCATTTGAGACATGGTCTCACTATACAGCCCTTGGTAGCCTTGAAACTGCCTTCCTCCTGCCACCACCTTGAGTATCAGGATTATAGGTATGGGCCATCACACCTTGTGAGAAACCACTTTTTGTTTTATGTGTAGGAATGTATTGCCTGCATGTGTAGGTTACAGCCATGTCATGCAATGTCTGATGAGGTCAGAAGAGGACATCAGATTCCCCTGGAACTGGAGTTATGAACTGTTGTTAGCCACCATGTGGGTGCTGGGAACCAAACCCAGGGCCTCTGCAAGAGCATCCTGCGCTCCTAACCATAGAGCCATCCCTCCAGCCCCTAGAAACCCCCTTTTCCTAGTTTATATGTTTGGCTGTGCTAATCAGATGTGTTTCACTCCACTTGAATGCACGAGTTGCCTCCCCCACCAAGCTCGGATCTGCAGCTGGACTACGACCCCCTCCACTCAGCCATCAGTTCCTTCCTTAACTTGCTCCAAATTTGTTAATTATTTTTGTCATACTGAGTGATGTTTACTTAAGAAACTCTAGTTTGCTTCATTAAATTCTTCTCTGACTTTTCTATTTTTTGTAAACTGGAACAAAATCTCTTTACTTGACCCAGAAACATGGGCAACTTAATAAACAAACAAACAAACAACAGAGCTGTGATTAAATTCGGACTCAGAGAGGTTCTACATTCATAAGCAAGGCTGCTGATGTTTAAGAACCCAACCCCTTCAGAAATTCATCCTCCTGATCTGAGATATCCTGAGACCAGCTGAAGCGCAGGAAGGTAGGTAGGAGCTGGGTGCTTCAGCAAGGCTGATTGTGGATTGACTTAATCTAGTTAATCCATTAATCCAGTTGTTTTTGGCTTAATTGGCTTTTGTGGCTGTGGGGGCAGAGTTATCCTCCCAGCTGGTATAAAAGGCAGGGTTGTGTGAGTCTTGAGATCTGAGATCTCCTGAGACCAGCTGAAGCACAGGTATGGGGCACAGGCTAAAGAACCCCCCCCCCCCGCCTTGTATCTGAAGGAGGCAAGCAAAGCAAGCCTTCAACACAGTGAAGAGGCATTTGGGACTCACATTGGAATACAGGCAAGGAGAAGCCCATATGCCAGGAACACCAAGAAGAAATAACACGGGAAAGGGGCAGGATAATCCCCCACCAAGCTCTACCAACCCTATGGAAGATTCCTACAGTGGGATCCCCCTGGGGATGGCCCAGGACACTGATATCAGAAACACAATAGGGAACATATTTCAAGAACTACAAGATTATAAAGAGCAAATCAAAGAACTAAGAAAAGAGAATGAAGAACTCAAGAAGGGCCTAGAGAGAGAGAATGACAAACTCCGGAAGGAAGTAGAAACACTGAAAAGATCCCATGCTGAAAAAGATAAGGAAACCAACCAGCAAAGCAAAGGGCTACAGAAGAGATTGAGAAGCTCCAAAAAGAAGTAGAAACACTAAAGAAATCAGAAGAGGAAATGAAAAAGGAATCAAACACTCATCCAATCAAGAGGAAAGGAATGGAAAAAGTCTCAGAAGCAGAATGGAGGAAGCAGAACAGAGATTATCAGACTTAGAAGATAACACAGAACAACTAAAAACCTCAAGTAAAGATTATGAAAAATTTAAAAATACACAAAAGTGGAACAACCAGGAACTGCGGGACACTATGAAAAGATCAAACCTGTGCATCATAGGAATAGAGGAAGGAGAAGAATCCTAAGAGAATGGTATTGATCAGATCTTCAACAGAATAATAGACGAAAACTTCACCAAACTAAAAAAAGACAAACCAATACAAATACAAGAAGCACATAGAACTCCAAACAGACAAGATCAGAAAAGAAATTCTCCACACCACATCATAGTTAAAATGCTAGACATCCAAAACAAAGACAAAATCCTTAAAGCCACAAGAGAAAAACAACAAGTGACCTATAAGAGGAAACCTATCAGAATTACAACTGACTTCTCAATGCAAACTATGAAAGCAAGAAGAACCTGGAGCAAAGCATTCCCAGTGTTAAAGGACAATAGATGCCAACCCAGGTTACCCAGCAAAAATGTCAATTATAATTGAAGGAGAAAGAAAAACCTTCCATGACATAAACAAGTTGAAAGAATACATGACCGGAAAACCAACCTTTCAGAGAATACTTGAAGCAATTCAAAGGACAGAAGAAAGGAGCAACCATCCCCAGGCACCTAGAAAGAGAAATCAATAAAAACATAACTTCAGAAGTAGAAACCTAAACCCAAACCGCAAATGGATAATAAGGCAAAAGGAAGCAACACAAACCTATCAGTCATAACCTTAAATATTAATGGACTAAATTTCCCAATCAAAAGACGTAGACCGGGAGATTGGATTAGGAAACAGAACCCATCGATATACTGTCAACAAGAAACACATCTTACCTTCAAGGACAGGTACCACCTTAAAGTGAAAGGATGGAAAAAAATATTCCAAGAAAATGGCACCAAAAAGAAAGCAGGTGTTGCTATTTTAATATCAGACAAAATAGATTTCAAAGTAAAAGAAATCAGAAGAGACAAAGAAGGTCATTACATTTTTATCAAAGGAACAATTCACCAAGAAGATTTCACAATTATGAATATATATGCACTAAACTCTGGTGCACCAAACTTTATAAAGACAATTCTCCAGGACCACAAGTCACACACTAACTCCAGTACACTCATAGTAGGGGACTTCAATACCCCACTGAGTCCTTTGAATAGGTCAACAGGACAAAGAATAAACAGAGAGACATCTGAACTGAATGATATGATACACCAAATGGACCTCATAGACCTCTACCAAATATTCCATCCTAATACCAGAGAATACACTTTCTACTCAGCACCCCATGGAACATTCTCCAAAATCGACCACATACTGGGACACAGAAGAAACCTCCAAAAGTTCAAAAAGATTTAAATAATTTCATGCTCTCTATCAGACCACAGTGCAATAAAGCTCAACATCAACACCAGGATAAGCCCTACTGCCTATAAGAACACATGGGGACTAAACAACACACTCTTGAATAATGAATGGGTCAAGGAAGAGATAAAGAAAGAAATAAAAGCTTTCCTGGAACTGAATGGCAATGACTATACAACCCAACAAAACCTGTGGGATACCTAAAGCAGTCCTAAGAGGGAAGTTTATAGCCCTGCATGCCTACGTTAGAAAAACAGAAAGAACACTACAGCTAAAAGCACTTGAGAGGCAACAACTGATGAAACCTCAACGCAACAGACAGGAAGAAATAACAAAAATCAGAGCAGAAATCAATGAAATAGAAACAAAGAAAACAATACAAAAAAAATCAATGAATCCAAAAGTTGGTTCTTTGAAAGAATAAACAAGATAGACAGACCTCTAGCCCAGTTAACAAAAAGAAAGAAGGAACAACTCCAAATCAATACAATCTGTGATGAAAAGGGAAATATCACAACGGACAAGGAAAAGATCAAGAAAATTATATGGGAATATTACAAGAACCTATATTCTACCAAGTTTGAAAATCTAGAAGAAATGGATGAATATCTGAAATCTTGGGAATCACCAAAGCTTGGCCAAGAGGAGACCAGCAGCTTAAACAGACCCATAACATATGAAGAAATAGAGGATGTAGTAAGAAGCCTCCCAACTAAAAAAAGCCCAGGCCCAGACGGTTTCACAGCAGAATTCTATAAAACATTTCAAAAAGACCTACAACCATTATTTCTGAAACTGTTTAGAAGTATACAATCAGAGGGAATTCTCCCAAATTCCTTCTATGAAGCCAACATCACTCTATTACCAAAACCAGGCAAAGATCCAACTAAAAAGGAGAATTATAGACCCATCTCCCTCATGAACACAGATGCCAAAATTCTAAACAGAATACTGGCAAATCGCATACAGACCCACATCAAGAAGATCATCCATCATGACCAAGTTGGATTCATACCAGAGATGCAGGGATGGTTCAACATACGAAAATCAATAAACATCATCAAACACATAAACGGAATCAAAGACAAAAACCACACCATCATCTCAATTGATGCTGAAAAAGCCTTTGACAAAATCCAGCATCCCTTCATGCTTAAAGTCCTAGAAGGAATTGGATTGGAGGGATCATTCCTCAATGTAATCAAAGCCATATACAGGAAACCCACAGCCAATATCATCCTAAATGGGGAAATGACGGAAACATTCCCTTTAAAGGTAGGAACTCGGCAAGGCTGCCCCCTATCACCACTCCTCTTCAATATAGTGCTTGAAACACTTGCTAGAGCAATAAGGCAAGAAAAGGATATTAAAGGAGTACTAATTGGAAAAGAGGAAGTCAAACTATCCCTATTTGCTGATGATATGATTGTTTACTTAAGAGATGCAAAAAACTCCACCAGAAAACTCCTAGAAACGATTAACAGCTTCAGCAAAGTGGCAGGATACAAAATTAACCTTAGAAAATCAATGGCCTTTCTTTACACCAAGAACAAGCAACTGGAGAAAGAATTCAAAGAGACCTTCCCACTCACAATAGCCTCAAAAACAATAAGATACCTAGGAACAAACCTAACCAAAGACACCAAAGACCTCTACAACAAAAATTTTAAACCCTTAAAGAAAGAAATTGAAGAAGACCTCAGAAGATGGAAAAACCTCCCATGCTCATGGATTGGGAAAATTAACATTGTAAAAATGTCCATTTTACCAAAACTCTTGTATAGATTTAATGCAATCCCAATCAAAATCCCCAAGAGTTTCTTCACAGGCTTGGAAACAAAAGTTCTTAAATTCATTTGGAGAAACAAAAGACCCCGAATAGCCAAATCAATCCTGAGTGAAAAGAGCTACACAGGAGGGATCTCTATACCAGATTTTAAACTATACTACAGGGCTATAGTCATAAAAACAGCCTGGTACTGGCACAAAAACAGACCTGTTGACCAATGGAACAAAACCGAAGATCCAAATCTGAGCACATACAATTTCAGCCATCTCATATTTGACAAGGGGGCCAAGAAACCACAATGGAGAAAAGACAGCATCTTCAGCAAGTGGTGTTGGCAAAACTGGATCACCACTTGTAGAAGAATGAAATTAAACCCCTACCTCTCACCCTGTACAAAAGTCAACTCCAGATGGATTAAAGACCTCAACGTGAAACCCCAAACTCTGAAGGTGATAGAAGAAAAAGTTGGCAGCAGACTACAAGACATAGGCGTAGGAAAAGACTTCCTAAATCAGACAGCAGCTGCACAAGAATTAAGGTCGACAATTGACAAATGGGACCTCATCAAACTCAAAAGCTTCTGTACATCAAAAGAAACAATCAAGGAAGTGAAGAGAAATCCCACAGAGTGGGAGGAAACCTTCACTGCAGATACATCTGACAAAGCATTGATTTCCAGAATATATAAACTACTCAAAAAACAAAGAAAAAAGAAAACAAATGACCCACTCAATAGATGGAGCAAAGAACTGAACAGAGACTTCACAAGTGAGGAATTAGAGATGTCTGAGAAACACCTCAAGAACTGTTCAACATCACTAATCATTAAGGAAATGCAAATGAAAACCACTTTAAGATATCATCTTACTCCAATAAGACTGGCTAGGATCAAGAAAACAAATGATACCAAGTGCTGGAGAGGTTGTGGGGAAAGGGGAACACTCATCCACTGCTGGTGGGAATGTAAACTCGTACAGCCACTATGGAAAGCAGTGTGGAGAACCCTTGGAAGACTTGGAATGAACTTGCCACCCGACCCAGCCATACCACTCCTGGGCATGTACCCTCAAGACTTACCCCACCACAGAGATACATGCACGGCCATGTTTATTTCAGCTCTCTTCACAATAGCAAGGAGCTGGAACCAACCCAAATGCCCCTCAACTGATGAGTGGATAGAGAAAATGTGGTACATCTACACAATGGAGTTCTATGCAGCAGTAAAGAAAGACAACATCATGAGCTTTGCAGGAAAATGGCTGGAGCTAGAGGACATCATGCTGAGTGAAGTAACACAGTCCCAGAAAAACAAACGACGAATGGTATCCCTCATCTGAGGATGCTAGTGCCAATTACCTAGTTGTAAGTATTTCTTGTGCATGGCCCCTTGAGCTTTTGTCCAAAGCAGTTGGGAGTGATGCATATTGGAAACGGCAACAACAACAACAGAAAGGACTGCATCAAAGAACTGACTGAAACTGTGAACTTCTGCTCAGAACAGTCAAGTTCCACATGGAGAATATTGAGAAGGACTGAGAAAGAGATGAAAAGCATGTTTGGCAGAATGCATGAGCTCTGGTGGGGTGGGGGGATGGGGGGGACATGGGTCTAGATTTGATAAAAAAAAATGTAAATAAATAAATTTAAAAATTCCTCCTCCTGTAGCTTTCATAGCTCCTCCCACCTCCATTTCCTGTTTTCTTTTTCCTCACTTGGCTTAATGTAGTATAAAATGTTCTTATGGTTTTGATCGAATAGCTTTTGATATTTATGTAAATGAGCTGGAGTTTTGCAGAAGATGGAGATACTTTTAAGGAAATAAAAGCCCTTCAAGAACAATCCACCAAATCACAGGGTTGTTATCTTAAAAATCACTCATACTAAAGATCTCCTTACCCTTATGTACAACGTATCACATGGGTGTGAATAAAATGTCCCCTGCCTAATGAACAGCTGTTATTATTGGTTAAGCTGATTGGAATGGGGAACCATAGCCAGCTGCGAAATGTATTCAGGAGCGGTGAGGGAAATTGGCAGCTGCTATCCCACTTGCTATAAATATTTTTAATTAAAATTTGCCTCCTGGTTTTCTATTTGTCTAATAGCAAGGAATTCTAGTTGGTGCTTTAGGGGTAAAGGGATATCTTTCTCTTCAAAAGTGCCTCTTAAGTCTTCCATTAGCAGTTACTGTTAGCAATAATGGTGGCTCCTGCCGCCTGCTGGAAAATCCAGCTGTATAACTCATTCTTCTTGATAGACCTAAGAATTTCACATTTCTTTGCTTTCCTTTAATATCTGCATATCTGGACAAAAAGCCTCAGTTCTCCATCAGGAAGTCTTGCAAAAGTTGAAGATAGTGGATAGAGTTATCCTTGAAGTGTCAAAATGGGATGAATGTTAGAAATGGCACCCCAGTACCACCACACAAGACACACTTTATACATTTCTTACTGAGATCCTGAATTTTGGGTTTCTTGGACTCTCTGTTGACTTTAACAGCTTCCTTTTATCTCATGATCCATCTGCTCTCAAACACAAACACCCTCTGGAGTTGAGTGCCTAGGCCACTTCTCTGAGTGCCCTCCTCAGATACACTCAACTCTTTTTGCAGTTTTTAACCAGGATCTTTATTTTTTTTGTTATGGGAGAGTTGTTTTTTTAAATAACAACAACAAAAAAATAGGTTCTCCCTAGTTCCAGCCTGCCTGGAAGTCATTATGTGGACCAGGCTGGCCTTGATCTCACAGAGATCCACACACCTCTATTTCCTGAAGGCTGGGACTAAAAAGTGCCTGCCACCAGGTCTGAATGATCTTTATATTAATGATGAAAAAGTATGGTTCTACAGCTTTGCCTTCTCACCCGAACAGCAGCCTCATCTGGGTTGCCCTAGCCACTTACAGCGCCTTTCTTTTCCCCAAACCTGCTTCTCCTGTCTTGCTAATCTCAGTTAATTGATTGCTCCTATATCCTCATCACTGAACCCAAGACCTTAAAATACTGTCACCCAAGATGTCTCTTGCCCCCTGACCTTCTTGACTAAATTCCATCAGCCTCCAAGGCTTGATGGCTTTATCTGTAAATATTTCTCAGTCCCATATCCTCCACCTTCATCTCTACTGCTAGCCATTTACATTGGCTGCTGACCTGTTTGCCTGGAGTGTTGCAGTAGCCTCCTCACTAGCATCCTTGTCTCTAGATTTAGCTCTTCAAATGTATCACCTTCGCAGAATGAAATCTGACCATATTGCTCCATTCCTTAAGACCTCACTGCCTTCCCACCCTCTTCTGAATAAAGCTTCAAGTTCTTAGCATGGGCTGCAAAGGCTCCCAATAATTGGGACTGTGAGGCCCAAGCTCTGATGCCAGGAAAGGAGGCCATCTCAGGAAGCAAAGGCATTGAAATGATTTAGAGGAGCTATAGATGGATAAGACGGACTTCACTGGCACAGAGACCTCTAGGCAGGGACCAGGCACGTGCTGGCTGCACAAGGCAGGGGCACAGGCATATATCCAGACTGTCTTACAGCCCTACGGACAGACACACAGGCAAAGGTAAAGGCACTCACCCCTGACCTCAAGGCCATATTTATATAAAACCCCCACAAGAGTGGCATTCTGCCAGAAATAATTATATAACAGATTACCTAAGTGTATACTTTTGGAGTTTCCTGACCAGCCAGCATCAGCCATCTTGTGCTGACTCAGCCTTTCAGACGGCCAGGCTTAGTCCTCTTGTTCCATGCTGGATATCCATATTAGCATCATGTTTTCTAAACATAAATTGGTGCGTACAGCCTTCTGTTTCCTCTTCATGGTCTGAAACTACTTGTTCATAGTTTGTGCTGAATAGTACCATATTTTGGTAGTTATTCTTAAATGTTACATTACGTGAAGCCTTCCACAAATGCACCCATACCAGGCATAGGTGAGTTCTTTCTTCTCTAAGATTTCATGTCTTTTTTTTTTTTTTTCATTTTCTTTTGCGGGGGGAGATATGTGCATGCATGTGTGCAGGTATGTGTGCTCATGTGTGGACATGCAGAGGACAAAGGATGTTAGTTCTCTTCCTCTCTTGTGTTCCATATTATTTTTTAAGACTGTCTCTCAATGAATCTGGAGCCCACTGTTTCATAGATGGGCTATTCCTGACCTGCCTGCCTCTACCTCAGAACCCTGGGATTACAGGTAGGAGCAGCCATGCCCCGAGCTTTTGCATAGGTATTGCATCTTCGAACTCAGATACTCTCTTGTTGGCACACCAAACACTGTTATCCGCTGAGCCAACTCCTAGCCCGTCCATGACCCTCAATCATGGACAATCGGAGGAACATCTATCAAAGAGTAGTATAATGATTTTTTTACAAGTTTCTGTCCCTAACTGGGATACTCTTTGACAACCATATCTAACATACTCTCATTTCCCACAGTTACTATCTCAGGGACCCTTAAATATTTAATGATTAAAAAGCAAAGGAAGAATTTCAAATAGAAAACTCATTTGGAAGTCTTACGTTAAATAGGCAATTATGGACATTAGGATTTTTTAAAGTGCTCATTAGTCTTACTTAATGAGAGAAATGCTTTATTGATGGCTGGAGCACATTTGTGTGTCTTTTATTTACAAATGGTATTCATCAAAATCCATTCATTCTTGTAGAATAATGACACATTGGAAACATTTCTTATGCATTTAATTAGTTTTTCTCTCATAACTGAAGATTTATGCTTCAGATATGAATAGCTGTTATGATGTATCATTAATATATCTATTGTTGTAATACAGATAACCTTTCAAATGCATTTATTTCAGAAGCAATTTTGTCTGTTTTTGCTGAGGAACCAAGACTTAGATGCAAATATAGATGTGTATATAAACTTTAGTAGGTACATGGTTGAGAATCTGCTTACAAAGGTGTCTGAGTTGTTTGCATAGCAGAATATATTTGTTGGGGCTGGAGAAATGACCCAGCGGTTAAGAGTGTTTGCTGTTGATCCAGAGGAACCAAATTCTGTTCCCAGCACCAGCTTCAGGCAGTTCACCTACATCTCCAGCTCCAGGAGATCTGATGCCCTCTCGTGGTTCCCACAAGTCCCAGCACATATGTGACATTCACTCACATAGACACAGTTGTGTGCTGTTTTTTAGTATCTATTCTCTACAAACATCAAGACATACAGATCTAACGTTAATTTAGAGCGCAAACTCTATTTTGCAATTACTAGAAATACAAAATTGGCTTCTGGAGACTTCATTTGTTTCTTGTTCTGATTGCTGCTTTTCCTGTTTGAGAAATGAATTTTAATGAACAATTCAGAGGCTTAAATGTAATTCTCAGACTATTACTACCCCTCTTGAACAAAACAAGCAAAATAACAAAACTAGTAAGTAAACAAGAACAGAAATTCAGGCAATTTGAGTTTTTCCATAATGAAAATAATATTGTAGACAAAAGAAGACCAGGGATTGAGTGTTAGCACCAGAGACCCTAGCATTTCATGCTCCGTTTGGTGTTAAGAGGGTGGAAACTTAAACTCTGCTGCTTAGAAAATGGTCTTTCAGAAAGTGATTAGGGCTAGACTGTCATTTGGATAGCATACTCACAAATGATTGTTAAGCTTTATAAGAAATGGACAGAGAACAGACACTGACTTGTGCCACTGTGTGCTACCTCAGGCCCGGCCAACAAGAAAGCCTTGAACCCAACCTCCAACATGGTGATGTAAATCAAATTCTTTTCTTTATAAAGTTATCCTGTCTTGGGCATTTTGTAATTATAGTAAGCCAAAAGAAACAAAGATGAAGAAACTAAGTCTTTTTGACATTCCATAACTTTTCTAAAATTACATATTCAAGTCGTTTTACCCAAAGTAAGAAATATGCTCTGTGATAGGCAGTTTGAAGCAACCTTACAATTTATTTTATTTTATTTCATTTTATCTCATTTCATTTTACATGTGTGTTTGTGTGTGTGTGTGTGTTTGGTGGGGGGCATGCATGTGTGTGTACATGCATGTGGAGGCCAGAGGTTGAGGTTGGGCGCCTCTTTTTTCAACCGCTCTCTCCAGCTTGTTGTTGAGGTGGGGTCTTCTGCTGGGCCCAGAGCTTGCCATTTCAGCTCTTCTGAGCTTGCTTGGGGTTCCTCCATCTCTGACTCCTATGATCTGGAATTGCAAACAGGCGTCCATACCTACTCAGGGTCTGGGGATGCAAACTCTATTCTAACTGAGTGGTTTATCCACTGAGCCATCTCTCAGCCTCTATCTTACAGTTTTAAAAAACACATAATTTCAGCTTCAGATTACATCTCTGAATGGGACAGAGCACCTCAGTATTAAATTTAGAATTCTGGGCTTCTCAAAATTGAAAGTATTTTCATCTTCCTGTAGAGACAGGTTGGTGCTGACAGCTTTATTTTTATTTAGTTAGAGTGTTCCAATGTTTATTGATCAAAATGTCAAGGCTAGAAGATAAAAATGCTCTGGAGGAACCAAAATGACTTGGACAACTTGAGCAAGTATAAGCATGTTCTAATCAATTTTTGGCTACTGGACTTTCTGAATATAACCTTTCTATATGTTATCATTATAATTATACCTGGAAAGTTTAGGATTACATTAATCTTTGATAAACAAACACTAAAAAGATAAAATAAAGTATCACATTTAATATAGATTATCCAAGGCTGAGATTGTTTCTCTAGTATACTATTAAGGAACTCTAAAAAAAAAAAAAAGAACTCTGTTCATTTGTGTGTGTGTGTATGTGTGTGTGTGTGTATCTGTGTATCTGTGTATATGTAAGTCTGTTCATTCTTGTGTGTGTGTATGTGTATGTGTGTATATGTGTGTATGTGTGTGTATGTGTGTATATCTGTGTATCCATGTTTATCTGTGTGTGTGAGTCTGTTCATTCTTGTGTGTGTGTATGTGTGTATATCTGTGTATCCGTGTTTATCTGTGTGTGTGAGTCTGTTCATTCTTGTGTGTGTGTATGTGTGTATATCTGTGTATCCGTGTTTATCTGTGTGTGTGAGTCTGTTCATTCTTGTGTGTGTGTATGTGTGTATATCTGTGTATCCGTGTTTATCTGTGTGTGTGAGTCTGTTCATTCTTGTGTGTGTGTATGTGTGTATATCTGTGTATCCGTGTTTATCTGTGTGTGTGAGTCTGTTCATTCTTGTGTGTGTGTATCTGTGTGTGTGTATCTGTGTGTGTGAGTCTGTTCATTCTTAAAATTTTTTTTTTAATTTATTTCTGTATGTGTATCAATGTACTGTCTGCATGCAGGTCTGTGCACCCGTGTTGTGCAACGCCACGGAGGTCAGAAGAGGGTCTCAGATTCCTCTGGAGCTGGAGTTCTCCTGGAATTGGAGTTTCAGACGGCTCTCGGCCGCCATGTGGGTGCTGGGGATCGAACCTGGGTCCTCTGTAAGAGCGGTCGGCGCTCTTAACCGCTAGGCCATCTCTCCAGCCCTGAGTCTGTTCATTCTTTTGTGTGTGTGTATGTGTGTATATGTGTGTGTGGGTATGTGTGTGTGTGTGTGTGTGTGTGTGTGTGAGTCTTAGTGATGCTTTTCATCTGCATGGCTTCAGGATGGCAAGTAGAGTTCCAGCCATCAAAGGCATTTACAAACAGGAAAGATCAGAAAACCACAGTAAAATAAATCTCTTATTTCTCAGAAAATTTGACTACAGCATCTTGGTGAAAAGCTTCTCTGCAAGAGAAGCTAGACAACATTTCATGAGTTTTCTTTTTCCGAAAGCAGGTGAGGAACAGATGCTATAGTACGAATCTTTGAAGTATCTACTCAAAGTCACCATGGAAACTATAGAAACCATTGACGTGCTTCTTATGCCTTTGTATATTGAAACAATCCCCTTAGTTTGGTAGGTCCAGAGGTTTTTGCTAATTCACTTTGTTAGTTCAAGGGGAAGTGGATAGGGTCCCATTTTCTGAGCACCTTAGGGGCATATGGAAGCTTACTATGAATCAGAAGTACCACCCAGGTTGATGCACCTATAGAAACAGGGCTTGGCTTAGGAGACAGGGTATTTCCAGCAGAGGTTAGTAAACACCTCAGGATTCCAGCGCTGAGCGTCAGTACTGGCATGATCAAAGAGATAATAGTTGTCTCCACAATTATTCTTAAGAATTCCTGAAACTGCTCAGAGAAAAAGACCTTGAAGATGCCATTGGGTTTAGGGAGGTGCTGTGGTTGAATATGAAATGTCTCCCAGAGGCTCATGTATTGAACATTTAAGTCCTGTTAGACACTAACATTTCTACCATTTAAAGAAAATACCATATTTTAATGGAATTCATGAGAAATAAAGTTGAAATTGTAAAAGATCATTCTATAACTCATGAAAAGAGTATTCTAAAGTTGCATCAACTTTAGAAGCCCCACTTGAGGAAGTGATCACTAGGGGCATCTGGGTGCTGTTACCCTGGTCCTCTTCTGGGCTCCCTTGCTCTGCTTCCTGGCTGTCTTGAAGTGAGCAGCTCTGCTCTGCTCTGCTCTGCTCTGACCCCCCCACTCTGAATTGCTCTGAACCAAAACAAATAATTTCCACCTGAAAGTAAGTTGTTTTGTCAGATATTTGGTCAGAGCAATGCAAATGTAACTGACAGGTGAGGTTTGAGTAGCATCCCATCACCTTATCGCTGGAAGGACCTTGAAATTCACTTATTTCAAGCTCTCTTAGTTTTATGAGAGAAAACTAAAGCCCAGAAAAATCAGCTCACTTATTCCAGTATATCAAGATGAAGATCACATCTGTGCCTTGTTCCACTCCACCAGTTGGAGAAGCGGGAACACAACTAAATATGTTTCTATAGCACTCTCTGTTTACACCCAACTCCAAGTATTTAGTATCAGCCATTTAGTTTATGTTAGTTTAGTATCTGCCTGTGTTCTACACAGCAAGTTCATATGTAGGTTGGAATCATGCCTGTCTCGTTACATGGAATTTTTCTGGAAACCATTGCCATTTGAGATAAAGTTGTCATAGAATGAACACATGACAAAATACGTCACTCAGAAGATGCTAACCAGGCCCTGGTTAAACTTGGTCACAAAGAAAAAAAAATAGAAAGATGTGACAGTGGGATGAGGACTTGGAGGTGGGAGGGGGAGGTTGATGGAGGTTGGAATGGGATAAGAGAAGCTGGAGAGACAGAATGTGACCAAAATGGATATATATATATATATATATATATATATATATATTGCACAAAATTTACAAGAAACAAATTAATACCAAGATAATTTTCAATAAACTTTAAGATAATAGCCAATGCCAACAAGAGATTATATTTTCCCCTTAAGTCACCAATGTGTCTAAGGCTGTCATTTGGGTTACCAGCAGAAGCTGAGTGGAGAACTAACACTGTAGATGAGGATTCATCTCCCTGCCCCACGTCTGACATCACCACCCACCTTCCCATAATTTAGGAATATTTAAGCTCATCCTGTTTGTAAAGCTGTGAGGGAGAGGAAACGGAGATATTTTTTAGCAAAATGTTCCTTTATCAGAAGATACATTGTCTATCTGGGAATGAGAGAAACTCAGAAATTTTGGGTGGGAACTGAACCATACATACACTTTAAACGGAACGCTGAACACAGCGCACTAATGTCTGTTGCGATAACTCCTGAGGAGTCTTCACTGAACTGTCGGAGTGGGTGGAATGTGTAACTAGTTTGCCTGTTCTTCATCCTTAGACTTTAGCCAGATGGAGACCAGTCAGGAAAAAAAAAAAAAATTATTTTTGTCCTGTCTATCTTTGTCTGCTGTCTACCTTGTTTTCAATGTCTTACTTCTTGGGGACGATCTCAATGGTTTTTTGGTTACAGAGAGTAATTTTCTAATTTCATCCCAAATAGATATGTTGTTTAGGATCCAGAGGGCTGGAGAATGCCCTCAGACTGCACAGATTGTCTCATCTAAAAGGCATGTGAGGAGGTGGACAGACAGCATGCAGTAGTTTGCTATCCAAAATAGAATGTACTATAGAAAGAGGAATCACTTGTTGCTATTTCTAACTCTGTTTATAAGCCCAGTGTTCACTGCAGGGCGAGACACCAGAGTTGAAGAGTGGTGGTTTTGAAAGATCAGTTATTTTAAGGTCTCTTTAGAGTATGTAAGAGCTCCACCTGGTGGTAAAAGAAGAGAAAGCATTTCCAGCACTCAGAGATAATCTTGTGAATTGTGATTTTGTTTTCTGTTAAATTTGGGCCTAAGTAAATGGCTCTTGATCCTAAGGTGATTGTTTTAACCATAACATTGCCCCTATATCATTCACTTCAAGGCATGATTCAAGATCAGCCACTATGTTTTCATTAAGCCAAAAAAAGCCTATATACCAGAATTCTTAATACCTCATTGTATTTCTCTTGAGTTATACATCAATAATTCATCACCTACTATTATCTTAGTCCACAAATCTGTGACAAATGTAAATAATGACAAAAACTATTCATTTGGGAGGGATTTTTTTCTCCTATCCTACTACATTTCACTGAATTTTATTTTTCAAAATTTCTACTAGGTTTGGTTCAGGCAAGAATATATCACTTATTTCTTTAACAGCATGGGATTTTTCACAGAGCTTTAAAAAAACAGACATCGAAACATTAATTCTTTGTATATTATATTTACGAGTTGTAAAATAAGACAAGTCTTGAAGTTCCTTTTCTTTGTCTATCTACCTCTTCTCTAATAAACTTCGCTGACTCAAAAGCACAACTCTCATCTCAAAGGGAATAAGAGAGAGTTTATTCTACCAAATATGAGTGATCATGGCCTGGGAACGTAGATTTAGGTTACTCTAAATTCCATGTTCCAACATGGAAGCAGTTTCACGAAGTTTTTATAGAAACTGAACAAAGTAAGTCATAAATGAAACACTTAAAATACACTGGTGGGAACCACTAAGTACACAGTTACAATAGAAAAAGAAACTCTCAGCTAAAGGCCTCAGATGCCACTTGATGACACATGGCCTTTTGGTTGTGGGAACAAGCATTCTGTTAAGAAATCCCCAAAGGTTTTATCTGTTAGTCACAGGATGTTAGTTCACACAGAGGGGACTAGGGCAGGCATGGCTATTTAGGGGGCTAAAGATGGGCCCAGATAAGCTGTAATTGGGCTCTGGACCTGCAGCATTCCAGACTCTCTACAGTCAAGTCACTGAAGTTCTAATCAGTGAATCAGCCTTGCAAAAGATTCAATTTGAAAATGCAGTTTGTTTTTTTTTGGGGGGGGATTTTTGTTCACAACTTCAAGCACTGTATTATTGCTTTTAAGCTATATTATTAAGTATCAAAACTGATGAGGCTTGATAAATGATCATCGATACTTAGTTCTTGACAGCAAATGCTGACCAAATATAAAATTTGTTTTTTTTTTTTAAAAAAAGCAGAATTTGAAATGCAGATTAAGATGCAAATACATACAAATTGAATTCTAGAAGTTGTGATCAATCTTCACTTTCCCCAGATTTTATCTAAGAACAAATAACTTCTATGATGAAAGAACCACATTTTATTAGTTTTATTTACTGTTACCTAGATATTCATATATATTCTGTCTGTGGAGAAAGAGAGAGAGAGAGAGAGAGAGAGAGAGAGAGAGAGAGCACTCTTGTTTGAATGCTATTTGTGGTTGATGGATTAGAAACTTTGTCTCTAATATGGCAAAGCTGAGAGATGGCAAAACCTTTCAGAGGTGGGATCTTGTAGAAGGCAATTATGTAATTGGAAGCACCACCCTCACACAGAACGAACTTATGTAATAGTTTATTTTTAAAATTTATTACCTTTATTTTATGTGTATGAGTGTATTACCTGCGTGTAAGTGCACCTGTATCATGTAATCCCTGCAGAGTCAGAAGGCGTTGGATTCTCTTGGAACTGGAGTTATGGATGGTTTTCAGCCACCATGTGGGTGTTGAGAATCAAACCCTCTTGCAAGTCTTCTGCAGGAGCAGCTGGTACTCTTAGCCACTATTTCTCCAGCCCCAATATGTAATAGTTGTTTAATTTTTATTACAATCAAGCATACCCAATACCATTGTCCCTATTTTATAATTGATAAGCTAGAACCGAAACTTGAACAAGGTTACATTGCTAATGGGTTGCACAGCTGAGATTCAACTGTAGACATTTGACTATCGCCTCAATATTCGCTCATGTAGCAAATATTTACTATATATGCTGAAGACAGGATGTTGACTGAAAAGGCGAAGAAATGTAGACAGTGAAAAAGAATTTTCTCTTCTAAAAAGTCATTGCTAGTTTTAAAAGAATTTGGAAAGAACTGGGCATGGTAGTGCACACCTATGATTGCTGCACTCCAGAGGCAGATGGACCAGCATCAGGAGCTGAAGGCCAGCCTGGGCTACATAGTGAGACCCTGTGCCCAAACAAACAACGCCCCTAAACATGGCAGAATCTCCACAGAATACCCAGAGGGTATGTAAGAACCACACTATTTATGAAAGAAGAGTGAGCCTTTGTTGTTTTAGTTTGATTTTTAAGAGAAAAAGTCTCAAGTTGCCTGTGCTGGCTGCACAGTCGCGGAGCTACGCTGCACAGTCGCGGAGCTACGCTCCACTTTGGCTTCAGTCTTCCAAGTCACTGAACTCCAGGCACGGAGCACTGCACCTGGCGACAAGAGCGGCCTTTAATCTTCTTAGCCCTTTCTGCGCTGGAAGTGAGCATGTGAAGCCTAGGAATTCCACAGTTTGAAAGTGTAGTGTCTGTTTCCTGGATTCTCTTTCTTAGTTCAAACTTATTTTCTTCAAGCATAGCAGTGGCCAAGCCTATTCAGAAACCGTCTTAAGGGATGGCACAGGCCAGCACTTTGCTTTGCCCATTCCTCAATACCACCACATCCCATCCTTGCTTCCCCAATGCTGATAAGGTAGAATTAAAAAAACTCCTTATCAAATCAGTTTCGTTATTAGCAAGGCTGGGCCACTAAATGCGTAATGGAAACACACAGCTCACATTGTTACTTGTGAGTGTATAATCGTACCAAGAAACTGATAAGTAGGTTTCAGATAATGGAAGTGTATTGCAAACCCACAGTAGGGTTTTCTGCTTTCCTACCTGTGGGCTTATTGTTGACGAGCCAAGCAGAGCCTTGATTAGAAAGTCTATAGTCACCCACAAGGCTCATCTTACCGCAGAGATACATACACAGCCATGTTCGTTGCAGCTCTCTTCGCAATAGCAAGGAGCTGGAACCAACCCAAGTGGATAGAGAAAATGTGGTACATCTACACAATGGAGTTCTATGCAGCGGTAAAGAAAGATGACATCATGAGCTTTGCAGGTGACAGTCCCAGAAAAAAAAATGATGAATGGCATCCCTCGTGATGGCTAACAGCTATCAGTAACCCCAATTCCAAGGAATCTGATGCCTTCTTCTGGTCTCCATGGGCATTGCACACAGTTCCACTTACATACATGCAGATAAAACACTCATACACATAAAATAAAAATAAATATTTTTGACAGCATAAGTGAGCTATGGAAGTAAGGAAACATTAATATTCTATTTTAAAAGCACTCTCCAATTTACCAAAACTCCAATTTACCAAACTGTTACTTTTCTTCTCATTTTATTTCTCCAAAAGAAATTAGTGAACAGAAAGGCCAAATAAAACAGGAGACTTGGGGCTGGAGAGATGGCTCAGTGGTGAAGAGCACTGACTGCTCTTGAAAAGAGGACCCAGGTTCGATTCCCACCACCCACATGGTGGCTAAGAACTGTCTTTAAGCTGGGCATGGTAGCACACGCCTTTAATCCCAGCACTCGGGAGGTGGAAGCAGGCAGATCTCTATGAGCTCAAGGCCAGCCTAGTGTACAGATCAAGCTCCAGGCCAGCTGGAACTAAAAGAGAGACCCTATCTCAAAAATACCAAAAATAAATGAATAAATAAATAAATAAATAAATAAACAGGAGCCTTTAATAAATATTGGTGTCTCAAATATCTTTTGTTGTTACAAGTATCTTGTAATATGATAATGAATTATTATGAACAGCCCGGCTGTGCTGTGAGAGCTGGTCAGTTGCACATGGAGTCTACCGGTACTAAAACATTTTAAATTTCCAGTTTCTTTTTCGCTCACTCTTGATGGAGTCTTAGCTGTGGTGTTTGTGTTTGTTTGTTTGTTTGTTTTTTCCACGTGGCTAGCTTGTGCTTCCTCACAGTGAGGTGGTCGTAGGGTTGTTGAACTTTATACACTGAGATTAACTCTCAAGGGAAAGGAGAGGAAGCTGCACTACTCCAAAAGGCTTGGCCTGGAATTAGCAGAGTCATATATACAACATTCATTTTGTCTAAGTAAGGAACCTGGCTAGACACAAAGGGAGGAGAGGTCCACTCAATTCCTCGGTGTCAGAAGAGGTGAGGAATCTAGATGGGAATGAAGGCATCAAGGATGGCTCTGTTGGTTTAGTCATGCTTTAATCATGAGGTGTGTTTTCTCAGGCTACCTGCCCTTCTACCTTGGGAGTGCTGTAACTATGTACAATTATATACCAAACCAGATAGAGGAACAAAGCTGTGTGTAGATAGGTTGATACTGTACCCTCCCTGCTCCTGACTTCATATTACTGACATGTTGACATTACTTCATTGCTTTAGTTGAACAACTGCTCCAGCCAAACCAGTACTGCCAGACACCTGTTCATTTGTCCTAAAATATAACCAATATCATTGTAATGATTATTAAACTTTATTAAAGATCTGTCTTCCACAGAGTCAAATGAGACTCAGAGAGACTTCATTTATTTATTATTTTATTTTTCTGTGTATGAGTATATTGGCTGCATATATGTAACTGGACCCATGTTTTACAATGCCTTCAGAGGTCAGAAGAGGGCGTTTGTTTTATTCCCCTGGAACTAGAATTTTGGACGGTTGTTAGGCGCCATGTGGGTACTGGGAGTAATACTGGGTCCTCTGCAAGAGCAGCCAGTGCTCCTAACCACCTGCCATCTCTCCAGCCCTCAAAGACTTACTCATTAATCATCACAACATCACAGTTGTGAGCTTGAAGGAGGTAAAGCTGTGCTCTCATTTTAAAAATGAAGAAGACACAAATACACCCAAAAGTAAGCATGTTCGGTCATAATGTATCTGCCTTTTGTGATATTATGGTAATACGGTTCTGATATGCTATTTTAATTTCTAAAGCAATCCATGCCTAATCAGCTAAGCGCCTGACGTTTTAATGAATAAAAATTTAATACACTTAAAAAAATGAAGAAGACAAAATGAAAGGAAGCCCTGCAATGGCTAATTATGACTTGTAGAGGGAGTTCTCTGCCAAAAAGGAGAGACAGTTATCAAAATTAGTTTGTATCAAAATTAGTTTTCTCTTCCACAGTTATATAGGTAACCATTTAAATGTCTCAACATGCTAAAGTATTTCCAGAAGCAACAAACATGTTATAATCAAAGACTTGTTTAGTCTGGGGGTGGGGGAACCATAATCAAATTTAAACTGAATCAGGGTCAATTTGTTTTTTTTTTTTTCTTCTTCTTTTTAGCTGTGTCTTTGGATAAGTAACTGATTACCATGCATTTCTAGGCAGAAATGTCAAAGAAGTGTTGCTTAGATTAAAGGAAAATACATGACTTATATAAAGTAGTGCTCATAACAGGCACCCTGCAGTAAGTTCTGTGGTCTCAGAAATGTTAATATGTTAATTGAACTAAAAAGAAAACCATGCTGGGCGTGGTGGCACACACCTTTAATCCTAGCACTTAGGAGGCAGAGGCAGGCGGATCTTTGTGAGTTCAAGGCCAGCCTGGTCTACAGAGTGAGTTCCAGGACAGCTGGGACTACAGGGAGACCCTATCTCGAAAAGACCAAAAAAAGAAAACCAGAAAGGGTTAACAAAGAGACTTTGCCCTTTATTCTACACCTAGTGATTTTCAAAAACAAGAGAACTGTTTAATATTTTTTTATTATTTTTGGTCTTTTCAAGACAGTAGTCTTTTCAAGCTGTAGCCCCAGCTGTCCTGGAACTCACTCTGTAGACCAAGCTGGCCTTGAACTCACAAAGATCTGCCTGCCTCTGCCTCCCGAGTGCTAGGATTAAAGGCATGCACCACCATGCCCAGTGAGAACTGTTTAATATTAATAACTTTAGCTGATCCTATGCGGTTAAATGTTGCTGAGTCTGTACATTTGCACATAGCTTGTATGAGTGTGTCTCTGGGTATTTGCGTCCTCAAGTGTAACTTAGCAGAGTTGGGTCAGATAACATCTAGGATTTTTTGCCTCTTAGCTCTGCAGTTCCATGATAGAAGAAAAACCTTTCAACTCTAGTAACACCATCATTGTGGCTACTTGCCCTCCAGTGGCAAGAACCATAGACAAATATTCCTTTGGAGAAAAGTTTCATGTTCACACATCCATCGAAACAAGATAAAGGTTCAGTGAATGCTTATGCTCACTCAATATTATGTTTATTGTGTCTACACAAAAATTACTACTCTCCCCACCCCAAAATAAATCAGCTGCGGGGAAACAACAAATGTTCACAGAGGGTGAGGGTTTTATGAACTGTTTGAACCAGCTCAGCTGAGAGCTTGTGCCTGGGAATTTCTCACAAGCTGCGGTCAAGGACTAGCTAGGGATGCAGGCATCTGAAGGCACAATAGCCCAGGGGTCTTGCTTCTAAGCTCTTGTATGGGGCTGCTGCAGTGAGGCTTTGGTCCCTCACCATGGAGATCTCACCATGGGCTGTCACCATATAGCAACTAGTTTCCAAAAAATGCATGAAAAAAATGCATGAAGGGAGGGAGGGAGGGAGAGGGAGAGAGAGAGAGAGAGAGAGAGAGAGAGAGAGAGAGAGAGAGAGAGAGAGATCATGACTGTCTCTGACATTGTGGCTCCTACGTCCAGTGTCTAAGATTCTAGAATGATAAATGCTCTTACTTAAATGACTTTAAGTTGATTTCTGCTTTGGTGCTTGTCTCCCTCTAGCACCAATGGCCTGGAACTCACTGTGTAGACCAAGCTGGCCTCAATCTCACAGAGATCCACCTGCCTCTGCCTCCCAAGAGCTGAAGTTAAAGCTGTGCACCACCATGCCTGGATTTAGGCTGATTTTTATAACTTACAAAGGAGCCCTGAGAAGTACTGCTATATGCAAGTATTTATGTCATATAGAAATTCTAATTGCAGAAAGTGTGTGCTTATTTATCAGTGTTAAGAAGTCCCTCAGCCTCTCTTGGGGAGCTCTAATCTCAGAGGTCTTGATGCTTATAAGATCAAACCCAGGTTCTTGAGACACTAACCATGCTGCTTTAAGACAAAGACCATAAACTTGATAGCCTGATTCACTAAAGGCTTTGCAGAAGATTATTCTTATGTGTACTCAAATATATGTACTTTTCTAGGGAAAAGTCTAGAAACTTTATCAGAACAGTAAGGGAACAGTAAACCCAAGCCAAAACATCATGAGGTAATGAAGCACAATAATGAAAGCTTGAACTCAGGGCTAGAGAGATGGCTAAAGGGCTAAAGAGATGGCTGAATGGTTAAGACTACTGACTGCTCTTGTAGAGGACCCAGGTTTGATTCTCAGCACCCACATGGTGGGTAACAACCATCTCTAACTCCAGTTCCAGGGGAATCCAGTGCTCTCTTCTGATCTCTGCAGGCATTGCATGGCACAGGTGCACTTACATACATGCAGGCAATACAGTTATAAACTAATAATAATAATATATAAATGTATAATGTATAAATATAAATAAGTGTTTTGCTGCATGTATTTAAGTGCACTATGTGTGTGTGCACTGCCTATGGAGGCCAGAAGAATGTGTTAGATTCCCTGAGATTGGAGTTACAGATGGCTGTGAGCCTCCATGTTGGGTGGTAGGACGAGAACCCCAAATCCTCTGCAAAAGCAGTCAGTGCTTTCAACCACTGAGCCATCTCTCCAGCACCCAGCTGGACTTTTAAATAAAGAGTTTGAAAAATGAACTTGTAGTGTTTACTAATATCATGAATTAACTTGTTTAAATATAGATCCATTAATTGTTTAAACTACTTTATGTAAAATTTTTATTTCATTGCCTGCCTTCTGCAGTTTCCTCCATCAAGGGTGGGAGAGGGATATAAATGTAACAAATAACTAGAAATCTGCTTTCCCCCAAAGCAAAAAATATTTCTCCAGTGTTATCTATAGAAATAAAATATTGTAGTTTGTTTTATTTGCATGAAATAATAATTCTCAACAATATCAATATATTTCATATGCCATGGACTAAATTGTGAATATTCATGTGTGCATTATAAAACCTTCTGTTGCTATGGTACATCCTAATATTATGAAATGTGTTTCAGCTTTCCTGAGGGGGAATAATACTATAGCTGGAAATTAAATCAAAGCTGCTGCCTATCAGTAAGAACAATCGTGAAGAAAAGGAGGTTGCTCTGCAAGAAGAAGAGGATAGATTATATTCCCGATGAAATATGAATGTTTTATTAGCCTACAGCCCAGAGACTCATTTGGGAGTGGGAATGAGCCTCTTTAGATACAGAACATCAACTGTATGTATAAGTTTCATTGGTTGGGTAAACAGACAAGAATGATGGGGCAACATGGAAAGAAATGGATCAGGATAGATGGACATATTGTCAAACTGTTTCCTAAATATTTATGTTTATTCTCAGCCTTGACCAGAGAAGCCTCTTTACAGTGGGAGGCAAGGCACACACTCCTAACTCATCAGAGTGCTGAGAATAGGTGACTGTTGAGTGCTCAACCCTAAATGGAACATCTATACCAGCACCCTCAAGGTTCAGGGAATATAGCAGAAGAAATGCCAAGAAGAATGCACAAGCCAGAGGGCAAGGAAGAGTGCTGTGAAATGCTATCATTGGTCATGACATGACCTGTGTATCCATGAACTCACTGCAGCCTTGGTTACCTGTGTAATACTTGCATAAGGTAAAGCTGACAAAAGCAGTCAACCTTCTAGCAGGCAGCACTAATTGGACTCAGTGAGTTATAAATAAAGAAAAAAGGTGGTCATTACTACATTGTGCTACATTATGGTGATGCTTGAATAATGACAGCCCAATTCTTAGCATCCATTTCTTCCAAAATGTGCCCAAACTGTTCTGAGAACCTGTTCCTTCAGAATTCTCTTGGAGTTGTGCTCTTGAGCAATGGTTCACTCTTTTATTGAAACAGTTTATCAGCATGAAAAGGGGAAATCTAAATGGAAACTTATAAAGTATTGTGTCCCTTCTGGTGCGTGTGCGCATACACACACATGCACACATAGACACAGTTTTAAATTATTCTAGGTCAAGGGCAAGGAAAGGTCATGAAGAATTAAGAACACAGCTAGGTATGGTGGTCCACGCCTTTAATCCCAGCACTTAGGAGGCAGATGCAGGTAGATCTCTGTGAGTTCAAGGCCAGCCTGGTCTACATAGCAAGCTTCAGGCCAGCTGGACCTAATGGGAGACCCCGTCTCAAAACAAAAACAAAAACAAAAACAAAAAAGGATTAGGAACATATGCCCAAGTCACAAGAGGAGCGCACAACTCAGTGAGCTTGTCTACACTGCAAACAGGCTAAGAAAATATGAACATTTTGGTTGCAAGGTTAAATAAAAATCATTCCTACAGGAAAGGACATAAAGGTAGGAGCAGGAAATGTTGGTGAGAAGATAGTCTGGAGAATTGGGGATGTGCATGATCAAGATACAGTGTATGCATCCATGAAATCATCAAAGGATAAGTAAATAAATAAGTAAATAAATAAATAGGCTGGTGGAGTAATGAACAGCTACCTGGGACCTTCACATTTGATACTAAGCAAACTCTTCCTTGCATATATGAAAAGAATGGACAATGGCTTTGACCTCATGGCATGCTTGGTTAACATTAAATCACACACTGGCCCTTTGAGGTAGAATCACAAAAATTCAGAGTCACAGACACACAAGCCAGTGTTTCTCAGTCTTGGAAATATCGACATTTTAGATTAACTACTTGTTGCTGTGAGTACAGATTTTGGGGCCCTACACCGTAAACTGAGAGTGGAGCCCCCTTTCATCTGACTCAGACTGTCAAAAGTTTAAGAGGCAAGAATCTAATACAGTTCCTTCATTCTGCTTGTTAACTTTTATTTTATCATTTCACTGGAGTACATATCGTTAGAGTGCTTTGCAAAATGCCAGTAATTGTTTATATTTACACTAGCAATGTGTGAGAATAGTCTTCTAGCTGTGTGAATATTTTGTTATTTCCTTTTTGCCAATCTGGTGGGCAGGAAGTGAGTTTTCATTGTTAAGTCCAAACCCTTTTCCAGAAATCGTCTCATTGAGTGTCACACATTTAACAGCCCCCTCAAATGTGTTCTTCTATTAACTGCTATATTAGATTTCTGCAGAAAACAGAAACAATAAATGTGCGTACATACACAGAAAGAATCTGAAAATTACAAGATAAACAAATGCTGCATCAGAGCTTCAGGGCTCACTGATGCCAAACTCCTTCTTGCTAAGAGGTGGTCAGTCTCCAACTGGGGATTTGTGGTCCACTCACTCCTTTAAATGTAAATCTCTTCCAAAAACATCCCAAATAATATATAACCAAATGTAGGGGCACTATGGACTAGTTAGATTGCCTAGAAATAATTTTTCCTTATTTTGTTGAATAATTTATATCTTCTTTTCATTATTTATTTTAGTCAAATAAATGTGTTACAAACATATTCTTCTAGTTTCATATACTTTAGTTTTGTAAAGCAATTTCTCCTAATAAAAACTTCTTTTGGAAACTTGTTTGTTTTTTAGAGAGATTCTTACCATGTAGCTTAGGCTCAACTGGAAATCATTGTATATACCAGGTTGGGCTCAAACTTGAGGCAATCCTCCTGCCTCAGCCTCTCATACTGGGATAGTAGGGCACTATGCCCAGCAGCATTTAAACTTTTCAATTATTGATCTGAATATTTTATTGTCAGTGAGTCACAGACTCACTAAAATTAAATGAAACTGTGGATACCATTATTCTAACATTTTTGAATTTCTAATCTAAGTTGACCTTAGAAGAGGTTTTAGTATTTATTTAAATTGAACTCATGCTTTCAAATCTAACCAAAAAATATTTGGAAGACATTGAAATGAGATAATCTGCATTTTCCAGAGAAAAGAACCTAGACAAAAACTTCCCCATGCTTAGACATTTTTAAAGTACACAATAATTTGAATATAATATTGGGCCTGTAGAAATGGGTCGGTGGTTAAGAGTACTGGCTGCTCTTGCAGAGGACCCCAGTTCAAGTCCCAGAACCCACTTGGTGGCCAACAGTTGTCTATAACTCCAGTTCCAGGGGACCCTCTTCTGACCTCCATGTGCATTGAATGACATGGGTGCACTAACCTACATGGAAGAAATATGCTTATACACATAAAATAAATTTTTAAAAATGAATGTGATATTGGTCATAATGTTTGATTCCCAGCATCCAGGAGGCAGAGCCAGATGGATCTCTGTGAGTTCAAGGGCAGTCTGGTCTATATAGAGAGTTCCAGGCCAGCCAGAGCTACAGAGAGACAGTGTCAAAGCCTGGTCTACAGAGCGAATTCCAGGACAGCTGGGCTACAGGGAGACCCTGGCTCGAAAAGACTAAAAAAAAAGACAAAAAAAATTTAGATGGATGAATTTCAGTTTACTTAGCCCATACCATTATAAGGTATATGTTTGTCTATATAAAAATTTCCTTCAAAGCTGGGCATGGTGGCGCACGCCTTTAATCCTAGCACTCAGGAGGGAGAGGCAGGTGGATCTCTGTGAGTTCAAGGCCAGCCTGGTCTACAGAGCAAGTTCCAGGACAGCTGGAAATACAGGGAGATCCTGTCTCAAAAAGACCAAAAAAATTTCCTTCAAAATTGCTTAAAACATAGTCTAAACAAATTATTGAAATATTATTCAATTTGTCAATTTTACTTTTTACTAAATATACATATATATATATATATATGTATATATATAGTATTCTTTCTTTTAAGCCATAATATGAAAGTTCAGTAAATCTTTAAGCATTAGATGCTTAATAAAATTATGTACAAATACTGAGGAAATTTTCAGTCTCTCAAATTCATGTAAAGTTTTTTCATTAATTTTGTATTACTTATTTTCATAACTACTAGCATTGATTTAGTATCTTGTGATATTTTAATCTCGTGTTTTCTTCAAGGGCAAAGAACTGTATATCTTACAACTTTATACAGCCTTCAGTATATAATTGTGATTAAGACTAAATGTTAAATGAACTTTTGCATTTGGTGCTCTATTTTCATTTCTTTTTCTTCTTTGAGGATCTCATCACCAGTACTGCATTTACAACATTTCTTCTTGTTGTATGAGGATCTCATCATTAGTACTGCATTTACATCATTTCTTCTTGTTGTATGAGGATCTCATCATCAGTACTGCATTTACATCATTTCTTCTTGTTGTTTGAGGATGTCATCATCAGTACTGACTTTACATCATTTCTTCTTGTTGTTTGAGGATTTTATCATCAGTGCTGCATTTACATCATTTCTTCTTCTTTGAGAATTTCATCATCGGTGCTGCATTTACATCATTTCTTCTTGTTGTTTGAGGATTTCATCATCAGTACTGCATTTATATCATTTTTTGTTGTGGGAGGATGTCATCATCAGTACTGCATTTACATCATTTCTTGTTGTTTGAGGACGTCATCATTAGTACTGCATTTACATCATTTTTTCTTCTTGTTTGAGGATGTCATCATTAGTACTGCATTTACATCATTTCCACTCCTCTCACTCTCCAACTCTTCCCACATCCCCCCTCTCAATTTCATGACCTCTTTTTTATTATTGTTACATGCACACACACACACACACATACACATACACACCACACACCTTCTGCTGGGTCCATTTATTGGGGTTTGTTTGTGTAGGTGTTTTAGGGCTAACCACTTGTGATTGGATAACCAATCACAGAACTCATCCTTGGAGAAAACTGTCCCTAGCCATCACTTTCCTGTAACTCTTCATCTAGAAGTTGACCTTGTGAAATTTCCCTTGTCCACCTGGCATATCAACTGGTGTTGTCACTATGCATGTCTTGTTTAGGCAGTGATATCATTGGGGTTCAGCTTCCTTGTCATGTCTAGAAGACACTATCTTGCAGCAGGCATCCAAGTCCTCTGGCTTATAAATCTTTCTGCCCCCTCTTCCGTGATATTCCCTTTTGTTTCCCACATATAAAGTTGTACCCTAGCTGCAATACTACCTGCTGCAAGATTATTGGCTCTTGCAATTCAAGTAACAGATTTTTTTCAATTCACTCACTTTCTAGTCTATGGTTGGTTGACAACAGCAGAGTTTTTGTGTTTGGCAACAGAATGAATCATTTAATACTAGAATAATTTGTTGATGGGCCCTAATGAATATTTTCCTCTGGAAATCTGACAAAACAGTTTTGGTATGATAGAACTTGTAATGGGGCCTACCAGAACTAATGCCTTAGACTTATCTGTTAATTAGCTATGTTTTTACATACCTTTCAGTAATGTTTCAGTAACATCTTAGAAAAGATGAATAAGTGGCCAGGTGTGGTGGAGCACACTTTTAATCCCAGCCCTTGGGGGGCAGAGGCAGGGAGATCTCTGTGAATTCGAAGCCAGACTGGTTTACATATGGAGTTCCAGGCCAGCTGGGGCTACAAGGAAACCCTCTCTCAAAAAGACCTCAAAAAAAAAAAAAAAAAAAAAGAAAGAAAGAAAGAAAGAAAAAAAGAAAGGAAGAAAGAAAGAAAGAGAAAAGGTGAATAAGTTGAATTTAAAATAATATTGAAAAGACTCCTAAAATAATCAGTCTAAGAGATGAGAACTCAAGACACAAAAACAAAGGTAGGTTTTCAAATGGGCTTAAAAATGACAATCAAGTATGGGCAAAATTTACTTACTTGATTTCACTATCCCCATTAGATTCCAAATCCTCCCCAAACAGTAATAGTAGCAATGAAATGGGAAAAAAGCTTAAAAACATATATGCCAGTGAGACTGAAAGCCTATGTATAAACATTTATTATAAACCAAACTCCTACTTGTAACAAGAATACTTTAAAAGTGCCCCTTGCCAGGCGTGGAAGTGCATGCCTTTAATCCCAACACTCAGGAGGCTAGGGCAGCTGGATCTCTGTAAGTTCAAGGCCAGCCTGGTCTACACAGTGAGCTCCAGGCCAGCTGGGACTAAAGGGAGACCCTGTCTCAAAAAGACCAAAAAAAAAAGTGCCTCTCTCTGCACACAGCCTGTCCCGCTCACTCTCGTTCCAACACATGTGCAGCTCCTAAGGGCTAGCAGCCTTTTGGAAGCTGTTAATCAGTCAGAGTGCCTGGACTTGAAGTCTGACTTGCCACTTATTAGTGAAGGAGCTACTTAAAATAATAAAGCCTGCCCCCATAGAGTTTCTGATTTTCACATGGTATTTGTTCTATTGTAAGGAGAACGGAATAAATTCTTAACATTTAGGGAACACTGAGGATAAAACCAAAATTCTTAACATATTTATGTGTTGGGCTTGTCCACAAGTACCAACCTGATTCATACATGAAAACCTATTTTTATACAAGGATTTAAGGGTAAAAAAAAACCCCCGATTTCAGAAACATAAGGCAATTCAACCAGATTTTCCTTATTTGCAATGTAGAAAGGGCAAGCAATAAAATCACTGAAGAAGTCTTTATGTGTCTGAGAACTTTGAGATTTGTAGAAGTGCAGTGATTTGAGGTAGTGATGAACCTCTGCACCCATCAAGAAGTCAGCCATCTGCAGTGTTGGTATAGGCAGGACTCTGCCATTTGGAGGAATTAGTAGGTGAGTCAAAATACAATATAGTCTACACTTGTCCTGAAATTCTGTTTTGAGGTTTCAGTTACTCAGTTGCGATTGTGGTTCTTTTCTCATGAACAAAGTTAACAGTAGGTTAATGCTGTGCTACATGCCTTTTCTCAACTACCTTAGGCACTGAACCATAATCACAATATAGGAGTACAAGATATGTTGAAGGAGATTTATTCCCATAATTTTATTAGTTGTTACTGTTAATCTTTTACTGTGTCTAAATTTGCGTATTAAACTGTATTACAGGAATGTACAGAGAAAAACAATATATAAGGCTGTGTCATCCTCAAATTCAGGATCCAGTGGGGAATCTCAGAATGTCTTTTCTGATAAAAAATGAGTCTGTTGTCTTCTCAAGTATTTCTTCCGTAGTATCTCTCTGACTTAGAAATACCAATACCCCAGAAAATTACCATCAAAAACAGGACTTAGAAAACTTACTTTTTTTGAGTAAGATGGGGGTCTCACAGCAGTTTTAATTTGCATTTCACTGATGGCTAACAATGTCCAACACTTTTTCAGATATTTCTTTGTCAGTGGTAATTTTTCTTTTTCTCTTTCTTTTTTCTTTCTTTCTTTCTTTCTTTCTTTCTTTCTTTCTTTCTTTCTTTCTTTCTTTCTTTCTTTCTTTCTTTCTTTCTTTCTTTCTTTCTTTCTTTCTTTCTTTCTTCCTTCCTTCCTTCCTTCCTTCCTTCCTTCCTTCCTTCCTTCTTTTCTTCTTCTTTTTTTTTGGTGTTTATGAGACAGGGTCTCTCTGTAGCCCTAGCTGGCCTGGAATGCACTCTGTAGACCAGGCTGGCCTTGAACTTGCAGAGATCCTCCTGCCTCTGCTAGGATTAAAGGTGTGCTTCACCAGGCCTGGCAGGTCAGTGGTATTTCTTTTGAGAACTGTATATTCAGCTCATTAGCCCATTTATCGAATAGATTATTTTTTATGTTTAATTTTTGTATTTCTTTATGTGGTCTAGATATTAGTCCCCTATCTGATGCATATTTGAGAACATTTTTCCCCATTCTGGAGGCTGTCTATTCATCAAGAAAATAACTGATGGGCTTGGAGATACGGCTCAGTGATTAAGAGCTCTGCCTGCTCTTTCAGAGGACTCAGATTTGGTTCCTAGCACCCAAATGGCAGGTAACAGCTGTAACTCTGGGTCCAGGGGATCCAACGCCCTCTTCTGACCTCCAAGAGCATTGTACAACACAGGTGCACTTACATAAATGCAGGCAATATACTCATACACATAAAATAAAATAAAAATAGAATTTTTAAAAAGAAAGCAAATGAAATGGGTGGTGAGGTTTCAGGGAAAGAGGAATACTCATACACTGCTTGGGAATGTAGACTGGTGCTATCACTATGGAAACAAGTATGGAGGTTTCTCAAAACAAAAAGTAGAACTATCATATGACCCAGCTGTACCATTCTTGGGTAATACCTAAAGGTATGTATATATAGAGATATATATATGTATATTAAGTATATATATATATTAGGTATATATATTATAGGTATTCTTGGACATCATAACTTCTGCTGCAGTACTCACAAAAGCTAGGAAATGGAAGCATTTACATGGCTATCAACAGAAAATGAAAATGTGGTGCAGGGGCTGGAGAGACGGCTCAGCAGTTAAGAGTACCGAGGACAAGATGTTCCCAGCATCCACGTGACAGCTTACAACCACGTGTAACTCCGGATTCTGAAATTCCCCTGTGCGTCTCTGACCTCTGTGGACATTGCACACACTTGCATACATGAAGGCAAAACCCTCATATACACAAAATAAACATATAAACAGTTTTTAAAAGATTAGAAATGGGTGATGTGGCACATGCGTGTAATCTGAGCAACTATGATATTGAGGCTTCGGTACCCAGGGAGTTCAGGGTCAATCAAGGCAATGTAAGGAGATCCTACTTAAACATAACAGGGCTAAAGACGAAGAAAAAGAAAAGGATAAAATCTAAAATAATACCCAGAACAAAGTAAGTACTGTAGTGCCTCCACCCCATTCTTCAACAGAAGCTACTTCTGTTACGTCTTACTGTAAAGAGGATCAAAATTTTCTATTTGTACTTCCTAAGCAGCTCCTAGGACACATCCTAAGTTCATATAAACGTTATTTTAATTAATGAACAGTAACGTTAAACACAGCCCCGAGGCCATCTGCTTTCTTTTTGGACAACGAGCCCACCAGAAAATCATGAAAACCTACAAGTTGTGCATGCTGATAAACTACAAGTCCCAGCATGCATTCGACTTCCGTGGTTGCAGTGCATTACGGGAAGGAAGTGTCCCGCTCCCTATTGGCTACGCAGGTGAATCTCTGCTGATCCTTGGACTTTAATGTTCCGTAAGGTGGGAGGCAGCTAGATTTCCTGCGGAACTCATTTCGCCCTTTGGGCGATGTAGCCGGTTTGATTAAAGAACGGCTTTATTTCCGGTGCTACCGGAAGCAGTTTGAAAATGGCATCTTCCTCTTCGGAAACCCCAGCAGTAGCAGCTGGGAAAAGTGAATTTCGCAGGCAGAAGCCGAAGCCGGAGAACCAAGGTGAGATGGCGGGAGATCGGAAACCTGGAGTCGGTGGACGCTGAAGCCCGAGTTTTCTTTCCTTGGCCGCGGACTTTCATAAAGTTGCTTCTACACGGTTAGATGTTAGGTGCGGTGGCTGATAATTGGAGGTGTCGGCTGGGCAGGACACATGTTTCCTAGCCCTTGCTGTTGCCTGAGGCCACGCCTACCGTGTACCGCTTGTATGGAATACGTCCCCGGTAACCAGGTGCGAATTCTGGTTTCCCAGAGAAGTTTCCCAGAGCGCTGCCGGTCTTACGGAGGCCGGACAGGTGTAGACAGGAAGAGGATCAGATGAGTCGGGGAGGTGATCCTCCCGTAGAGGGACCGCCGATGCTGAAGGGGAGAGGCGAGTTACGTGGGTGGTAGTTCAGACCCTTTTTATCCAGTTGGGAAAAGATTAGACAACACAGCTCTTCGTCTTGAGACTGCCTTCGTTTTGATTCCTATTTACCTACCTTCGGTATGAAGAATCAAGGGATTCTAGAGAAATAGCTCCGGGAATTGCCAGCCAGTCTTGCAGGGAATGCTAAAAAACTTGAATTCTCATTGTAGGTGCATCGGAATGGATTAAAAAGTTTTAGTTTTTTGAGACAGGGCCTCATTATGTTTCGTTGGCTAGCGTGGATCGCCTTTGCCTTCAGAATGCTGGGATTAAAGGCGTGCGCCACCACGCCCAGCCACTTACAGTTTTTAATTGCGTTTAAAAACTTACGTGTGTAAAATATAGTAGGCACTATTGATACAGTTAAAAGACCCAAACTAACGCTTCAGAAACTGGTACTCAGACTTGTAAGTAGAGTTAACCATATTCCACGCTTTCCTATGTGCCCATCTCAGAACTTTGTTTCCTGATACCGGGAATAACTAGTCCAGATCATGTTGAGCATTCCATTACCCGTCTTCAGCCATTGTATACATTCATACACACAAAATGGTTTGATTTTTGCCTTAAAAAAATCTTACTGGAGGGGCTGGAGAGATGATGGCTCGGTGGTCAAAAGCACTGACTGCTTTTGGAAAGGACCTGGGTTCTTTCCCGGCACCCGCATAGTGGCTAACAACAACGTGTAACTCCAGTTTCAGGGTAACTGATGCTCTCTTCTGATTTCCGTGGGCATTGCACGACACGGATGCACTTACATACATGCAGGCCATACATTCATACACATAAAAAATAGTAAAAAAATTTTTAAACCTTATAGGAATGGAAGGATTATATGCAGTCTTCTGTGACTTGTTAGGCTTCCCTTTGTTTTCATTTTGCATTTAAGGTAATAGTTGTAGGTGTGATTTTATTCTTTTCCACCGTTTCATGGTATAACCTTATGTGAATATGTCCACTTTTATTTTTCATTCCACCACTGGTGACATTGGGGTTCTGCACATTGCTATCATAAACAGTGGAACTGGGGCTGGAGAGATGGCTTAGTAGTTAAGAGCACTGGCTGCTCTTGCAGGGGACCCAGATTAAGTTCCCAGCACCCACGTGGCAGCTAATAACCATCCATAACTCCATATCCAGGGGAATACAGCTCCCTCTTCTGACCTTTGCAGGCCTTGTGTGACACAGGTGCACTTGCAAACATGCAGAAAATACACTTATACACATAAAATAGTATTTAAAAATAAATAAACAGTGCAACTATAAACATCTGTCTTCATGTCTTTTGCTGATCGTCTGCGAACATAGGATTGGAAGCACCAAATTTCAGGGTATGTTCAAACTATGCTAACACTTTCAAAAGTGACTCTGCCAGTTTTGACTCTTACTAGTAGTGGCTATGATTTCTCATTTCTCCAAGCCTACACTAATAACTTCAGTTTTGAGTATCTGCTGTTTGGTAGGTAAATTGTATCTAGTTGTGGTTTTAATTTGAACTTCCCTGATTATTGATGGAGTTGCATACTTTGGGGGGCTATTTGTACTTACTGTCTTGTGAAAGCCTCTTTCAATTATTTTGCATGTTTATTTGGTGCCCATTTCAGGGCTGGGGTAGATGGCCTCCCCAACAGCAGCCTTTTACAGATTGATAGCAGTTAAAGTATTTATCAATCAAATGTGGAGTTTAAGTTATTAATGTTGTAGAAGTTAGGTTTGCATCTAAAAAATGATAATAGAAAGTGAATGATAGATGAGATGTTTAATTCTGTGTATTTTGAACCAGAAAAAGCAAAGTGAATGTGACTAGAAGAAGCAGGAAGCTCATTACTTAATTGGGGTTGATAATAATGGGCTAAAGACATGCCTTTCAAATTTAGTAGTTTCTGAAATTCTTGATGAAATTCTTTAAGAATTCTTGACCCTCATCCAAGAGATTATGATTCACAGTGCCTCCAGTGAACCCAAGAATTGCATTCTAACAATGTACCAATTATATGCTACTGTTAGAAGTGTATAGATCATATCTTCTTTATATTTTTATTCATTTTTATGTATATAAGTGTTTTGACTGCATGCATGTAGATCCACCACTTCTGTGCAGTGCCCAGGGGCTAGAAGAGGATGTCAGATCCCCTGGAAGTAGAGTTAGGCATGGTTGGTTAATGGCTGCCATGTGGGTACAGGGACCCTAATTTGCGTCCTCTGCATGAGCAGCACATGCACTTAACCGCTGAGCTATCTCTACAGTCCCATAGATGCCTTTGAATAGAATTGAAGTGCAGCTATTAGGTTTGAGCAGTTTTTTAAAACCCTGGAATGGGAGTTTGAATAAATGATGCATGGTTCTCAGGAGGCATTTTCTTTTAATAAAAGGTGTCCTAGATGAGTCAGCTTTTTGTTTCTGTTGGTCTGTTAATCTTCTGCTACTCAATGTCCTCTCCTATAAAATGAGAATAATATACTGGTTCTAACTTTCATATTGCCATGGAAGACATGTAGAAAGCATTTTGGGAAACTCAAAATCCCATAGCAGTGATGATGATTAACTGACATTATACATCTCAATCAGCTTTTAGAAATTTTACGTGCTCACTCATGTATATGTAAGTGTGTACACACCACACACACACACACACACACACACGTATGTGTATACCTTTCTGACAGGTATATCCCATTTTTTTTTTTTTTATTTTAGTGTGCATCAGAAGTAGAGAATTAGAGTGCCCCTCCCCTTGAAGAACTTGGTCTATGAGGCAACTCCAATGTATCCAGATAGTTTTATACAGCATAGTGATGATAATGTCAGAGGCCATTCTTGATTTTTGAATAATATAAAAAGCAAGAAGAGGAAATGCAAAGTACATGTTGGGAAGCTTATGAATGTGTGCACATAATCTTCACCAAGTGTTCATGTACATCTTTTCCCTTCTGTAGATGAGTCAGAACTCCTCACTGTTCCTGATGGTTGGAAGGAACCGGCTTTCTCTAAGGAGGACAATCCCAGAGGACTGTTGGAGGAGAGCAGCTTTGCCACCTTGTTCCCCAAATATAGAGAGGCCTACTTGAAAGAGTGTTGGCCTTTGGTGCAGAAAGCCTTGAATGAACACGTATGCGTTTTTTTATACATTTCTTAGATTTTTGTTCTTCCTTATGCCTTAACTGTAAGTGTATGTGTGCTGGTGGATGTTGTTTTCAGAGGTGCTAACATAGCTGATTAATTTGGTTCTTTTAGTATTTAAAACAGATTAGGGTAGTTTTTATTCTTAAAGTTCATTCCGTTTTATTATATATATAGATATATAGTAATCTATAGATATAATTCTCTTTTTTTTTTTTTTTTTTTTTTTACTTTTTTAAATTATGTCTTTTATAACTCGACGGGGTTTCCCCGTATAGCCTTGGCTGGCCTGGAACTCACAGGACTCTGCTTGCCTTGCCTCCCAAGTGCTGGGATTAAAGGTGTGCACCATCATTCCTGACCACTTTATTCTTTTAAAATTTTATGCATAGTAAAATACTTTGAAAATTTTATATGGTTTACTATTGTAGAAGTTTCTCCAACTGTCTAAACTTTCCTGCTGTTTACATTTCAGAATCCCTTTTCTGGGCTGTGATAGTTACCTGCCCAATTTGAGCCAAGCCATATTCTGAGTAATGGCTTGATTTTTCTTTTAAACAAAACATACTGATATATTCAACTTCTCCCTATTTTCTGCTAACATGTTCCAGACAGAGCAGTACATTTACTTTGTTTTTTTTTTTTTTAAACTAAAGATTAAAGTACATTAATAGATTGAAAAGTCAAGTTAGTGGCTTTATGAGTATGTGGGTTTTTTGTTTGTTTGTTTTTTTTTCCCTTTGGGACAGCTTTCCCTGTAGCCCCAGGTGGTGTACATTAGGCTGGCCTTGAACTCAGAGATCTGCCTGCCTCTGCCTCCAGATCTGCTTGCCTTGCCTCCCAAGTGCTGGGATTAAAGGCGTGCACCATCACATGCAGCTGAGGGAGTCTTTAAAAACGAATGTATCCCCTATGGTCAGAGTGCTTGTTGCTGCCTGAAGCCAATGGTTCTTTCTGCATGTGTGTACCTGTGTGCATGTTTCTCTTCTGGAATTGGTTGTGTCTGTTGGGGTAGGGTAGTTCAGTAAGTTTTATGCTTTTTTATTTTTTTCCAATAGTTGTTCATATCTAGGGCCCAACTCATTCATTTTCCTTATAAATGTGGAGATCCAACTTTATGTTGAACTGTTCATTATTTACCACATTGAAGGATTCTGATTGTGTTACAAGTCACTAAGCATTTTTCTTTCCTTTGTTAAAAATGTAGTTCTTGGGGCTGGGAAGATGGCTCTGTCATAAGTTCTTGTTGTGCAAGCATTGGGACCTGAGTTCAGTCACTAGAACCTGCCTATCATGCTCCAGGCCAGATAGATAGGGCCTGAGGAAAAATACTTGTTGTTGGCCTCTGACCTACACCACCAGCACACACACATGCACCCATACATGCATAGAAAATTACTTAAAAAAACAAAACAAAACAAAAAAAAACTAGTTCTTGCTATTGAGAGTTAATGCTTATTTCGAACCTGTGGTAATTTGCTTTTTCTTTGCATAATTTCCCTTAACCAGCTAGAAATTTGAAAGGAAAACTTTATTTCTCAGTCTTGGATCTAAATACTTCAGCTTCTTCTGTTCTGTGAAGTATGAAATTATTCAAATAACTCATTAATTGCTCAGTTTATTCCGAGAGGGAGTTGATGGGATTTGGAACTTGGGTTAAAGGCACAGAAGTTTATAGTGTGGGTAGGATAAGCTTTATAATGATCTAAGATGAACTCATTTTTGGACCTTTCCTTCTTTTTGCAGCATATTAATGCAACTCTGGACTTGATTGAAGGCAGTATGACTGTTTGTACTACAAAGAAGACTTTTGATCCATATATCATCATTAGGGCCAGAGACTTAATAAAGCTGCTGGCAAGGAGTGTTTCGTTTGAGCAGGTAAATGGAGGATTACAGAGGCTTTGCTTTGTTTGCATTCACATTAGACAACATGTAATACTAAATTCTCCCCCCCCCACTCCCTCCCTCCTCCCTCCCCTTCCTTTCTCTCTCCTGCCTTCTTTCATGTTTATGCTTAGGCTTAATTAGCCTGATCTTGGAAAAGAAGAATATTGAGGGTTTTGTTTTTGTTTTTGATTTTTCACCAAAAAGGCAGTACGGATACTTCAGGATGACGTTGCATGTGACATCATTAAAATTGGATCTTTAGTAAGAAATAAAGAGAGATTCGTAAAAAGAAGACAGCGGCTTATTGGTCCCAAAGGATCTACACTAAAGGTATTTTTTGTGTGTGTGTCACTGGAAAACTTAAATATCTTTATGATGAATTTTTCAGTGTATTTCAATTTACTGTTTTGATACAGGCATTGGAACTCTTAACAAACTGTTACATCATGGTTCAGGGAAATACCGTTTCAGCCATTGGACCCTTCAGTGGCCTAAAAGAGGTGAGAACTATTATCTAATATATTCAGCAAATAACATGTTAAATGATTTGGTTTGGATAAGGTTTTATAATCATTGTGTAGTTTCAGAGTGTGCTTTGATTTCTCGTTTATAGATCTTTGTTCACCATGTAACTTGAGGGCACCCTCACTCCTGGATGCTAACATATTTGGTGACTATGGAGATAGTCATTACTGAATTAGCTCTGTGCACTTCCCATTATAGAACTTAAATGGGTATTTAGGATCTTACTCCATGGCATATAGAAACCTGCTCTCCTTAACATGTGCTCAAGTATTTGAATACTGAACAAATCTTATTATTTGTAGTAATATATACTGCCAGCAGAGGTCAGACTTCCTTCAAGCTATACTTTTCTTTTTAAATTTTATTTAAAATAAAAGTGTTTTGAGAACGTCTATGTAGCACATACTGTTCTGTTAGCTCCTTTTGATGTAGAGATAGCTAGATCTGGCTGTGCAGTTTTGCTTCCTTCTCAGGAAGCCTTTAGTAGTAATTCTGTTGGCTTTCTGCCTAAATTGCCTACGTCTTTCTAATGGGATGATAATAAATGTATCAAATACTTAATAGATTTTATAGCTTTTGAAATATAGTAGACCTGAAATATATAGTTGTTATTGCCATTTTGAGAATGAAAAGGTAAAATAGGAAAATTAACTGAGTCTAATATGAAGTGGCAGTCCCAGGATCATTATTGTTTTTTTTTTTTTCCTGTGCTGGTGATTAGCCTCATGAATGCTAGGCAAGGCCTCTGCCACTGAGTGATATCCCAGTCCCACTGAGTGATATCCCAGCCCTACTCCCAGGTTGAACTGTGATTTTTCTGACTCTAAATCCAGCCCTCTTTCCCCAATCCCTAGCTGTTGTATTTTCTCAGTAATAGAGAAACTTTCTTATATCCAAGAAAGGTTGACTGCTATTATGAAAGCTTGGGAAGCCACTCAGAACAACTGAGGGCATTAGATTTGGCGTGGTGGTTAGCTTCTGACTCATAGGATGCTTTACAATAGATTTTCCAGTTATTGAAATCTGCATCTTTCTTTGTAAATTTCAGGTTCGAAAAGTAGTCCTTGATACCATGAAGAATATTCATCCAATTTATAACATTAAAGTGAGTGCTAATTGTAATGCTAATGAGTAGAGACTATCAAACTTCCTTTAATCTCAGAATTTTTTTTAGAAATGAAGTGTTTAACAAAAGCTTAATATACAGACATCTAATTCAAAGCTATTTTGGGTGAACTGGGGGTACAATTCATCCAAATCACTTCTGCTATTCCTTTGAGGCTTGTGTCTCCAGGGTGAAAACTATTGAAAGAAAGAGATGTCATGTTGTATAGTTTTAATATAATGAAAATAAGCCTCATAAAACTGACTGTAAGTCCATGTCCTATATCTGTCATGTAAGTCCATGTGTTATTTTAGGGTTCTGTCAAAATCTGAGCTATGTCAGACTGCACTAAATAAACACATTGTAGCCATTTTGGAAGAGACCTAATTATATCCCTGTGTGTTCAAAGATTGTGATTGTACTTGGAATATAGCTGTAGTGTAAGGAGCTCTTTGATGATTAGTACTTATTGAGTAATTCACTTAAATTTGATGAAGTTAAAAAAAAAATCAAGATTGAGTACAATGTTCCTTTGGAACATTTCCTTATGATGCCTAAGTTGCTACTGAAAGAAAGCTTGCTTATAGCAATCACCAACTAATTCAGACCTTTCTACAATTATTAAGTTGAATTCTAAAAGTTTAAGGAAGTCATAATTAAAAAACTGAGTTTGTTTAATTTATATCATCCTCTGCATTTAATCTAGATTTCTTAGAGTTTTATGATGTTTGACTCTTAAGAATAACCATAATTATGGCTATTATTTCAAGTATATGTTTAAAATGATGAACTTTCTATTACAAATATAATTGGTTAATTTTCTTGAATATACTAGTAACTGCTCCCTTCCTTTTAAGTTTATAGAAGCAGTATGTTAACCAATAGATGAATTTTAAAATTAACTTTTGAAATTCTATTTTTATATATGTGACTAAAGACATTAATGATTAAACGAGAATTGGCAAAAGATTCTGAATTACGTTCACAAAGCTGGGAAAGGTTTTTACCACAGTTCAAGCACAAAAATGTAAACAAACGCAAGGAACCGAAGAAAAAAACTGTGAAGAAAGAGTACACACCATTCCCACCACCACAGCCAGAAAGCCAGGTCAGTGCTAACTGTTTAGATAAAGAAGGAACTATTTAAACTCTCCAGAAACTTCATCGCGGGTAATTTTGTTGAGTGCATATGTTTAGGAATATAAGAAGCTGAAGGTTTAAAATATACAAATAGACATATTTCAAGCTAAGCGTCTAGAGAGTAGGTTCTTCACAGGGTGTGTAGGGTGCTTGGTGGCTGTCATGTAAATGTTCTATGAGTAAAACTAATTCCATGGTTTAACCCACGGTATTTTCTGTTTTGCTTAGCAACTTTCTGTGACCATGTACTGTGTCATTTTAGAAATCCTAGGCTCTAACATCTGTCTTTTTGCTGTTAGGACATTCCTTCCATTTTTCTATTGTCTTCTGTCTGATTAACTCCTTCATAGTTAAAAAAAAAATCTTCATAGTTATGGCCAGTATTTCCTTTTCTTCATTGTCCATGTCTGTTCTCTTTCATGAACCTTTTTCTTTCAGTTATTACCTTCCCAATTAGGCTGAAGAACTTTGCTAAAATGTGGCCACAAAACTAAGGTGTAGAAAAGCCCTGTCTTTGGAGTAAAGTCATTACAAATTTGTGCTTCTAGTCTTAGCTAGGTCATCAGCTCCTCGTGTCCAATGTGCCTGGCGGCACAGTGCACTTTGCTGTTCTGAAATATTTCAGATCCCCAGAAAAGAATTCCTTCCTTCAACTTTCTTTTCTCACACATTTTCCCTGCCTGCATCAGTCATTTTTCTTGGTGTGAATGAGATCTCTGTCCAGGATCTGCTTGCATTCTCTTCTTTGCCTGGATCCTAAAATCTTCGATCTCTACTTGTTCTTTTCTAATCAGACAAGGAACACTCTTCTGGCTACCATCCTGCACTTGGGGTTTTCAGAAGAGGTTTGCTGGGTCAGAGGGGAAGAATGAACGATGATCACAGTTAAAAACACAGTGGCAATGTTGGATCGTGGAATCTGCTGTGGGGGTGAAGGGAAGTGAAATCAGAAAGAACATTATAACTGGGGGAGGACAGTGACATAGTCACCGCACCGTCATGCTCCATTTCTGCTGATCTACTCCTATAGTCCTGTCCTATAACAGTGAGGTTGGCTTGGGTCTCTTCCTTCATCGGATGAAGCGGGGCAAATATTGTCTCCCACGCTGTGTGTTGTTTTTACTATGGACTCTTTGCTGTCTTGAAGCGTTGTAATTTGATACACTGTTAGCCCACTTTGACATTTTCTATGCTTTTGGGGTCCTGTCAGAAAATTATTGTCAAGACAAAATGTCTTGAGGTTTTTTATTCTGTGTTTCCTTCTGAATGTTTCATAACTTCAAGTCTTAGGTGTTTGATGAGTCTTGAGCTGTTTTTTTCATTTCAAGTGAGAGATAAAGATCAAGTTTAAGTATTTTGCACTAGCTACTTCCTCTAACATTTTAATTGAGGGCACTGACTTTTGTCCAGTGTGTAGTTTTGGCTCCTTTGTTGAGACCTAGTATTCTGTAGGCACGTGGGTCTGTTTCTGGCATCTCTTGTTCCATTGGTCTCTGTTTTAGGCCAGTGCTGTGGTTTAGATTGGTACGGCTCTGCAGGAAGTCCTGAAATCAGGAATCGTGGAAGCTTGAAGCTTTTCTCCTTTTATGCAAGATTTCTTTGGCTATTTAAGATCTTGAGTATGATCTTTTTTTTTTAATTTTATTTATTTTTTGTGTGTATGAATGTACTGTCTGCATGTAGGTTTGTGCACCCGTGTCATGCAGTGCCACAGAGGTCAGAAGAGGGTGTTGGATTCCCCTGGAACTGGAGTTAAAGACAGTTCTCAGCTGCCATGTGGGTGCTGGGGATCGAACCCAGGTCCTCTGCAAGAGCAGTTGGTGCTCTTAACCACTAGGCCATCTCTCCAGCCCCGAGTGTGATCTTGATTGATGGCCCTTCATGTATAGTCTTAAGTCAAAGTATGATCATTCTATACCTAGTTATCTGAGCCTTTTATCAGGAATTGATGATAAGTTTTATCAAGTGTTTTTTTTTTGTTTTTGTTTCTGTTTATTATATGAATTTTGTCCTTCATTCTGTTTTGATGTATTAACATTTACTGATCTGTGTATGTTGAACCACCTTTGCAACTCTTGAGTGAAACCAGCTTGATCGTGGGGAGTGATTTTTTCTTTTTTCTTTTTTTTTTTCTAATGTGCTATTGACTTGCCAGTTTTTTCTTTGAGAATTTCTGTGTGTGTTGATTTGGTTATCTTTAAAAATTTTTTTTTTAATAATTTTATTTATTTCTGTATGTGTATGAATGTACTGCCTGCATGCAAGTCTGTGCACCCGTGTCGTGCAACGCCACGGAGGTCAGAAGAGGGTCTCGGATTCCCCTGGAGCTGGAGTTCTCCTGGAATTGGAGATTCAGATGGTTCTCAGCTGCCATGTGGGTGCTGGGGATCGAACCCGGGTTCTCTGTAAGAGCAGTCAGTGCTCTTAACCGCTAGGCCATCTCTCCAGCCCGATTTGGTTATCTTTTAAAGAATCCGTCATTTTCGTTGCCCTGTTTTTTTCGTCTGTTGTTTCCGTGTTGTCTTTATTATTTCTGTCCTTCCGCTGATCTCGATTTGATCTGTTGTTACTTTTCTGAGTCCTAGCAATGACATGTTAGGTTGTTTATTTGAAATCTAGTTTTCTGAGGTTGTCACCCATTCCTATAAATTCCCCTCCTAAAGTTTTTAAATTCTCCTTCTGACTTCTATGACCCATTGTCTGTTGAAGAGTATATTAGTTACTATCTAATTGTATAATTCCCAAATTTTCTTTGGGATGAGATTTCAGTTTTTCAAATTGGTTAAGTATTTTTGATCTTTTTGTCTGGATGGTTTGTCCAATGATAAAATTGAGGTGTTGCAGGGTATTGTGGTGTACAGCTGTAATCCCCACTCCTGGGGTACTTGCCTAGAGCCCACACAGGGAAAGGTGGTAGAAACCATAGCTCCTCCTCTGTGGCACTCATACCCAGTCCTCACAGCCCTGAGTGGTCAGGTGGGGTGGGGCTGAAGCAGGAACAGTGATGTTCCTCTCTCTCCCCCTTTCATGGCAGTGCACGCCTGGAGCTGGACTCCAGGAGTCCAGCAGTCTGGGGCTCTTTCAATATGTATAGCGATGCTCAAACCATAGTTGTTCAAGACACCCCTGCATGTCCCTATTGGAGAGGAAACAGCAAATAGAGTAGTGTTCCTTTTATCCCATGAGTGACAGGTACGTGAAAGCAGCAGGGGCTTGGGACACCAGGAGCCACCTGTGTGCCTGCCTTCAGTCCTGGCACTGACTGGAGTCCACACCTCGACTATACCCTTGGTTTCATAGGGCAAGCACCTTGAAATCAGTAATTCTCTACTCTGTCAAAACACCTATCCCTCACAGTACAGGAAACCCACCAGACTTGGGTCATAGTCACTCTGTTTGGCCAAGTTGGATTCATTAGGCATCTGGATATGCCTACACTAGCCAGGTGCAGTAGTGTCTGTGGGATGTCAGATATGAGAATGTCAGTTTGTGGCCCCTAGAGCAGTCCAAATTCAGACAGTCCTTACTCAAGGATGTAGCCCCTAGGGATTCACTGGGAGATTGATGGTAAGACCTTTTTGCTGCCACACAGCTATGCGGATTCCAGGTTACTTATCTTGATGGGCTATAAGGCTTGACAGCTTGGATTCTGAGGCAGTGAGGATTGTCAGCATCTGCACTAAATTTGCTGAGACTTTCTCTCATCCGTGTCCCTGCAAGGAGAAGACTTTCTTCCCTGTCTCTGTACCGTCTTTCTACGCCACTGTTGAAGGCTTTTGAATATTACAATATTACGTTCTCACTCTTGTTGATGTATACTATTCCTTCATGCTCATTCACCCCAAAAGGTATCTGTACCCCTCTTATTTTGGTTCTTCTCTGTAGAGGAGAGGGGCTGCTAAGTACCTGTGACCACCTTCTGTGTAAGCTTCTTGAAACAGCAGTGTCTCAAAAATGACTTGTGCTCTCACCTTTTCTCTGTGTGATTGTGAGCAGATTATTTTATTTGACTCATCCATGGGTCAGTTTCCTCATATCTAAAGTGAGGATAATAATGATACCTGTCTCAAGGAATTGTTAATGAAGGTTAAGTTAGTAAATCTGAAGCTGGAGAGATGGTTCAGTGCTTAAGAGCACTGGCTACTCTTGCAGAGGACCTGGTTTGATTCCCAGCACCTATATGGCAGCTAACAACTGTCCATAACTCCAGTTCCATGGAATCTGACACCCTCTTCAGACCTCTGCAGGCATTGCATGACACGGGTGCATTTCAGTACATGCAGGCAGTACACTCATACACATTTAAAGAAAGTAATTCTAAGAATTTAAACAGTGCCTTTCCTTATTCCCTCCCCTACTTTTCCTCTTTCCACCACTTCGTTTTTTTTGAGATAGGTATATCCATATAGCCCAGGCTGGCCTTGAATTCCATCTTACTTTAGCCTCTAAGTGATAGAACCGAAGGCCTGAGCAACTCCACACAGCTTATGTCTGCTTTCATTTCTTTACCTTCTCAAAAGCCTTCCACCACTTCAAAGTCACATTCCACCTCCTCCTAAGTTCCCCAGAATTCATCCTTCCACACTTTTCTAAACACTAGCCTTCTTTCATCTACCTGGACCATTGTGTCTCTGGAATACCACAAACCTTTCCTATTCATGTGTGTATTGGCTTTGGCTTATATTTCCTGGGTCTGTCGCCAGCTGCATCAATTGATCATAGAATCTTTTTTTGGTCTTTTGAGACAGGGTCTCCCTGTAGCCCAAGCTGGCCTGGAACTCTCTTGTAGATCAGGCTGGACTTGAACTCAAAGAGATCCACCTGTCTCTGTGTCCTGAGTGCTGGGATTAAAGGTATGCATTGCCACACCCAGCTTAATCATAGAATTTTGACTCCAGATGTCTTGATCCCAAGGACATTGTGACATAGGAAATTAATTCTGATCTATATTATTTCTGATATAATTTATAAATACTATTTCTAATAGATTGATAAAGAATTGGCTAGTGGTGAATACTTTTTGAAGGCGAATCAGAAGAAGCGACAGAAAATGGAAGCAGTAAAGGTAAGACTTTATGTTTGCCCACGATATTAACACCAAAGTTCAGTTCTTATTTAAAGTATAAATTGTACTTTACTATGTTTCTTACTAATTTAGGCGAAACAGGCAGAAGCTCTCAGTAAGAGACAAGAAGAAAGAAACAAAGCATTTATTCCACCTAAAGAAAAACCAGTGGTGAAACCGAAAGAAGGTAGAGTTTAGTTTTCACTCTTTAATGGGTTTAAAGGTGTGCGCCACCATGCCTGGCGATTTTTCATGCTGGATGTGAATGTCTGTAGTCTGTGAGATACACTGTAGAGTGGAGTTTATCTTGACTCTCTCATACTGATGAAGAAATAAGTGGGATTGGAAAAAAAAAAAAGAATGAACAATGGTATTCATCAGTTGTCTTCGTTCATTAGCTTATAAGCCCAGGGAAAGGTGGCAGTTAAGGTATTTATAATGCAGTAGTAGCCAATGCCTATTTCAGAGTAACCGAGGATGACAATCCTTGCCCAAACTCTGACCTGTGCGTAGGTTAGACTCTGTTGGGTGAGGTGTAAACCCAGAGCAATTTGTGTCCTATGTGAAAATAAAACTAGATGAGGAACTGAGGTACTTGACCTTTACTCTCAGGCCTCTCAAGGGGCCTTTTCAGCACAGGCTTCTCTTCCTTATTTGAGCTGTGGATTAAAAGTCTTCTCTGTACATTGTTAGCGTGGATCTGTCATCATCTCAAGCTAAAATAAAATAAAACTGAACATGATGACAGAGGTCAACCTTTAGGGATATTGAAAAGCTATCTTTCCTGCCTTTTCTTCACCTTGTCTGACCTCATTCTGATCCATCCTTTTTCGAATTTTCTTTCTCTCTGGTGACACTCGTTCCCTGTGTCAGAGTAGCCCTCAAAGCCTGGTGACACTCGTTCCCTATGTCAGAGTAGCCCTCAAAGCCTGGTGACACTCGTTCCCTGTGTCAGAGTAGCCCTCAAAGCCTGGTGACACTCGTTCCCTGTGTCAGAGTAGCCCTGCAAAGCCTGGTGACACTCGTTCCCTATGTCAGAGTAGCCCTCAAAGCCTGGTGACACTCGTTCCCTGTGTCAGAGTAGCCCTGAAAAGCCTGGTGACACTCGTTCCCTGTGTCAGAGTAGCCCTCAAAGCCTGGTGACACTCGTTCCCTGTGTCAGAGTAGCCCTGCAAAGCCTGGTGACACTCGTTCCCTGTGTCAGAGTAGCCCTGCAAAGCTTGGTGACACTCGTTCCCTGTGTCAGAGTAGCCCTGCAAAGCCTCACACTGAGAGGAAACATTGTTTTAAGTAAACAAAACAAAACCCCCACAAACTACTATGTGGCATACATGAAGGTTAGAAATGTCATAAGCATTATAATTTTTACTTGTACACTCTCAGGTTAAGTGATTTGATGCACTTTGAGCCCTGTGATCTCATCTATAACGATCAAAGATGTGTCTGCTCTGTATAGTGCAGGCTTTGAATGTCTGTGCCAACCTGGTGGCTGCGTTGTTTGGGTGGCACATTTTATCTTTTGATTTTTTTATTTCTTATGGTCTGAAAATTGTGCTTTTCGTTTTAAGAAAAAGTTATATCTTTTTTAAAATGGCTTCCTCTGTTCAGGTCAGGCTTTTGATACTGACAGTCTGTTAAGACCACCAAATACTCTCAATATGTGGTCTTTACTATCAGAATCAGGTTAAATAAATTCATTTATTAGTCAAATTGACAATTTGGAAAGCTTTGGTTTCAAGTTTCTGTTGGTAGAGTGTGACCTACAACTTTATAGTTGGCTAGTTAAAATTTCTGAAACTAGAGGAGTTATGTCTGATATGTTTTATGAAATCTAATTTTAAATTATCTTGTGTGCAATGTGGAAAATGGGCATGCTAATGAATACTAGTAAAGTGCTAAAATACAGAAGCTAACATAAGTGAGATCTAAGCAAAGACCGCAGTTTGCTGTCATTGAATTCACTGCAGTCATGTCACTTTCATCTCTACTTTTACTCGTGTACTTCAAAGTAGTTTTGATTTGTTTTCTCAATTATAGGCAGATCTTTGATATTTTTAACATGACCCTTTAATTCTTAAAAATTGCGCATGCCTTTAATCCCAGCACTTGGGAGGCAGAGGCAGGCAGATCTCTGAGTTCAAGGCCAGCCTGGTCTATAGAGTGAGCTCCAGGCCAGCTGGGACTAAAAGGGAGACCCTGTCTCTCAAAAAGACCAAAAACAAAAGTACTCTGAAATAATTGCCTCAAATGTATACTGTGTCTGTTTTAATTTCTGAAAGATTGCATATATTTTTAAAATTTTCTAGCTTCCACTGAAACTAAAATTGATGTGGCATCTATCAAGGAAAAGGTTCAGAAAGCAAAGGTCAAGAAACTGGGAGCTCTTACAGCTGAAGAACTGAAGCTTAAGATGGAAGCACATGAAAAGAAAAAGAAGAAAAAGTAATGTTACAAAGATGTCCTGAACTAGAACTTATGAAGTTATCTCCTTTTGTAAAGGATTTTGAAATATGAAGGCATTTGTCGCCTCACCTATGAGCAGTAATACTCAGGGGGGAACAAAAACAAAAACGACCAGAGTTTCTGTTCACAGACCAGAATTCCTTCTAAGTTTGTTCTTTGTATTAAGTTTTGAAGACGTGTACTAGAAAGCGGGAGGTGCCTTTGTGTACATTGCGCCTCATTAGTCTCGAGCAGTTTTTGCCCAAACATGACTTTAGGAGTAACTTTTAAAAATTATGTAGATTTTTTTTTCTGAGTGAAGCTATTGATCATCTGTTGAATCCTATATCTGGTGCCACTGGTTAGTCTTTATATGCATATCCAGAAACATTTGGTTTTGAGGAAAATAAATGCTAAAATTTTACTGCTTTCTCCCTTGCTAATGATTAGTATTTTGGCTCATTTCTTTCTGCAGCTTCCTTCCAAAATTAAATAACCCACAAGCAGAAATCAAATTCTCCCCACTATTCTATTCTGAGTGTGGAAATGGGACCAGAAAGACATCCAGCTGCATGGGCGCAGGGGAGTCCGGGGGTCAGGAGTGGCGGTAGAACGAGAGGAATGCTGATCTTTTCTTTTTGAGCAGCTCTTGCCATATGGCTTGGGCTGGCCTGGAATCCGTGATCTTCTTGCTTCTGTCTTCCAGTGCTGGTGTTACAGATGTGGGCCACCATGTCTGGCCAGAATAATATTTTTAAACTAGTAAGGGCTGCTGGAATTACTTAGAATTATCTAAATGTAGCTCATTCATGTTATGGATTTGCAAACTGAACCATAGTGAGTAAATTACTTCCTGAAAGTCCAGCTCTGACAAACTGGAAACTATTCATAGAAAAATAGGAAGATAATTGGGAAGGTGAGCAGTTCTTTTGACTAAGGCTTTATTGAACATTTTTCTCAAACATATAAAAATAAAAACCTAGATATGAATAAATTGCCTCTCCCACCTACCTCCCCAAAAGAACTACATTAGGATATTTGTGCTTTACCAAAATGGTAATTACAATAGACAGTATTAGAATTACTGACCTAACAATGAGAAAGAGAGATGTGTATCTGTTACGTAGATATATGGGCCGTTCTGGATGGTCAGGAGAGTAGTAATCTGTGAGAGAAACAAGGTATGCTCTTAGACACTTCTTATGGCACACAAAGAATGCTCAGTGAAACACCTTAAAGTTTATATACATACCTGTGACTTGGTCTCGTCTTGAATTAACTGTAAAATCAGAGTTAAGAGAAGGTTAGGTTTAGATGAATCTTGATTTTTAATCTGAGTCTTTTTGAACATGAACTTGATTTGGCTTTATTGCAGTGATTTTTAAAAGTTACTCAAAATTTTTTGCTACTAACCATTAACTGGATATTTTTAAGTCATTTTATATGAACTTTATGTAAGCTTTTAGTAAAAGAAACTATCATTATAATTGAGAAAGTAATTTTATATATCAGACCTACAAGATAATACAGTTAAAGATGAAAACATTAACATTTGGAAAGGTAATGATTTTTGAGAAATAATTTATTATAGTAAATAATGTAGGTTATTATTTTCCTGAAAATAATTCCTCCCTGAAAAAAATGATTCTGTTTATGAAGAGTCGGTGAAGAATGAGGCAGCCGTTTCCCATCATTGCAGCATGTCATCAGATCCTGAGTGGGACATTTCAGCTGACTAGAAGTCACAGTTCTAACTTGTGCTCTGAGTTTTAGATTTTGAGATTCAGAGCATTAGTTTTCAACATTCACCACACCAGGAAGAAATAATTTCCCAAATTGCTTTTGACCTTCTTTGAGGCTTTCTTTTATCACATATACAGCTTTTCCATTAGTGCCCGAATTGCTGTTGAATGCCTGTGCTGGAACTCATCCAGGACCTGGTTTGGACCACTTGTGAGCATCATCTGATGTGGGACTGGGTGCAGTCTGTGCTGAACTTGGATGAACCCGGTACCCTAACTTCTCTTGGCAATTATATCAAATTCACAGGTATATATTCTAGTTGTTTTTGTTGTTGTTTTGGGGAAAGAGGTGTTCAGACTATGAACTATTCAACTAAAAAAACAAATGTCATCTTTATACTAGGTAAAACCATCTCCTAGCACTGCTATGTCCAGGCATTTCGAAAAGTAGTGTAGATAAAAGTATCTAGACCTCAGTGGAACTGTATTCCCATCTAGTACTGTAATTTGTCAGTTAGAATCTGTTAAATAAAAAAAAGCTTTTTATCTTGAAACTTTACTCTCATAAGAGTTCATAATAAAAGGTGGGATAGTTACTTTTTTAAAGGTTTTTTTTTTT
>VZQC01006120.1:6601-17232 GCA_009823505.1 Rhizomys pruinosus | reverse complement strand
AGTATAAGTAATTTATTGATTATTCATGACTCACAGTCTATTAAGTCTCCTTGATTACCAAAATAAAGGAAAATAATTCCCTGTGCTGAATTTCAGTGCTTCAGGCCTAGGAAAGGAATTTCACCAAGGGTCTCTCAGACTTTAGACTAATGCCTGAAACTGAGACCAACTTTGAAAGGCAAAAAATTCACCACAGTTTATGATTTTCTAAAGAATGTGCTGTGAGATTTCTGTTAAAGGTGCTGTCTCATCACTGTTCTCTACTTCTGCTCCCTTGCTAATGTCATTAAAATAACTAAAGAAGCTTTAAATGCATAAGTCACGTGGATCTTATTGGCTTAGTCTTATACATAGTGGCTTAGTATCAATGACTTGAGAGGCTGAGGTTTGGGTTTTTTTTTTGAGGCTTTCCAAAAACAAAATGAAACAAAATAGACCATAAGGCAACAAGTGCAATGGAAAAGAAGACAGGAGGACAGATGAGGCAGAACAACATCTGTGATGGACAGGAGGACAGACGAGACGGCAACAATGTCTGTGATGGACAGGAGGACAGATGAGATGGCAACAATGTCTGTGATGGACAGGAGGACAGACGAGACGGCAGCAATGTCTGTGATGGACAGGAGGACAGATGAGATGGCAACAATGTCTGTGATGGACAGGAGGACAGACGAGATGGCAACAATGTCTGTGATGGACAGGATGACAGACGAGATGGCAACAATGTCTGTGATGAAGAGGAAGACTGGGAGTTTAGGACACAGAGAAGCTACACTTAAGTGTATCAGAAAATGCAATCAAGGAAAACCAAGCTGGCTCTTGCCCTGCAGCCTAAGAAACACAGGTGATCACAGAGGCTATCCTGTATGTCTCTCAATAGGAAGGCTGCTTGGAAGTCTCTGTGTAGAGCAGCTAAACACTCAGAACCAGGAGACCAGGTTGTTGGCTCCAGACCATAGACACAGATGGGAAGTCAATCCTGGAAAGGATGAACTATACTCTAGAGTCAATCATCAGTCATTGTGCAGCCTATGGGACTGGGATGTAGGTCATCGGTAGAATATTATCCGTTTTACATGGAACTGGGATGTAAGTCATTGGTAGAATACTGTCCATTATACATGGGACTGGGATGTAGGTCATTGGTAGAATACTGTCCATTATACATGGGACTGGGATGTAGGTCATTGGTAGAATACTGTCCGTTATACATGAGGCAGTTTTAAACCCAAGCACTCAAGCACTGATAAAGAAAAAGGAAAGGAGTCACAAGAAAAAGGCAGATGTGTAATAGAGAAATTAATATCTACATTCTAACCCCACAAGCCATTCCTTACTTGTGTGTGTGTGTGTGTGTGTGTGTGTGTGTGTGTGTGTGTGTATGGTATTGAGATAAGGCCTAAGGCCTTTACTCTGTAGCTCAAGCTGTCCTGTACCTCACTAACTGGCCTCAAATACACAGAAATCCTCCTATCTCAGCCTTGCAAGTGCTGCAATTACAGATGGGAGCCAAAAGGCCCCTTACTTTCAACTGCCCCCTTCAGAGCACTAACTTGAATTCTGCCTGACACAATTATCTCCCATGCTGCAGGCAGTAGATTCCTCTCTGGGGTCAATGTCTGAAGCAGAAGACACCCACAGATGCTAATATTTGTGGCCACAATGAAATGGCCAATCAGCTCCTTAGTATTACATATGGTCAACCAAACATCACCAGAATCTGAATGAAAACCACCGACTGAAAGAACAAAACAGAAGAAATGGACTAAGAGTACATAAAACAACCCAAAATAAAATAGGAAATACAATGAATGCCTCATGAAGATCAGAAACAGTATCACATGCACAGAACAAGCAAAGATGCTGTAATAAAGAAGTGAGTAGAAAACAAAATAAGATCATATTTAGAGGGAGATTAGAAACGAAGTGAGACAGTACCTGGGGATCCCAGGAACAAACTATTTTTCTGCAAATCAGTCTTTTGTTCCATGATTAAGTCCCCCAATAATCCTACAGGTAATCCTGGGTATTCCATTTTTAGTTATTCACAATTTGTAACAGACCTCTCTAACTTACAACTTTTTATCATTGTAGTTTGCCACCAGTTCAAGTTTCTTACATTATTAATCCTTTAATTCTACTTTCTGTTAGTACTAAGTAAAATTTATCTGGGTCACTATATAAAGACATGAAAACAGCCTTAGAAAATCCTTGTTTGCCTGGCATGGTGGTACATGCCTTTAATCCTAGCACTCGGGAGGTGGAGGCAGGTGGATCTTTGTGAGTTCAAGGCCAGCCTGGTCTACAAAGTGAGTTTCAGGACAGCTAGGGACTAAAGGGGAACCCTGTCTCAAAAAGACCAAAAAAAAAAAAAATCATTGGTGCCGGTCAATCAGAATTGTTTGTGATACTGTGAGTTATCCTTGGCATGCATTTGTCAGAGTGAAACGTTTCCTTGCTAGGGTTGTAGTGCAGAAGCGCAGCAGACCTAGCTTCAGCTGTGCTGTGGCAGTTGCAGAGGAAGTGGAAGTAAGACAGCCCCTCTGCTCTCCAGAGAAGACCAGATGCTAGGAGCAGTGAATTCTAAGACAGAAGAGTGAAATGGGAGAGAGAGGTAGTGACCAACCTAACTCTTAAAGAAATTACAACTCACTGAAAGTGTGTCACTTAGGGCTAAGCATCTCACAGACATTCTCTGCATTTGACCAGTTGTGGAACCTGTGTTAGTCTCCACCTTTTGCAAAAAGAAACTTCTTTGATGAATGTTGAGAGGCACATTTATCTGTAAATATAAAGATGCTTATTTAGAATACAGCAAGAAATTACATTGGTCTAGGGAGAAGGCAAAGTAGGTTTTTCTCTAGGCTCTGTAACTTCTCCAGCCATGTGTATTTGGCTGTTTACAGTACCACATGTAAGTTCCATCTCATTGAGCAGAACTTAATTCCAATTAGACAGTTGTTGATTACCCCCAGGATAAAAGTGTCACTATTGCACCAATAGTGATAGTTTGCTGGGCCAGATGAATGCATCTCGGCCAGGTGTGGTGCTGCATACCTTTAATCTCAGCAATCAGGAGGCAGAGACCAGTGGATCTCTGGGAGTTTGAGGCCAGCCTGGTTTACATAGTGAGTTCCAGGACAGCTGGAGCTATTGGGAGACACTGTCTCAAAAAAGAATGCATCTCTCAACACTCATCAGAGACATTTCCTTATGCAGCAATTGGCCAATATGCAGAGAACAATAGGCTGCAGAGTGTTCATCCCAGACTAGGACATGTATTACAAATCTCCTCATCTCAAGGCTCGGGAATCATTATGGAAGAGGAGGTGGAAAGATTGTAAGAGCCAGACGTGGTGAATGACCACAGGAAATAGAGTTTTCCAGACAGCTGGTCAGTTACACATAGGAACTCCCAGCAATGGTAAGAGCATGCTAAAGTCCCACGCAAACTCAAATCAGACAAAATCTCAGCATAGACATGGAGAAGTGGGTAAGAAATCCCAACCCAGCCTAAGGAGTTCTTGGCAACTGATGATTGCTGGGATGGCAAAGACAATCTCTTACAAGGATGGGACTCTTGGTAAATTAAGCAGGCTCCAGTGAGTGGACCTCCAGTGAAGGACATGTGGGGACATAAACTCCATAGGCCATATATAATAGAGTTCATTAAATTAGGCTAGGGGCAGTAAGGGGAGGTGTAGAAAGGGGAGGGGACCTAAATACCATCAAATTATACTTAACAAAAAAAATTAAAATTCAATTAAAAATTTAAAAATTAATATGGCAAAAATTAAATAATTAATATAGTAGTTTGGTCGCATTATGTATTTACAAAGTGCATATTTAAACATAGTTTATTTGAGTGAGCTTTCTTGTTCTTCAAAATACAATGTTACAATGCACTTTGCATTAAATATATTTGAGTGTCATATTCAAGATCAAAAAAAGAAAGAAAGCAATTACAAGTTGGGTCATGCCCCAGACCAGCTTGACAAATGTAGCTCTCAACACTCATCAAAGAAACTTCTTTTTGCAACAGAAGGAGACTATTACACAGTTCCAAAACTGGTCAAAATGCAGAGACATAAGGTTTTTTCTTTAAAAAAGATGAATTAGAGAGAAACAAGGAGATTGGAAAGTGTTGCTGGGAAGACTCATCATCAACACTATTGGATATAGACCACGGCTAGGGAAGGAACCAAAGAAATTATGTCTACGACTCCGCCGAATTCATCCACGGCTCCTGGCTCTTCAAATAGTTGCCAAACCTACTCCTTTCCATAATGATATCACCGAGCCTTGAGATAGGAGATTCGAATCATCACTATGTCATAGTCTGACGCCGGATTGAAACACTTCTGCAGGGCCTCATTGTTTCGCATATATTGGCCAATTGCCTGCTAAAGGAAAATGTCTCTCTGTCGAACAGTTACCTAGACTGAACAAAAAGTGTGCTAAAGGGACTAACCTGCTAGGAACAGTTGAATTCGAAGACATAGAAGATGATATCATATGGACAAAGAGAGGTAGTGACCACCCTAAATCTTAAAGAAAATACGACTTATGGGGCTGGAGAGATGGCCCAGGCGTTCAAGAGCAGACTGCTCTTGCAGAGGAAACGAGGTTCGATCTCCACAGCACCCACAATGAGTGGCGAGAGGAACGCTCTTTAAATCCAGTTCCGGAGAATCCGAAACACATCTTCTGAAACCTGCCGTGGCATTGCACGAACATGGGTGCACCCACCTGCATGCAGACGATACAACCATACAAATTAAAAAATAATAACTCAAAGTTTTAAAAACGAAAAGACAAAAAAAAAAAAAAAAAGATGAACTATACTCTAGAGTCAATCATCAGTCATTGTGCAGCCTATGGGACTGGGATGTAGGTCATCGGTAGAATATTATCCGTTTTACATGGAACTGGGATGTAGGTCATTGGTAGAATACTGTCCATTATACATGGGACTGGGATGTAGGTCATTGGTAGAATGCTGTCCGTTATATATGGGACAGGGATGTAGGTCATTGGTAGAATACTGTCCGTTATACATGAGGCAGTTTTAAACCCAAGCACTCAAGCACTGATAAAGAAAAAGGAAAGGAGTCACAAGAAAAAGGCAGATGTGTAATAGAGAAATTAATATCTACATTCTAACCCCACAAGCCATTCCTTACTTGTGTGTGTGTGTGTGTGTGTGTGTGTGTGTGTGTATGGTATTGAGATAAGGCCTAAGGCCTTTACTCTGTAGCTCAAGCTGTCCTGTACCTCAATAACTGGCCTCAAATACACAGAAATCCTCCTATCTCAGCCTTGCAAGTGCTGCAATTACAGATGGGAGCCAAAAGGCCCCTTACTTTCAACTGCCCCCTTCAGAGCACTAACTTGAATTCTGCCTGACACAATTATCTCCCATGCTGCAGGCAGTAGATTCCACTCTGGGGTCAATGTCTGAAGCAGGAGAAGAGACCCACAGATGCTAATATTTGTGCCCACAATGAAATGGCCAATCAGCTCTTTAGTATTACATATGGTCAACCAAACATCACCAGAATCTGAATGAAAAGCACTGACTGGAAGAATAAAACAGAAGAAATGGACTAAGAGTACATAAAACAATCCAAAATAAAATAGGAAATACAATGAATGCCTCACAGAGATCAGAGACAGTATCACATGCACAGAACAAGCAAAGATGCTATAATAAAAATGTGAGTAGAAAACAAAATAAGATCATATTTAGAGGGAGATTAGAAAAGAAGTGAGACAGTAACTGGGAATCCCAGGACCAAACTATTTTTCTGCAAATCAGTCTTTCATTCCATGATTAAGTCCCCCAATAATCCTACAGGTAATCCTGGGTATTTGGTTTTTAGTTATTCACAACTTGTAACAGACCTCTCTGACATAACTTTGTATCATTTTAGTTTGCCACCAGTTCAAGTTTCTTGCATTATCAATCCTTTAATTCTACTTTCTGTTAGTACTAAGTAAAATTTATCTGGGACACTATATAAAGACATGAAAACAGCCTTAGAAAATCCTTGTTTGCCTGGCATGGTGGTACACGCCTTTAATCCTAGCACTTGGGAGATGGAGGCAGGTGGATCTCTGTGAGTTCAAGGCCAGCATGGCCTACAAAGTGAGTTCCAGGACTTCTGGGACTAAAGGGAGACCCTGTCTCAAAAACACCAAAAAAAAGAAAAAAAAATCATTGGTCCCGGTAAATCAGAATTGTTTGTGACACTGTAAGCTATCCTTGGCATGCCTTTTGTCAGAGTGAAAATGTTTCCTTGCCAGGGTTGTAGTGCAGAAGCGCAGCAGACCTAGCCTCAGCTGTGCTGTGGCAGTTGCAGAGGAAGTGGAAGTAAGACAGCCCCTCTGCTCTCCAGAGAAGACCAGATGCTGAAAGTCAAGGGGACTTAATTCCATTTTCCACTTTGGAACTACCCCTTCTCAAACTGGACAACAGCTTGCGACACAGGACCAGAGCTCTGACTCTGCCTGAGTCGTATTTGCTTCCTGTCCAAGCAGCAAGGCTTGGCACCAACCCACAAGAGGCATTTGAGGGGCCCCAGAGTTGTCCAGGCTGTTAGGAAATGGCACATAATTTGGGTACACCCAATCCAGACCAGTATATGTATTTTTGTTTAGGACTAATGATCACTTCCTGGCTTTTTAGTAATTAATAACTGGAATTGAAGCAGCTCTCACTGAAAATTAGATTAAAAAGCTACAGACTATCTTTCCTGGGTCTTCTGACATCATCCAGACTGTCTATCACTGAAGAGTATTTCAGGCTATGGTCTGGCTGCTTTTGCCTTTTGAGTCTGGTAGCTGGTTAATAGTAAGAAGAAATTATATTATTCAACATACAACAGAGGACTGAGCCAAAGGAATTATTAATATTGCACTGCCAATACTGTGCTACAGTTTTGAGCAAGAGCCATAAGTCAATGTGTGGAAACACGTTGCTTAGCAACTTAGCTGAGAAACAGCAGGAGATCCTGCCATGCCTTGCCCAGCCCTCAGGAGAATCCCTGCTCCTGGCTCTGCTGCGCACTCACTCTCTTCGTTTCCTGTGTTCTGCTCTACCTGCTCTGCAGGTAGAAACTGGAACATGCTGATGCCACTGGATTGGAATAGTCTTTCCTGCTGGCTCTAATAGCTCTTTCAGAATGTTTCTATTGCTCTCCTCTGGTTGCCTTTTTCTTTCCTGTTCTTATCTAGAGGTCATCTTCTTGTTTCCTCTCTCATGGCACCTATCCCTGACATTGGCAATGGTAGGTCAGACATAGCTACCTAGAAAGTCTCTATAGTAGCTGAATTAGAGAAACCAAGGAGATTGAAAGTGTGTGTAAGACTCCATCACACTATTGTGACTATAGGCCACGGCAGGGAAGAAATACTGTTTATTTGATCCTGAATTCACCACGTCTGGCTCTTACAATCTTTCCACCACCTCTTCCATAATGATTCCCGAGCCTTGAGATGAGGAGATTTGAAATACATGTCCTAGTCTGGGATGAACACTCTGCAGCCTATTGTTCTTTGCATATTGGCCAATTGCTGCATAAGGAAATGTCTCTGAACATTACCTACTGAACAAAAAGTTGGGCTCCCTGGACTACTCTGCTAGGAACAGTGAATTCTAAGACAGAAGAGTAAATATGGAAAAGAGAGGTAGTGACCAACCTAACTCTTAAAGAAATTACAACTATGGGCCTGGAGAGATGGCTCAGCAGTTAAGAGTACCGACTGCTCTTGCAGAGGACCCAGGTTCGATTCCCAGCACCCACATGGTGGCTAAGAACCGTCTTTAACTCCAGTTCCAGGAGAATCCGACACCTTCTTCTAACCTCCATGGCATTGCACAACATGGGTGCACCAACCTGCATGCAGACGATACACTCACACATATAAATAATAACTAAAGTTTTAAAAAAGAAAAGCAAAAAAAAAAAAAGAAAGAAATTACAGCTCACTGAAAGTGTGTCACTTAGGGCTAAGCATCTCGCAGACATTTTCTGCATTTGACCAGTTGTGGAACTCTGTGTTAGTCTCCATCTGTTGCAGAAAGAAACTTCTTTGATGAGTGTTGAGAGGCACATTTATCTGTAAATATAAAGATGCTTATTTAGAATACAGTAAGAAATTACATTGGTCTAGGGAGAAGGCAAGTAGGTTTTTCTCTAGGCTCTGTAACTTCTCCAGCCATGTATATTTGGCTGTTTACAGTACCACATGTAAGTTCCATCTCATTGAGCAGACCTTAATTCCAATTAGACAGCTGTTGATTACCCCAGGATAAAAGTGCCACTATTGCACCAATAGTGATAGTTTGCTGGGCCAGATGAATGCATCTTGGCCAGGTGTGGTGCTGCATACCTTTAGTCTCAGCAATCAGGAGGCAAAGACAAGTGGATCTCTCGGAGTTTGAGGCCAGCCTGGTCTACATAGTGAGTTCCAGGACAGCTGGAGCTACAGGGAGACACTGTCTCAAAAGAGAATGCATCTCTCAACACTCATCAGAGACATTTCCTTATGCAGCAATTGGCCAGTATGCAAAGAACAATAGGCTGCAGAGTGTTCATCCCAGACTAGGACATGTATTTCAAATCTCCTCATCTCAAGGCTCAGGAATCATTATGGAAGAGGCAGTGGAAAGATTGTAAGAGCCAGACATGGTGAATGACCACAGGAAATAGAGTTTTTCAGACAGCTGGTCAGTTACACATAGGAACTCACAGCAATGGTAAGACCATGCTAAAGTCCCATGCAAACTCAAATCAGACAAAATCTCAGCATAGACATGGAGAAGTGGGTAAGAAATCCCAACCCAGCCTAAGGAATTCTCGGCAACTGATGATTGCTGGGATGGCAAAGACAATCTCTTACAAGGATGGGACTCTTGGTAAGTTAACCGGGCTCCAGTGAGTGGACCTCCACTGAAGGACATGTAGAGTTCATTAAATTAGGCTAGGGGTGGTAAGGGGAGGTGTAAAAAAGGGAGGGGACCTAAATACCATCAAATTATATTTAACAAAAATTTTTTAAATTCAATTAAAAATTTAAAAATTAATATGGCAAAAATTAAATAATTAATATAGTATTTTGGTCACATTGTTATGTATTTACAAAGTGCATATTTAAATAGTTTATTTGAGTGAGCTTTCTTGTTCTTCAAAATACAATGTTACAATGCACTTTGGATTAAATATATTTGAGTGTTGTACTCAAGATCAAAAAAGAAAGAAAGGAAGCAATTACAAGTTGGGTCATGCTCCAGACCAGCTTGACAAATGTAGCTCTCAACACTCATCAAAGAAACTTCTTTTTGTGACAGACGGAGACTATTGCACAGTTCCAAAACTGGTCAAAATGCAGAGAACAAGTGTCTGTGAAGTGCCCGGACCATCTACAATGCAACCTTTATACTTAAGGCTCAGAGAACTTCTTAGAAGGAGTCAAAAGATTGTAAGAGCCAGAGGAACAAGAGACTTGCTGCTAGAGAATACATTCTAGATATAACAGGGAAGCTGCACCCATGAAATCTGCATGGTATGGGAGCCTAACAAAATCTGCATAGAGACAAAACCAGTTGACATGCCAGTTTGGATGGAGTAAATTTCATGTGGTCCCACCTCTAGATGACAAGCTACAAGCAATCAATGGATGCTGAGGGATGGAGAATCAGTTTTCTCCAAGGACTAGCTCTCTGATAGGTTATCTAATCCCAAGTGGTCTACTAAATGAACTCAGTGCAATATATATACATATATATGTGTGTGTATTTATATAAATATATGTATGTATATGTAACAATAATAAATAAGAGGTGAAGAAATGGAGATGGAGTGGGGGGGATATAGAAGTGAGAGCAGAAACCTGGATGAGTAGAAAGAATGCAAATACAATACTCATGTATTAAATATATTATATATATAATTTCATATATATAATTTTTGAGAATTTAATACATGAGTATTGTATTTGAATTCTTTCATATATATATACACATATATATGTATATTCTTTTGGTTACCTGCAGTCCATCATGTAGGTCTCAGAGGGAGCCTCCCACACAGGACTGTCACCTCTGAGCATTCCCAAACAGACATTGTGCCCTCCTTTCCGTACAGTTCGCCACATGGAAAGTTTTCAATCACCATGATGTGGTTTCTATAAATGGATAGGGGGCAAGAATGATACCTGTCTGGTTCTTGTCAAGCTAAGGACCAAGTAGAGAGAGGGCTTGCTTAGCAGATTGGCATTGCTAGAGAAACAGCTTTGGAACCAACAGTGTCCGCTAATAACATTAGTCCATGGAACGTTCAAAGACAACTGCTGTAGAAAATTGTTAAAAGGTAGTTAAGAGCTTGAAGTCCAGAATGCCTTTTCTTTGACACTTTAAGTATGCCTACAAAAGTGTCCTGCCCTTCTTGTACAGAAATGTTATTGGTACAGAATGATTCTCTCTTTTTGAAAAATTATTTAATTTATTTGGACTGGAGGGATGGCCTAAGCGGTTAAGAGTGAAAGAGTGCTTGACGGCCTCTTGCAGAGACCCGGTTCGAGCCCAGCACCCACATGGGCAGCTTGAGAACGTCCTGGAAACTTCC
>VZQC01006114.1:1922278-1973195 GCA_009823505.1 Rhizomys pruinosus | reverse complement strand
TTTTTTTTTATTTTTTTTTTTTGTATGTGTATGAATGTACTGTCTGCATGCAGGTCTGTGCACCCATGTCGTGCAATGCCGCGGAGGTCAGAAGAGGGTCTCGGATTCCCCTGGAACTGGAGTTCTCCTGGAATTGGAGTTACAGACGGTTCTTAGCCGCCATGTGGGTGCTGGGGATCGAACCCGGGTCCTCTGCAAGAGCGTCGGTGCTCTTAACCGCTAGGCTATCTCTCCAGCCCCCTATAAATGTTATTTTTAAATATACCATTTTAAACTGCAAACCTTACAGAGTGGATTTTAATGACCATCTTCCTCCAAGTCCTTGGAGATGCCTTCTCCAGGCCTAGCATGAAAACCTGCTTTAAATATTTTTCAATAACTAGTTCTCAATAAAATTTTCTTTTACAGTTCTTATCCCCATTAGTTAATTAAAGACTGGCTATATATGCCTCATGAGAAATTGTTACCATAGCAGTTGGTTATTTTTTCGTTAAGGAACAATTCCATTACCATCATGATTGGTTTTCTTTTGTGGGAGCTTCTGGGAAGCTTCCTTTGCCACAAGCAGGTACAGTGCGGTCCTGCTAAGGGAAGGGGAACACAGTGCCTGCTTTGCAGACACTGTGGGGAGCTGACCCCTTGGCACAGAGGTCAGTCGGTTACTACTGTAATCTGACCAGAGAGGTACTTCCAACTCAGGTCCTTAGCCTGGGACAACGAGACACGTTTCCCACTCTTGGCCATGACTTTCCCCTGCCCAGAGACTGCTGAACCCTGGACAGGAATTTCAGGCTGATGGCTGTAGGCCTATCTTAAGCCTATGTCCACTCACAACACCAGCTACCCAGATTGGTGGTCCACACTGGAACCTTTTTCCAACCCACTGGCCACCCAAATGAAATGCAGGCCTGAACACCAGCTACCCAGATTGGTGGTCCACACTGGAACCGTTTTCCAACCCACTGGCCATCCGAGTGAAATGCATGCTTGCCTTGGCCTGTATGTGCACAACAATAAAAAAGATGGAGGCCAGGAATTCTGTAATGATGTTCATGGGAATTCATTATTTATTTTTATTTTATTTTTATTTTTTTATTTTATTCCCGAAGACCCAAAATTTTATTAACAGTTTAATACTATGAAAACCTGGTTGTGTCTTTGTTTCAAATGTTGTAAGGGTACAACCAGTAGGTGGCAGTGTATATCCATTAAGATGTTCAATGAATTTTTATTATTTTTATTAGATAACCCATAACTTTTGTTGAAATTGAATATGTGTTGGCTGTTTAATATAAATCTGCATCTTGAGAAGGAAGGTCCAAGTTCCAACTCAGAGGCAGTGTTTTTACTGGTATTATAGCTGTTGACATTAAAATATACTTAGAACACAAGTACACACATCTATACACGTGTGCATGCACATACACATACATACACACATACATAATAAAGATTTGTTAGGTTTACCTGAAAGAGAGGAAAGCCACATTAGTGTTTGATGTTCAATGAGAAGCATGAAATTTTTATAATTTGTCATAGGGTTATTTTCACATAATTAGAATAAATGTCCTAGTAACACACAAATCAGCTGAGATCCATATGTCTCCTCTTAGGCCCATTCCCAACCACTTGCCTTCAATGAACTATCCCTAAAGTCTACTCCTACTCTTTTCCTATCCTGTCCCTCCTGGTTAACTATTCCCTAGGCTGTCCCTAGGCCAAGTCTAACTGTCCCTATCCTATGTGTAAGTCCAAAGATTGAGGAGGGTGCCCAAAAGTAGACAGGTCAAAAACTGATTTATCTTGTCTTATTAAGGACTTTGGAAGAATAATAATTATCCATAATCACAACATCACAATAATTATAACCATTATTATTATCAATAATTATTATTAATCATTATTAGTCACAATCATCATCATTAATAATTATGAATAATAATTGTCAATATTAATAGCCAACAACAATGAACAATTTATTATTAAACTGAATTATTATCAATTATTATTATTAATTATATTCAATAACAATAATTAAAACTATTAATAACAATTACCAACAATAATCAACAAAAATTTATCATTTAACTGAATATTATGCATACCATAAACCCAATTAAAAATTGCTAACACTAAGGGGTATAAAACATTCTTTATGAGTTGAATCTATATTTACAGTTGGCTCCTCATTAGATTTAAACCTGTAGGATTATAATGAATTAAAAGCAAGAACTTGCATTTTCTCACACATACACACAGTTTGAAGATGAGCTTAAAGAAACATAAAGCAGTTTTATTCAAAAAGTTTTTCATTTACACAGTAAAAAAAAAATCATCTTAGGCCAGGCATGGTGGCCATGCCTTTAATCCCAGCACTCAGGAGGCAGAGGCAGAGGCAGAGGCAGGAGGATCTCTGTGAGTTCAAGGCCAACCTGGTCTACATAGCAAGCTCCAGACCAGCTGGGACTAAAGGGAGACCCTCTCTCAAAAACAAACAAACAACCAAACAAATGAAGAAAGGTAGCTGAGCAAGCCAGGGGAACAAGACAGTAAGTAGCAGTCCTCCATGGTCTCTGCTTCAGTTTCTGGCCCAGATTCCTGCCTTGAGTTCCTGCTTTAGCTTCCCTGGATGATGGACTATAACCTATAAGCTGAAATAAATAAAACCTTTCCTCCCAGAAAAAAAAAATTCATTTAAATTGAACCAAAATATTAATTCATGTTGTTAAAGAAGCTTCTACTAATAGTTCTTTAAAAAGACAATTTATCAGAGCAAGTTTCTTTTGTTAGAACTCCAGGGCCTGTAAACTTTCCTAGAAATCTATCTATTTTTTCTCTAAAATTCTGAAATTAAAAGACTGTTACTTTAAGTCAAAATTTAAAGGGTACGTTTTAGATAAACTATTAAGACACCATGTGTTAGTCACTTTTCTATTGCTGTGATAAAACCACCATGAGCAAGGGAACTTATAAAAGGAAGAGTTTATTTGCACTTACGATTTACAGTTCCAGGGAATTAGAGTCCGTTGTGGCAGGAGGCATGGCGGCTGGAGCTGGAGCAGAAAGCCAAGGTTCACATCTTGCAATAAGCACTGTCAAGAGAGGGAGAGACTGGAGACCACAAGGCTTGTTAAACTCACTAAGCCTGCCCCCCAATAACGTACTTCCTCCAGCACAGCCACACCATCTAAGACCTCCAAGAACAGTGCCACCAACTGGAGACAAAATGTCTGAATACTTAAAGCCTATGGGGGGACACTCTCATTCAAACCACCACACACCATGTGCTCAGTTTCGCGGCTGGTATGCGCACAGCATACCAGCAGGTGGTGCCAGAGCACAAACCAAATGTAATCAGAAATTCTGTGGGAAAAAGTCTTTAAGGTGAAACACATTTAAAAAGATTTTTTAAAAAGGTCAAGATAAGGGGCTGGAGGGATGGCCTAGCGGTTACGAGCGCTGACCGCTCTTTCAGAGGACCCGGGTTCGATCCCCAGCACCCACATGGCGGCTGAGAACCGTCTGTGACTCTGGTTCCAGGAGAACTCCAGTTCCAGGGGAATCCGAGATCCTCTTCTGACCTCCGCGGCATCGCACGACACGGGTGCGCAGACCTGCATGCAGACAATACATTCATACACATAAAAATAAATAAAAAAATAAAAAATAAATTGGTAAAAATTCAAACTTTAGCCGGGTGTGGTGGTGCACATGCCTTTAATCCTAGCACTTGGGAGGCAGAGGCAGGTGGATCTCTGTGAGTTCAAGGCCAGCCTGGTCTACAGAGTGAGCTCCAGGCCAGCTGGGACTAAAGGGAGACCCTGCTCAAAAATACCAAAAAAANTTACTGTTAGGGGTAGGGTTAAGATGGCTAGGTTAGGGTTTTTAGATTAGGGTTACATGTTAGAGCCTGAGTATGTTAAGGTTTAGGGGGGTCAGGAAATCGGTGTCTATGGTTTAAGGTGAGGTTACGTCACTTGGTGTTTCATAGGGTTAAAATAGTTTTGGGTAAAAGTTTGTTCTGGTGTTTGGGTGCGTACTGTGTTATTTAGGTTAGGGATAGTGCTGTGGGATAGATTTAAGGTGTTCAGCTTATTTGGCTTAGGTTTCCCCCCTCCAAGTGGTAGTACAGTGCTGACTACGTCTAGCAGCGGTTTGTTTGAGCTTGGTGTTTTGGGTTTTGGCGGCTAGCGGAGTTAGTATTAAGTTATATGGTTAGGTAGTACTCAACGAAGTGATAGTTAGTTTTTAGGATTGTTAGGGGATAGGATTAGGGTTAGGCTTGGTTAGTGTTATGGTTAGAGATATGGTTAGCTTTTCTAGGTGTTAGGTTAAGGATGTTAGTGGGTTAATGTTAATGTTAAGAATTACTGGTGAGTGGTGCATCTGTCTGGGTTTAGGCTTAGGTCCACTTTGTGAGTTTTCCTGTTAAGGTTTAGGTAGGGGCTGTAGAATATTTAGGGTTAGTGTTACTGTAAGGGTAGGTTGGGACTAGCGTTACCTGTAGGTTTAAGGTTATTGTTCGAATGGGGTTAGGAATAGTGTTAGGGTTTATTAGCGTTTCACTGTTAGAGTTTATGTTTAGGGATATGATTAGGGCTAGCTTATTGTTCACCTGAAGATTTTAGGTTAGAATTAAAAAATTATCATTTAGGTTTAGGGTGAGTGTTAGTGTTGGTTAGGGTTTTAGGGTTCTGGGTAGTGTTAGGGTTAAATTTAAGGTAAGGTTTACTGATGGCTAATGTTAGGGATATAGCAGGGGTAGGATTAGTTTTAGAGGTCATGGTTTATATTAGGGATATTGTTAGGGATAGCATTAGAGTTTCCCTTAAGATTAGGTGAGTTAGGGTAATCATAGCTTAGGGTTAGTTGTTAGAAATTGGAAGTTTAGGAATTAGGGTTTGGCGTTTAGGTGGTAGGGCTTAGGCGTTAAGTTTAGTAGTGAAAATACTGTGGTTAGTTAATTCATTTCGAGGTAGGGCATTAGTTTAGAGGTCATGGTTTAGGGTCTTAGAGGTTAGAGTTAAGGTTACTGTAGTTATGTTTTTGGGTACAGGTTAGGTGGGTAAGGTTAGAAGGGTTATTTGTTAGGGTTCTATGTAGGGTCATTAGGGTTACTGTTACACTTAGGGTTAAGGTTACTGTTAGTTTTAGTTTAAGAGTTAGGTTTGTTTAGGATTTTACCCTTAGGTTTAGGTTTAGGATATTTTAAGGTTACAGTTAGGGTAGGTTACATTTAGGGGTTAGGTTTATTTTTAGGTTTGAGTCTAAGCTTAAGGCTAGAGTTAGGATTTGCTTTAGGGTTGTTTAGGATTAAGGTAAAGGTTAGGATTGGTTATGGTTAGGATTGGGTTAGGGTTATGGAGTCGGGGTTGTGGGATTAGGGTTTTATGATTGGGTTGGGAGATTTAGGCGTTAGGGTGGTCCATCTAACTTTGTTAGGCGTGTGAGTGTGTATTGTTTAGGGTTAGGATTAGGTTTAGGCATAGTTTCTGGTTTCACTAGGGTCTTAGGATTATGGTTATGGTTATTGTTATGGTAAGGGTTTGGGTAATGGAGTAGTATTAGGGTGTTCCAGATGTTAGCTTATGGAGTATCTAGTGTAATGTTTTAGGAATCGAAGTTTACATTTTTATGTATGGTCAGTACAATGGTATTTAAGGTATATTGGTTAGGTTTTACTTTTACACTTGGAGATTGTAGGCTGTGGTAAATAATATAGGTTTCTTTAGGTGCTTTCTAGCATGCCGAGGCGTTTTTAGAATTGAGTGATAATTAGTACCATGTAGGTTTCAGTTGGTGTTGAGGTCAACGCTCTGACTCATGTGGTGCCCATTTATCCGCAGGGAATGAAATCCATGTGGGTGGGGGAAAACACGCACGAAGGAAAAACAACACCATACGCGATGATGCATGTAAAGTTCCAGAAATACAGAGATACGGGTTTTTATCCAAAATGTCTGGTGGTTATATAGGAAAGCTGACTCATTCCCAGTGATTAGCCAATCCTAACTTTTCATCACTACATCCCACCCTATGGAAAGCTCTGTGGTGGCCAGGGACGAGCGAAGTTCCCATTGGCTTGGGAATGCTACCCATCTTAACTAAATTTTTCCACATTTCTCACCCTTTAAAATATATATTTTATTATTTGTTGAAAAGCTTGTACTGACTAGAGGTCAGAGGAGGCCCATGGGCAAGGCTAACAGCACAAAGGAACCTGAGCCTATTTTGAGTGCCAGGCAGCAGGGGGTGGATGTTGGGGCGGGATTAGTAGGGGCGGGGGCTGGTCAGACCTGAAACTATTTTCACACTAAGGCCAATAAAATTCTTATCAAAAAAGCCCCCAACCATTGAAGTGGAACCCAGTTGCAGAGCATTAGCAATGAATGTAATTAACATTTATGTAAAACCAAATAGCAAGTATCTATGTTCCAAATTTTGAACAACTCAAAGTTCCCATAGTCCAATTGGAAGAAGAGAGAAGCTTGTATTGCACAAGCATTGTTGATCAAATTAAGAGTCCAGTCTAAATTCATATAGTCTACAATTTCACCCTAATTTCCACAGCCCTTACATTCTTACCACACCTTTTCTTCTACAGGTTGTACCTAGGCTTTTGGGAAAGGGGCACAAGTGGTGAGAAGCAAAACAGTTCTACTTTCTCTGGAGACATTGATTTAGACTCCCCTCTAGTCCATTCAGAGTTGTTCCCTTCAGGGGGTTGGACATTATCCAGGGTACCTTTTAAATCCTACTAACAAAAGAACAAGCACATTAGATGTACAGGCATTAAACGAGTACTAATTATTATGGGCAAGCTAAGCTGTGGAGCATAGACACAGTGTTGGATGGATGCTGATAAATCCATGAACTTATGGCTTTCTGTAAAAGTAATAAAGCTTACTGTGGCTTAAACATATTCTCCTAACCACTAGAAACACAAGTAAGTGGCATTCAGCCGATTTGATTATTCTTTCAAGGAGAGAGCTAATGACCCTACTTTAGATTTGGGATATACAGACATTATGGCTGCACCACTGCTGCACAGTATTTACAAGCAGGTGAGGTGTAACTATGCCTTGCTGATGGAGGGGTTTTGCTTTACTCAAGGAGACCCGTATTTTGCTTCATTGCATTTAGTGGCCTTGGTAACAGTCTCTGGCATTCCAGAGACCAACTGGTACACTGGCAAGTGTGGTCTCAATTACAATCTTTCCATTTTTACTTAACAATTTTTTTTTCCCCCAAGGTTTTCAGCACCAGGGCCTAACCACCACTCTTCTTGCAGGTAACCCAATTTATTTAGGCAAAAGCCCTTTATCTTTTGGGGGCTTAGACCCCTAGACAACATCCCATTGGCAGAATAATCCATTGCTGATACAGAGCTCTCTCCTGTATTAATACATTATGCTCAATTGTACCACTTATAAAGTACATTTACTTGCCAAGGGTGTGGCACATCTTTAATTCTAAGCACTTGGGAGGCAGAGGCAGGTGGATTCATTATGAGTTCAAGACCTGCCTGGTTCCTACATAGTGAGTCCAGGCCAGCTGCGGAACTAAGGGGAGACCCTGTCTCAATAAATCAAAAAGACCAATAAAATAGATAATAATAAATAAATAAAGACTTTTAACTATTATTTGGCCTTAGATAGAGAATTATCCTTTTCACAGGTTCTTATGTCTATCAGTCAATTAAAGAAAGTATTTGGGCTGGAGAGTAGCCTAGTGGTTAAGCAGTACGGACTGCTCTTGCAGAGGACCTGGGTTCGTAACCCCAGCACCCACATGGCGGGCTGAGAACTGCCTGATACTACAATTCCAGGAGAAACTCCGGTTTCCCAGGGTATCTGACCACCCTTTTCTGACCTCTGCGCATTGCACGACACAAGTGACAGACCTACATGCAGACAGTACATTTCATACACATACAAAAAATAAATTAAATAAAATTTTAAAAAAAAAGAAAGTAGTTATACCTGTTTTTATAAGAAATTACCACTATAACAATTAGCTCTAATTTACAGTTATGGAATGACTTCATTACCATCATGGTTTTTCTTTCCTATTAAAAGGGAGAGGTAGGAAGATTTCTCAGCATCTGGTAGGTAAACTTCATTAGGGCACATTTATTAAAAGTTATCCCAAATAGAATTCAGAGAGTAGCTCAGTGTCTGTCTGTGACTCAGTCAGTCTGAGTTTCCTCTTTCCTTTTAATGCTCAGATGGGCCAGCCTCCCTGCTGGTTATTTTCCAGTCCATCCTGCTCAGCCAAAAGTAGTACATTTTCAGGCATTTAAGGTGGCCAGTTAGAAAGACACACAGATCAAACACAACCCTTACCTGTTGGAACATACAAATCTTCTCCTGTTGTTAGTTTCAAGATCTCCAAAATTGAAAATTTATCAAAAGGTTTGGAATACAGAGTTTTTCATTTGTATCCCAAAAGGAGTACTCCACACCTCCCTCTTTTTGTTTTAAAAATTTTTTATATTTTGAATCTATAGATGCCTAAGTTGTATTACACATACCCATAAACAGGAAGCAAGGTATAAGTTTTCATCAAAATTCATCCAAACTGTTTATCATTGGCTTTATGCTATTTATTTGGGAAATAAACTTAAACTTAACTCTTTTAAATTGTCCTAAAATTTACCTTACAAGTAAAAGAAAAATGTTATAAGGGATTTAACTGTATAAACACAGAAAAATATAGAGACCATTTATGTACCTTAACCCCAAAGTTATTGTTGGAAATTCAATAACAAATTTATAATAAAACATATTAAACATTTTATATTTACAATTAATTCAAATGTATTACCATTTCCACCAAATCTTCAACCAAATTTAACTAAATATAGACATTTTTACTAAGTCTTAAAATATCCTATAATTTATAGACAAAGCTTGGACAAGTTTGAATACCTGCCAAAATAAAATTTTAACTAAAAGTTTGCCACTTTTGTTCTTTTAATTTTAATATATTTTGGTCTTTTTTAGACGCAGGCTCCCTGTTAGCTCTGGCTGTCCTGAACTCACTTTCTTGAAACCAGGCTGGCCTCAAAATCACAGAGTATCCGCGTGCCTCTGCTCCCAAACGCTAGGATTAAAGGGCATGCACCACCACCACCCAGCATTGTATTTATTTATGTATGTGACTTTGTTCTTTAAAACTACTAATGATGAAGACCAAAATAAAAAAAAAAAAAAAAAAAAAAAAAAGTCTCCAAGGCATGCGGTGGCACATGCCTTTAAAATTCCTAGGCACCTTTGGGGAGGCAAAGGCAGGCAGATCTTTGTGAGTTTCAAGGTCAGCCTAGGGTTTACAGAGCACAGTTCCAGGACAGCTGCGTTGCTACATAGAGACCCTGCTCTCAAAAAGACCAAAAAGAAAAAAAAAAAATACCTATATGACTATCAGAGAAATCAAGTCCCATTTAACTTTATATTGTTATTTTCATTTAGTTATTAAATATTCTACTGGAATACCTCTCTATATAAATGTATATTTTTTTTTAATTTTTATTATTTATTTATTTATTTTTGTATGTGTATGAAATGTACTGTTCTGCTATGGGGGGGGGGGGCCCAAAAAGGGGGGGTTTTTTTCTTTTTGCACCCCATGTCGTGCAATGCCCGCGGAGGTCAGAAGAGGGTCTCGGATTTCCTGGAACTGGAGTTCTCCTGGAATTGGAGTTTACAGACGGTCTTAGCCGCCACATGTGGGCTGCTGGGGATCGGAACCCGGTTCCTCTGCGAGAGCGTTCGGTGCTCTACCGCTCTAGGACATCTCTCCAGGCCCCCTATAAATGTTACTTTTTTAAATATACCATTTTTAACTGAAAACCTTACAGAGTGGATTTTAATGACTATCTTCCTCTAAGTTCTTGGCCTTCTCCAGGTCTAGCATGAAAACCTGCTTTAAATATTTTTCAATAACTAGTTCTCAATAAAATTTTCTTTTTTACCAGTTCTTATGCCTATTAGTTAATTGAAGACTGGCTATATATGCCTCATGAGAAATTGTTACCATAAAAGTTGGCTGTTTTGTAGTTAAGGAATAATTCCATTACCATCATGATTGGTTTTCTTTTGTGGCAGCTTCTGGGAAGCTTCCTTTGCCACAAGCAGGTACTTGCGGTAACCTGCTAAGGGAAGGGAACACAGTGCCTGCCTTTTCAGGACACTGCTGGGGAGCGACCCCTTGGCACAGAGGTCCAGTCGGTTACTACTGTAATCTGACCAGAGAGGTACTTCCAACTCAGGGGTCCTTAGCCTGGGACAAAACGAGACACGTTTCCCACTTCTTTGGCCATGACTTTCCTCCTGCCCAGAGCCTGCTCCTGAACCCTGGGACAGGAATTTCAGGCTGATGGCGGTTATGGCCTATCCTAAGCCTATGTCCACTCACAGCACCAGCTACCCAGATTGGTTGTCCACACTGGAACCTTTTTCCAACCCACTGGCACCCGAATGAATATCAGGCCTGAACACCAGCTACCCAGATTTGGTGTTCCACACTGGAACCGTTTTTTCCAACCCACTGGCCATCCGAGTGAAATGTATGTTGCTTTGGCCTGTATGTGCAAAACAATAAAAAAAAGATGAGAGGCCAGGAGATTCTGTAATGATGTTCATGGGAAATATCATTTATTTATTTTATTTATTTTTTATTTTATTTTATTCCCGAAGACCCAAAATTTTATTAACAGTTTAATACTATGGAAAAACCTTGTTGTTCTTTGTTTCAAATGTTGTAAGGGTACAACCAGTACGGTGGCAGTGTAGATCATTTAAGATGTTCAATGAATTTTTTATTATTTTTATTTAGATAACCCATAACTTTTGTTGAAATTGAATATGTGTTGGCTGTTTAATATAAATTGCATCTTGAGATAAGGAAGGTCCAAGTGTCCAACTCAACTAGGAGGCAGTATTTTTTCTGTATATAGCCGATGTTGACATTTAAAATATACCTTTAACACAAAGAGTTACACACATCTATACACGTGTGAGCACACTGTACTACATACCATTACACACATTACATAATAAAGATTTGTTAGGTTACCTGAAGAGAGGAAAGCCACATTAGTGTTTGATGTTCAATGGAGCATGATTCATGAACAATTTTTATTAATTTGTCAATAGGGCTAGTTATTTTCACATAATTAGAATAAATATCTCCTAGTAACTCACACACATAACAGCTAGGAGATCCATATGTCTCCTCTTAGGCCATTCCCAACCATTGCCTTCAATGAACTATCCCTAAGTCTACTCCTACTTCTTTCCTATCCTGTCCCCTCCGGGTTAACTATTCTCCTAGGCTGTCCCTGGCCAATCTAACTGTCCCTATCCCTATTTACAAATCCAAAGATGTAAGAGGGTTCCCAAAAGTAGACAGTTGAATTTTGTAGTGAACTGATTCCATCTTGTCTTATGTAAGGACTTTCAGGAAGAGTAATAATTACCAATAATTCCAACTCACAAATTATTATAACCATTATTATTATTCACTAATTATTATTAATCATTATTATCACAATCATCATCCATAATCATTATAATAATAATTGTCAATAATACATAGGCCCAACCAACAATAAATAATTTTATATTAAACTGAATTCTTATCAATTATTATTATTAATTATATTCAATAACAATAATTTATAACTATTAATAACAATGACCAACCAATAATTCAACAAAATTTATCATTTTAAACTGAATATTATGCATACCATAAAACCCAATTAAACAATTGTAACACTAAGGGGTATAATAAACATTCTTTATGAGTGAATCTATATTTACAGTTGGCTCCTAATATAATTTAAACCTGTAGGTTATATGAATTAAAAGCAAGAACTTGTCATTCACTACACATCACACAGTTTTAAGATGAGCTTTAAAGAAACAAAACAGTCTTTATTCTAAAAGTTTTTCATTTTACACATTAAAACAAAAATCATCTTAGGCGCCGCATGGTGCCATGCCTTTAATCCCAGCACTCAGGAGGCAGAGGCAGAGGCAGAGGCAGGAGGATCTCTGTGATTCAAGGCCCAAACCTGTCTACATCAGCAAGCTCCAGACCAGCTGGGACTAAAGGGAGACCTCTCAAAAACAAACAAACAACCAAACAAATGAAAAGGTAGCTGAGCAAGCCCAGGGAATCAAGCAGTAAGATAGCAGTCCTTCCATGGTCTCTCGCTTCTCAGTTTCTTGGTCCCAGTTCCGCCCTTGAGTTCCTGCTTTTAGCTTCCCTGGATGAATGGCTACTTAAACCTATAAGCTGAAATAATAAAACCTTTTTCCTCCCAGGAAAAAACAAAAAAATTTTCATTAAATTGTAACAAAGATATTAATTCATGTTGTTAAAGAGGCTTCTTACTAATAGTTCTTAAATAAAGACAATTTATCAGAGCAAGTTTTTTTTGTTAGAAATCAGGGGCTGATAAACTTTCCTAGAAATTATCTATTTTTCTCTCTAAAATTCGAAATAAAAGACTGTTATTTTAAGTCAAAATTTAAAGGGTACGTTTTAGATAAACTATTAAGACACCATGTGTTAGTCACTTTTTCTATTGCTGTGATTAAAACCACCTATGAGCAATGGAACTTATAAAAGGGAGAGTTTATTTGCACTTACGATTTTACAGTTCCAGGGGAATTAGAGTCGTTGTGGCAGGAGGCATGGCGGCTGGAGCTGGAGCAGGAAAAGAACCAGGTTCACAATCTTGCAATAAGCACTTGTCCAAGAGAGGAGAGAGAGACTGGAGACCACAAGGCTTGTAAAACTCACAAGCCTGCCCCCAATAACGTTAACTTCCTCTCAGCACACACACCATCTAAGACCTCTTCAGAACAGTGCCACCACTTGGAGACAAAATTCTGAATACTTAAAGCCTTGTGGGGGACCACTCTCATCAAACCACCACACACCATGTGCTCAGTTTCGCGGCTGGTATGCGCACAGCAAGCAGTACAGCAGTTTGGAGCCAGAGCACAAACCAAAGTGTAAGTCAGGAATTCTGTGGGAAACAAAATGTCTTTAAGGTTGAAAAAACACATTTTAAAAAGATTTTTTTTAAAAAAGTGTCAAGATAAGGGGCTGGAGGGATGGCCTAGCGGTTACGAGCGTTGACCGCTCTTTCAGAGGACCCGGGTTCGATCCCCAGCACCCACATTGGCGTCCTGGAAACCAGTCTGTTGACTCTGTTCCCAGGAGGAACTCAGTTTCCAGGGGAACTCAGCATCCCTTACTGACCTCCGCGGCATCGCACGAACACGGCCCGTGCGCAGACCTGCATGCAGGACAAACATTCATACACATTAAAAAAAAAAAAAAAGAAGGTCAAGATAAAATTTAAAAATCAACAATTCAATTTTAATTGGCACATATTTTTACTCAAAAGTATACCTAGGGTACCAGGGGTTAAGTAAAAAATATTACATTTTAAGTTAAGCATGCTGAAATGGATTTGAATTACTTAAGTGATACAACTAGCTGAATACCCAATTTTGGATCTACAAATAGCTGGTAGGTTTAGGTAGGAAGAGTTAGATTTAGAAAGAAAGAGTTAGATTTTTTTTTTTTTACCAAAGATTTAGAAAGAAGAGTTAGATTTTTTTTTTTTACCAAAAAACCCACAAGAAGACAATAGAGCAATACACTTTTATCTAAAAACAGATTTTGTATACAAAATTTAAGAGAAAGGTATTAAGTAGCCATGGCTTAAAATTATCTGGAAAAAACCTGCTCTTGGTAGGGTGGTTCTTGTGAAAGGCCTTAATTTGCATCAGAAAGAAGTGGACTCCAGCGTTGGCTGAGCCATAGAGCTACCTAGAGAAAATCTACATATGAACAAGTTAAAGCTGGAACTGAACCCGAGGAACTGGTTCCTCACAGTAGGGGATGAAGTCTAGATTTTTTGTTTGGAAATTAAAACCACAAAGGCCAAGCATGGCTACTAAGCCTTGATATTAAACTCAGCCTTGAAGTCACTGGCTTTTATAGCCTGCAGGAGTGAGCAAGCCAGGAGGCACATGCCTGGAGGGAATGGGATACTCTCTCTGAGCCAAATCAGAGCCTAGCAGTTTTCCTCCACATGTACAAAGCCACATGTTCCCAGATCACCCTCCATCCACTGAAACCAGCAGGAGAGAAGGCTCCATGGCAAAAGATAGATATCAGGAGAGAGAGGAAAGAGAGAAGAAAAAGGCAAGATTTAGAGGCTTACATACCTAATTTGTCAAGGTTTCCTCCAGCCCCACATCTGGGCGCCATTTGTGGGGTGTCCCATTTATTCCCAGGGTGATCCATATGGAAAACACGCACAGGAAAGCACACCACATAGAAGCATGTTAAGGTCCAAATACAGAGAGCACGTTTTATTCCAAAATGGCTAGTTATATAGACAGCATGACTCAACTCCCAGGGCCAAATCCTAAACCTTTTTGTCACTACATCCCACCCCATGAGTGTGGGCATGGAGGTCCCACTGGTTTAGAATGCTACCCATCTTAACTAAATTTTTCCACAGGTTTGTGTTTGGGATTAGGTTTATTGTTAGGTTTAGGGCTAGGTTTAGGGTAGGGTTTGGATTTGGTTAGAGTTAGTGTTAGTTTTAGGGTTAGGGTTAGGGTTAGTGTTATCATTAGAATTAGGTTAGTGTTAGGGTTAGGGCAAGAGTGAGAGTTAGGGTTAGGTTTAGAGTTAGATTTAGACTGGTTTGTGTTATGGTTAGTAATTAGGGGTACGTTTCATGTTACTGTTAGGGTTATGGTTTGGTTTAGTATTACGGGGTTACAGTTAAGGCTTAGCTTTACAGTTAGGGTTTGGTTTAGGTCAGGTTTACAAATAGTTATTTAGCATTAAGGTGAGGTTGAAGTTTAGGGCTAGGGTTAGGTTTAAGGTTATTTTTTGGGTTAAGGTTAAGTTTATATTTAGGTTTGGGGCTAGGGCTAGGGTTAGGTTTAGGGTAAGGGTTGGGCTTTGGTTTATGGTTGTGATTACCATTGGTTTTAAGTATATGGTTAGGGTGAGATTTAGGCTCCATTATCGGGCTGGGGTTGGTTACAATTTTACTGTTAGATTCAGGTTTAGGGCTGTAATTTGGCCTAGGTTTAGGGTTAGCATTAGTATTAGGTTAGAGTTATGGTTTGCATTAAGTTTAGGGTTAGGGTTAGTTTTGGATGGGGTTAGAGTTTGGGTTGGAGTAGTGTTAAGGTTGGTAATGGATACTGGTAGTTAGCTTTAGGGATAGTGTAAAATAGGATTTGTTTTTGAAGTCACAATTTATGTTAGGCTTAAGGATAGAGTTATGCTTAGTGTTAGGTTTTGTGTTAGTGTTATTATATTTAGGTTTAAGATTAGGGTTATGATTATTGTTAGGGTTGGGTTAGGCTTAAATTGAGGGTTTGACTAAGGTTCGTGGTGAGGGTTATGGTTAGGTTTACTATTAGTGGTTAGGGGTTGAATTAGAGATAGTGTTATGAGTTAGGGTTAATCTAGATGTTACAGTCAGGGTTAGGCTTAGGGTAGGTTTATATTTATGGTTAGGTGTAAAGTAAGAGTTATTGTTGATTATGGTTGTAGGGTTAGGGTTAGGGTTAGGATTAGGGTTAGGATAAGGTTATGGTAAGAGTAAGTTTAGGGTCAGTGATAGGATTATGCTTAGGTTTAGGGTTAGGCTTAGGGCTAGGGTAAGTGTTAGGGTTAAGTTTAGAGTTGTTTAGAATGTTGGGTTTAGCCTTAGGGTTAGTGTTAGCCTTAGGGTAAGGGTTAGTGTTATTTAGGGTTTGGGCATTATGGATAGGGTTAGGGTTAGGGTTAGGGTTTTGGGTTAAGTTTTGTTAGGGTGTTAGGGTTATGGTTATGTTTAGGCTTAGATAAGGGTCAGGATTGGTTATGGTTTAGGAGTTAGGGTTAGTATTAGGGTTCAGTTTACTGTTACTGTTAGGGTTAGGGTTTCAGTTAAGTTTAGGTGTTAATGTTTTGGTTTAGGGTTAGTGTTTGGGTTAAGGTAGGCTTCATTAGGATTTTAGGTTTCGGGTTAGGCTTGGGCTTAGGATAAGATTCCAGATCGCTTAACGTTTTAGGGTTAGGGTTATGTTTAGGGTTAGTGTTAGGGGCAGGATTAGGTGTTAGAATCACGTTGGGGTTAGAATTATTGTTATGGTTATTATTGGTCTTAGAGGTAGTGTGAGGGTTAGAATTAGGTTTAGGCCTAGGGTTAGGGATAGGGTTAGGTTTAGGATTAGTGTTAGGGTTACAGGTTTGTGTTAGGCCTTTGGTTAGGGTTAGGGTTAGTGTTAGGATTGTGTTTAGGGTTAGGGGAGCATTAGGGGAGCATTAGGTTTAGGGATAGATATTGGGGTTAGGGATAAGCCTAAGGTTTGTGTAAGGGTTAGTGATAAAGTTATGGTTATGTTTATGGTTATGGTTAGTATTATATTTCAGTATGGTTTATTTTTCTTTGGTTGGTTATTTATTTATTTATTTATTTATTTATTTATTTATTTTTTGGTATTTTTGTGACAGGGTCTCCCTTTAGTCCCAGCTTGCCTGGAGGTCACTCTGTAGACATGGCTGGCCTTGAACTCACAGAGATCCACCTACTTCTGCCTCCCAGGTGCTAGGATTAAATGCGTGTGCCACCACACCCGGCTTCAGTATGGTTTTAATGTTAGGGTTATAGGTTAGGGTTAAGTTTAGTTCTTAGAGTCAGTTTTAGGTTTGGGGTTGTTGGGCTTAGGGTTACTGCTATGCTTAGTGTTAGAGTTAGGGTTAATTTTAGGGTAAGGCTTAAGTCAGTTAAGATTGTACAGTTAGGTTTTAGGGATATGGCAGTGTTATGATTTGGCTTAGATTTTAGGTTATTGTCAGGTTGATATCTAAGTTTTATCCTGACTTGATGCTAAGGCCAGGGTTTGTTTGGGGGTTAGCATTAGGGTTTGTGTTAGTGTTAGGCTTAGAGTAAGGTTTCATTAGGGGTTTAGTGTTTGGATTAGGTTTAAGCTTAGAGAAAGGCTCTATATTGATTAAGGTTTTAGGATTAGAGTTAGAGTTATATTTAGCCTTAAGGTTAGAGTTATAGTTAGGGTTAGGGTTAGAGTTATGGTTAGCATTAGAGTTAGGATTAATCTGACATGTGTGTTAGTGCATGCCTTTAGTCCCAGCACTCAGGAGGCAGAGGCAGGCAGATCTCTGTGAGTTCAAGTTCAGCCTGGCCTACATAGTGAGTTCCAGGACAGCTGAAGCTATAGGGAGACCCTGTCTCACAAACACCAAAATAAAATAAAATAAAATATAAAATAAAATAAAATATAAAAATTAAAAAAGGATTAATGTTAGGCTTAAGATACAAGTTAGTTTTAGGTTTATTTTTAGAGTTAAGTTTAGAGCTATGGATTAGTGTTAGAGTTACTGCTTCATGTTAATGTTAGGGTTACAGTTAGGTTTTGGTTTATTGTTACTGTTAAGGTTAGGGTTGGGTTAAAGTTAGTGTTAAGGTTAGTGGTCAGTGTCAGTGTTGGGGTTAGGGATTATAGTGATAGGTATTAGGGTTAGGGTTAGGGTGAGGGTGAGGGTTAGGCCAGGGTTAGGTTTAGGGTTATTGTTAAGGCTAAATCTAGGTTTACCCTTAGAGTTTGTGTAAGGCTTCAGGCTGTTTGGAGGCTTAGAGCTAGGTTTGTTTTAGTTATAAGTGTAGGTTTAGTGGTAGGTTACGGTTTGGTTTTGGGATAGGGTTGGTTAGGTTTTTAAGGCCAGGTTTAGGATTAGATTTAGATTTAAGGTTAGGGCTAGGGTTAGGGTTACGGTTAGGGTTAGGATAAAGGTAACTGTTGATTAGGGTTAAGAATATGGTAGGTCGTCTGTGTGCAGGGGGCTCAGGCTAGGGTCTTGCTAAGACCACCTGAAACACAGGAGCCTGGACCTCACTCCAGAGAGGTAGAACTTAGGGTAGATTTCTCCTTGGGCTGCTGGATAGTTGATTTGCTGGTTTGTGGCAGGGGAGCCGTGAGCCAGCCTGCTTGGGTCCAAACCCGAAACCCTTGTTTGGTGTGGCTGCCTGGGTGGAGCTGCCCTCTCCACTTGAACCTGGCACCCAGTGCCATTGTGAGTCTGTGTGCAGGGGGCTCAGCCTAGGATCTTGCTAAGACCACCTGAAGCACAGAAGCCTGGACCTCACTCCAGAGAGGTACCGGGGCACGGGCTAAGTCACTAATATTTACCCCACACACACCAACTGGAACTGAGGAGAGAGTATCCAAGTGGAATTTTTTTGGGAAAACCCTCAGAACAGGAAGGGAAGAGTGGCTTAGACTTCCAATATCCAATTTATAAACAAACTTGAAAGCCTGAAACCTAGACAAGTCAACACTCCATAAACAAGGAGGGGAAAAAAAGCATTGGAAGGAGGCAAGCAAAACAAGCCTTCAACATAGTGAAAAGACATTTGTGATTGGGTCTGAATACTGGCAAAAAAAATAAATAAATAAACCCCAATGCCTGGGACACAGCAAAAGGATAACATGGGAAAGGTACAGGATAACTCTGCACCAAGGTCTCCCATCTCTGTAGGGGATAGCTACAGTGGGATTCCCCTGGAGGTGACCCAAGAAACAAGATCTTAGAGGAATAATTGCAGACCTATGCAGAGAAATTAAAGAAAACAAAGAAGAAGCCAGAGAACTAAGGAGAGAGAATGAAAAACTCAAAAAGGACCTAGAGGGATACAATGACAAACTTNGATAAGGTTAGGGTTAGGGTTAATATTAAGGTTTCTGTTATGTATCTGGTTGGCTAGGACTTAGGGAGAGAATTAGTGTTAGTGGTTTAGATTAGCATTAGGTATAGGTTTAAGGCTAGGCTTACTGTTACGGTTAAGGTTAGGGGCTAGGTTTAGGGTTAGGTTTAGGGTTACATGTTGAGGTTAAGGTTAGGTGTTAGGGTCAGGGTTATGGTTAGGGTTAGTGTTTCACTTAGGGTTAGAATTAGTTTTAGGGTAAAAGTTTTGTTTGGTTAGGATTGTACTGTTGTATATGGGTTTAGGGATAGTGCTGGGGATAGATTTAGGGTTAGGCTTAGGTTTAGGGTAGGTGTTTGAGCTGTGTTTTGGGTTTGGGTAGGGTTAGTATTAGGTATATGGCTAGGGTTAGTGTTAGTTTTAGGGTTTGGTTAGGTATAGGATTAGGGTTAGGCTTGGTTAGTGTTTTAGTGTTATGTTAGAGATATGGTTAGCTTTAGGTTAAGGCTTAGGGTTAAGTTAATGTTAGGATTACTGGTTTGTGTTAGTGTCTGGGTTTAGGCTTAGGGTTCACTGTAGTTTTCCTGTTAGGTTTAGGTTTAGGGCTAGAATATGTATAGGGTTAGTGTTACTGTAAGGGTAGGTTGGGACTAGCATTATCTGTAGGTTTAAGGTTATTGTTCGAATGGGGTTAGGAATAGTGTTAGGGTTTATTAGCGTTTCACTGTTAGAGTTTATGTTTAGGGATATGATTAGGGCTAGCTTTATTGTTTACCTGAAGATTAGGTTAGAATTAAAATTATCATTAGGTTTAGGGTGAGTGTTAGTGTTGGTTAGGGTTTTAGGCTTCAGGGTAGTGTTAGGGTTAAGTTTAAGGTAAGGTTTACTGCTGGCCAATGTTAGGGATATAGCAGGGGTAGGATTAGTTTTAGGGTCATGGTTTATATTAGGGATATTAGGGCTAGCATTAGGGTCTCCCTTAAGATTCGGTTAGAGTTAGGGTTATCATTAGGCTTAGGGTTAATGTTAGAATTGGTTAGGGTTTTAGGATTAGAGTTTGGGTTAGGGGTAGGCTTAGGGTTAATTTTAGAGTAAAAATTACTGCTGGTTAGTGCTATTCATATGGTAGGGCTGGGATTAGTTTTAGAGGTCATGGTTTAGGTTTAGGGCTAGGGGTTAAGGTTGTAGTTATGTTTTGGGTTACAGGTTTGTGTGGTGTGTCCCATTTATTCCCAGGATGATCCATGTGGAAAACACGCACAGGGAAGCACACCACATGGATGCATGTTAAGGTCCAAATATAGAGAACGTGTTTTATTCCAAAATGTCTGGTTATATAGAAATCATGACTCAATTCCCAGTGCTAAATCCTAAACCTTTTCATCACTACATCCCACCCTATGGGTGTGGCCAGGGAGGTCCCATTGGTTTAGAATGCTACCCATCTTAACTAAATTTTCCCACATCTCACCCTTTAAATATATTTTATTATTTTTCTGAGAGGCAGGGTTGCCCATCAGCAAGGCTAACAACACAAAAGGACCTGAGCCTGTTTTGAGTGCCAGGCAGCGGGGGCAGGTCAGACCTGAAACTATTTTCACACTAAGGCCAATTAAGATCCAAAAAGCCCAACCATGAAGTGAACCAATTGTCAAGCATAAGCAATGAATGTACATAACATTCATGTAAAACCAATTAGCAAGTATTTTGAACCCAAGGTTCCCATAGTCCAATTGTAGAAGCTTGTATGCACAAGCATGTTGATCAAATAAGAGTCCAGTCTAAATTGCTATAGTCTCACATTTCACCCCAATCTCCGCAGCCCTTACATTCTATCACACCTTCTCTTCTACAGGTTGTACCCTAGGCTTTGGGAAAGGGGCACAAGTGGTGAGAAGCAAAACAGTCTACTTTCTCTGGAGACATTGTTTTGGACTCCTCTAGTCCATTCAGGTTGTTTCCCTTCATGAGTTGACAGTTTATCCAGGGGTACCTTTTTAATCCTACTAACAAAGCACAAGCAATTAGATGTACAGACATTTAAACAGTACTAATCACGGCAAGCTAAGTTGTGGGCATAGACACAGATGTTTGGATGGTATGCTAATCCATGAACTATGGCTTTTCTGTAAAAGATAATAAGGTCTTACTGTGGCTTACAATATCTCCTAACCACTAGAAGACACAAGTTTGTGGCATCAGCCATGATTTATTCCTCCAAGGAGAGAGCTAATAGCCTATTAGATTTGGGATATACAGACATATGGCTGCCACTGCTGCACAGTATTTCCAGGCATGTGAGGTGTAGCTGATGAAGGAGACTTGCTTGACTCAAGGAGACCAGTATTTTGCTTCATTGCTTTAGTGGCCTTTGGTAACAGTCTCTGGCATTTCAGAGACCAACTGTGCACTTGCAAGTGTGGTCTCAATACATCTTTCCCATACTTACATCAGGTCTTCAGCACCAGGGCCTAACCACCACTCTTCTTGCAGGTATCCCAGTTTATAGACAAAAGCCCTTTATCTTTTGGGGGCTTGGATCCCCTAGACAACTTCTCCTTGGCAGAATAATCCATTGCTGATATCAGAGCTCTCCTGTATTAATGCAGTTTGCTTAATTATACAGCTTATAAAGACTTTACTGCCAGGCGTGGTGGTACATGCCTTTAATCCTAGCACTTGGGAGGCAGAGGCAGGTGGATCTTTATGAGTTCAAGACCCGCCTGGTCTACATAGTGAGCTCCAGGCCAGCTGGGACTAAAGGGAGACCCTGTCTCAATAAGTCAAAAAGACAAAAAAAAAATAATAATAAAGACTTTACTATTATATTTGGCTCTGAATATAGAATTATCCTTTCACAGTTCTTATGTCTATCAGTCAATTAAAGAAAGTAGTTGGGGCTGGAGAGATAGCCTAGCGGTTAAGAGTACTGACTGCTCTTGCAGAGGACCCGGGTTCGATCCCCAGCACCCACATGGTGGCTGAGAACCGTCTGTAACTCCAGTTCCAGGAGAACTCCAGTTCCAGGGGAATCTGACACCCTCTTCTGACCTCCGCGGCATTGCATGACACGGGTGCACAGACCTACATGCAGACAGTACATTCATACACATAAAAAAATAAATAAATAAAATTAAAAAAAAAGAAAGTAGTTATACCTGTTTTATAAGAAATTGCCACTATATCAATTGGCTCCAATTTACAGTTAGGGAATGACTTCATTACCATCATGTTTTTCTTTTTCCTATAAAAGGGAGAGGTAGGAAGATTTCTCAGCATCTGGAAGGTAAACTTCATTAGGGCACATTATAAACAGTTATCCCAAATAGAATTCAGAGAGATGCTCGGTGTCTGTGACTCAGGCAGTCTGAGGTTCCTCTTCCTTTTAATGTTCAGATGGCCCAGCCTCTCTGCTGGCATTTTCCAGTCCATCCTGCTCAGCCAAAAGTAGTACATTTTCAGGCATTTAGGTTGGAGTTTTTACCTGTGGGAACATACAAATCTCCTCCCATTGTTAGTTTCAAGATCTCAAAATTGAAAATTTATCAAAAGGTTTGGAATACAGAGTTTTCCATTTGTATCCCAAAAGGAGTACTCCACACCTCCCTCTTTTTGTTTTTTAAAATTTTTTATATTTTGATCTATAGATGCCTAAGTTGTATTACACATACCCATAAACAGGAACCAAGGCGTAAGTTTTCATCAAATTCACCTGAACTGTTTATCATTGACTGTATGCTATTTATTTGGGAAATAAACTTAAACTTAATTCCTTTAGTTAAATTATCCTACAGGTAAAAGAAAATGTTATAAGGTGATACTGTATAACACAGAAAAATATAGAGACCATTTGTGTACCTTAACCCCAAAGTTATTGTTGGAAATTCAATACAAATTATAAACAAAACAATGAACATTTTATATTTGCAATTAGTTCAAATGTATTACCATTTCCACCAAACCTTCAACCAAATTTAACTAATATAGACATTTTTACTAAGTCTTAAAATATCCTATAATTTATAGACAAAGCTTGGACAAAGTTGAATACCTGCCAAATAAATTTTAACTAAATATACACTTTGTTCTTTAATTTATATATATATATTTTGGTCGTTTTGAGACAGGGTCTCCCTGTAGCTCTGGCTGTCCTGGAACTCACTCTGTAGACCAGGCAGGCCTCGAACTCACAGAGATCCACGTGCCTCTGCCTCCCAAATGCTAGGATTAAAGGCATGCACCACCAGGCCCAGCATTTATTTATTTATGTATGTGACTTTGTTCTTTAAAACTATATGACTAAGACCAAAAAAAAAAAAAGCCCAGGCATGGTGGCACATGCCTTTAATCCTAGCACTTGGGAGGCAAAGGCAGGCGGATCTTTGTGAGTTCAAGGTCAGCCTGGTTTACAGAGCAAATTCCAGGACAGTTGGTGCTACATAGAGTCCCTGTCTCAAAAAGACCAAAAAGAAAAAAAAATACCTATGTGGCTTCAGAGAAATCAAGTCCATTAACTTATATTGTTTATTTTGTATTTCTGTATAAATCTCTACTGAAATACCTCTCTATATGAATGTTATTTTAAAATATACCATTTTAAACTACAAACCTTACAGAGTGGATTTTAATGACCATCTTCCTCCAAGCTCTTGGAGATGCCTTCTCCAGGCCTGGCATGAAAACCTGCTTTAAATATTTTTCAATAACTAGTTCTCAATAAAATTTTCTTTTACAGTTCTTATCCCCATTAGTTAATTAAAGCCTGGCTATATATGCCCCATGAGAAATTGTTACCATAGCAGTTGGTTATTTTTTCGTTAAGGAACAATTCCATTACCATCATGATTGGTTTTCTTTTGTGGCAGCTTCTGGGAAGCTTCCTTTGCCACGAGCAGGCAGAGTGCGGACCTGCTGAGGAAAGGGGAACACAGTGCCTGCTTTGCAGACACTGTGGGGAGCTGACCCCTTGGCGCAGAGGTCAGTCGGTTACTACTGTAACCTGACCAGAGAGGTACTTCCAACTCAGGTCCTTAGCCTGGGACAATGAGACACGTTTCCCACTCTTGGCCGTGACTTTCCACCTGCCCAGAGACTGCTGAACCCTGGACAGGAATTTCAGGCTGATGGCTGTAGGCCTATCTTCAGCCTATGTCCACTCACAACACCAGTTACCCAGATTGGTGGTCCACACTGGAACCTTTTTCCAGCCCACTGGCCACCCAAATGAAATGCAGGCCTGAACACCAGCTACCCAGATTGGTGGTCCACACTGGAACCGTTTTCCAACCCACTGGCCATCCAAGTGAAATGCATGCTTGCCTTGGCCCATATGTGCACAACAATAAAAAAAAATGGAGGCCAGGAATTCTGTAATGATGTTAATGGGAATTCACTATTTATTTTTATTTTATTTTTATTTTTTTATTTTATTCCTGAAGACCCAAAATTTTATTAACACTTTAATACTATGAAAATCTGGTTGTGTCTTTGTTTCAGATGTTGTAAGGGCACAACCAGTAGGTGGCAGTGTATATCCATTAAGATGTTCAATGAATTTTTATTATTTTTAATAGATAACCCATAACTTTTGTTGAAATTGAATATGTGTTGGCTGTTTAATATAAATCTGCATCTTGAGAAGGAAGGTCCAAGTTCCAACTCAGAGGCAGTGTTTTTACTGGTATTATAGCTGTTGACATTAAAATATACTTAGAACACAAGTACACACATCTATACACGTGTGCATACACATACACATACATACACACATACATAATAAAGATTTGTTTGGTTTACCTGAAAGAGAGGAAAGCCACATTAGTGTTTGATGTTCAATGAAAAGCATGAAATTTTTATAATTTGTCATAGGGTTATTTTTACATAATTAGAATAAATGTCCTAGTAACACACCAATCAGCTGAGATCCATATGCCTCCTCTTAGGCCCATTCCCAACCACTTGCCTTCAATGAACTATCCCTAAAGTCTACTCCTACTCTTTTCCTATCCTGTCCCTCCTGGTTAACTATTCCCTAGGCTGTCCCTAGGCCAAGTCTAACTGTCCCTATCCTATGTACAAGTCCAAAGTTTGAGGAGGGTGCCCAAAAGTAGACAGGTCAAAAACTGATTTATCTTGTCTTATTAAGGACTTTGGAAGAATAATAATTATCCATAATCACAACATCACAATAATTATAACCATTATTATTATCAATAATTATTATTAATCATTATTAGTCACAATCATCATCATTAATAATTATGAATAATAATTGTCAATATTAATAGCCAACAACAATGAACAATTTATTATTGAACTGAATTATTATCAATTATTATTATTAATTATATTCAATAACAATAATTAAAACTATTAATAACAATTACCAACAATAATCAACAAAATTTATCATTTAACTGAATATTATGCATACTATAAACCAAATTAAAAATTGTTAACACTAAGGGGTATAAAACATTATGAGTTGAATCTATATTTACAGTTGGCTCCTCATTAGATTTAAACCTGTAGGATTATAATGAATTAAAAGCAAGAACTTGCATTTTCTCACACATACACACAGTTTGAAGATGAGCTTAAAGAAACATAAAGCAGTTTTATTCAAAAAGTTTTTCATTTACCCAGTAAAAAAAAAATCATCTTAGGCCAGGCATGGTGGCCATGCCTTTAATCCCAGCACTCAGGAGGCAGAGGCAGAGGCAGAGGCAGGAGGATCTCTGTGAGTTCAAGGCCAACCTGGTCTACATAGCAAGCTCCAGACCAGCTGGGACTAAAGGGAGACCCTTTCTCAAAAACAAACAAACAAACAAACAAACAAACAAAAAAACAAAGAAAGGTAGCCGAGCAAGCCAGGGGAACAAGACAGTAAGTAGCAGTCCTCCATGGTCTCTGCTTCAGTTTCTGGCCCAGATTCCTGCCTTGAGTTCCTGCTTTATCTTCCCTGGATGATGGACTATAACCTATAAGCTGAAATAAATAAAACCTTTCCTCCCATAAAAAAAATTCATTTAAATTGAACCAAAATATTAATTCATGTTGTTAAAGAAGCTTCTACTAATAGTTCTTTAAAAAGACAATTTATCAGAGCAAGTTTCTTTTGTTAGAACTCCAGGGCCTGTAAACTTTCCTAGAAATCTATCTATTTTTTCTCCAAAATTCTGAAATTAAAAGACTGTTACTTTAAGTCAAAATTTAAAGGGTATTGTATTAGTCACTTTTCTGTTGCTGTGATAAAACCACCATGAGCAAGGGAACTTATAAAAAGAAGAGTTTATTTGAGCTTACAATTTATGGTTCCAGGGAATTAGAGTCCATGGTGGCTGGAGCTGGAGCAGAAAGCCAAGGTTCACATCTCGCAATAAGCACTGTCAAGAGAGGGAGAGACTGGAGACCACAAGGCTTGTTAAACTCACTAAGCCTGCCCCCAATAACGTACTTCCTCCAGCACGGCCACACCTTCTAAGATCTCCAAGAACAGTGCCACCAACTGGAGACAAAATGTCTGAATACTTAAAGCCTATGGGGGGACACTCTCATTCAAACCACCACACACCATGCGCTCAGTTTCGTGGCTGGTATGCGCACAGCATACCAGCTGGTGGCGCCAGAGCACAAACCAAATGTAATCAGGAATTCTGTGGGAAAAATACTTTAAGGTGAAACACATTTAAAAAGATTTAAAAAAAAAGATCAAGATAAAATTAAATAAACCAATTAATTTTAATTGTGCACATTTTTTACTCAAAAGATACCTAGGGTACCCAGGGGTTAAGTAAAAATATTACATTTTAAGTTAAGCATGCTGAAATGGATTTGAATTACTTAAGTGGTACAGCTAGCTGAACCACAATTTTGGATCTACAAATAGCTGGCAGGTTTAGGTAGGAAGAGTTAGATTTAGAAAGAAAGAGTTCGATTTTTTTTTACCAAAGATTTAGAAAGAAGAGTTAGATTTTTACCCACAAGAAGACAAGAGAGCAATACACTTTTATCTAAAAACAGATTTTGTATACAAAATTTAAGAGAAAGGTATTAAGTAGCCATGGCTTAAAATTATCTGGAAAAAACCTGCTCTTGGTAGGGTGGTTCTTGTGAAAGTCCTTAATTTGCATCAGAAAGAAGTGGGCTCCAGCATTGGCTGAGCCATAGAGCTACCTGGAGAAAATCTACATATGAACAAGTTAAAGCTGGAACTGAACTGGAGGAACTGGTTCCTCACAGTAGGGGATGAAGTCTAGATTTTTTTGTTTGGAAATTAAAACCACAACGTTTTATTTTAGACCTGTAAAATTATGAAAAAGGATTCCAAGGCCAAGCATGGCTACTAAGCCTTGATATTAAACTCAGCCTTGAAGTCACTGGCTTTTATAGCCTGCAGGAGTGACCAAGCCAGGAGGCACATGCCTGGAGGGAATGGGATACTCTCTCTGAGCCAAATCAGAGCCTGGCAGTTTTCCTCCCCGTGTACAAAGCCACATGTTCCCAGATCACCCTCCCATCCACTGAAACCAGCAGGAGAGAAGGCTCCATGGCAAAAGATAGATACTAGGAGAGAGAGGAGAAAGAGAAGAAAAAGGCAAGATTTAGAGGTTTGCATACCTAATTTGTCAAGTTTTCCTCCAGCCCCACATCTGGGCGCCATTTGTGGGGTGTCCCATTTATTCCCAGGATGATCCATATGGAAAATACGCACAGGAAAGCACACCACATAGACGCATGTTAAGGTCCAAATACAGAGAGCACGTTTTATTCCAAAATGGCTAGTTATATAGACAGCATGACTCAACTCCCAGGGCCAAATCCTAAACCTTTTTGTCACTACATCCCACCCCATGGGTGTGGCCATGGAGGTCCCACTGGTTTAGAATGCTACCCATCTTAACTAAATTTTTCCACAGGTTTGTGTTTGGGATTAGGTTTATTGTTAGGTTTAGGGCTAGGTTTAGGGTAGGGTTCGGATTTGGTTAGAGTTAGTGTTAGTTTTAGGGTTAGAGTTAGGGTTAGTGTTATCATTAGAGTTAGGTTAGTGTTAGGGTTAGGGCAAGGGTGAGAGTTAGGGTTAGGTTTAGAGTTAGATTTAGGGTTACTGGTTTGTGTTATGGTTAGTAATTAGGGTTACGTTTCATGTTACTGTTAGGGTTATGGTTTGGTTTAGTATTGCAGGGTTACAGTTAAGGCTTAGCATTACAGTTGGGGTTTGGTTTAGGTCAGGTTTACAAATAGTTATTTAGCATTAAGGTGAGGTTGAAGTTTAGGGCTAGGGTTAGGTTTAAGGTTATTTTTTGGGTTAAGGTTAAGTTTATATTTAGGTTTGGGGCTAGGGTTAGGTTTAGGGTAAGAGTTTGGCTTGGGTTTAGGGTTGTGATTACCATTGGTTTTAAGTATATGGTTAGGGTGAGGTTTAGGGTTAGGCTCAGTTATAGGGTTAGGGTTGGTTACAATTTTACTGTTAGATTCAGGTTTAGGACAGGAATTTGGCCTAGGGTTAGGGTTAGCATTAGTATTAGGTTAGCGTTATGGTTTGCATGAAGTTTAGGGTTAGAGTTAGTTTTGGATGGGGTTAGAGTTTGGGTTGGAGTAGTGTTAAGGTTGATAAGGGATACTGGTAGTTAGCTTTAGGGATAGTGTAAAATAGGATTTGTTTTTGAAGTCACAATTTATGTTAGGCTTAAGGATAGAGTTATGGTTAGTGTTAGGTTTTGGGTTAGTGTTATTATATTTACGTTTAAGATTAGGGTTATGACTATTGTTAGGGTTGGGTTAGGCTTAAATTGAGGGTTTGACTTAGGTTCGTGATGAGGGTTATGGTTAGGTTTACTATTAGTGGTTAGGGGTTGAATTAGAGATAGTGTTATGAGTTAGGGTTATTCTAGATTTTACAGTCAGGGTTAGGGTTAGGGTCGGTTTATATTTATGGTTAGGTGTAAAGTAAGAGTTCTTGTTGATTATGGTTGTAGGGTTAGGGTTAGGGTTAGGAGTAGGGTTAGGATAAGGTTATGATAAGAGTAATTTTAGGGTCAGTGATAGGATTATGCTTAGGTTTAGGGTTAGGCTTAGGGCTAGGGTAAGTGTTAGGGTTAAGTTTAGAGTTGTTTAGGATGTTGGGTTTAGCCTTAGGGTTAGTGTTAGCCTTAGTATAAGGGTTAGTGTTGTTTAGGGTTTGGGCATTATGGATAGGGTTAGGGTTAGGGTTAGGGTTTGGGTTACGTTTTGTTAGGGTGTTAGGGTTATGGTTATGTTTAGGCTTAGATAAGGATCAGGATTGGTTATGGTTTAGGAGTTAGGGTTAGTATTAGGGTTCAGTTTACTGTTACTGTTAGGGTTAGGGTTTCAGTTAAGTTTAGGTGTTAAGGTTTTGGGTTCAGGTTAGTGTTTGGGTTAGGGTAGGCTTCATTAGGATTTTAGGTTTCGGGTTAGGCTTGGGCTTAGGATAAGATTCCAGATTGCTTAAGGTTTTAGGGTTAGGGTTAGGTTTAGGGTTAGTGTTAGGGGCAGGATTAGGTGTTAGAATCACGTTGGGGTTAGAATTATTGTTATGGTTAGTATTGGTGTTAGAGGCAGTGTGAGGGTTAGGATTAGATTTAGGGTTAGGGTTTTGGGATAAGGTTAGGTTTCGGATTAGTCTTAGGGTTACGGGTTTGTGTTAGGCCTTTGGTTAGGGTTAGTGTTAGGATTATGTTTAGGGTTAGGGGAGCATTAGGTTTAGGGATAGATATTGGGGTTAGGGATAAGCCTAAGGTTTGGGTAAGGGTTAGGGATAAAGTTATGGTTATGTTTATGGTTATGGTTAGTATTACATTTCAGTATGGTTTATTTTTCTTTGGTTGTTTTTTGTTTTTTTTTTTTGGTATTTTTGTCCCAGCTTGCCCCTAGGTCACTCTATAGACAAGGCTGGCCTTGAACTCACAGAGATCCACCTACTTCTGCCTCCCAGGTGCTAGGATTAAATGCGTGCGCCACCACACCCGGCTTCAGTATGGTTTTAATGTTAGGGTTATAGGTTAGGGTTAAATTTAGTTCTTAGAGTCAGTTTTAGGTTTGGGGTTGTTGGGCTTAGGGTTACTGCTATGCTTAGTGTTAGAGTTAGGGTTAATTTTAGGGTAAGGCTTAAGTTAGTTAAGATTGTACAGTTAGGTTTTAGGGATATGGCAGTGTTATGATTTGGGTTAGATTTTAGGTTATTGTCAGGTTGATATCTAAGTTTTATCCTGGCTTGATGCCAGGGCCAGTGTTTGTTTTGGGGTTAGCATTAGGGTTTGTGTTAGTGTTAGGCTTAGAGTAAGGTTTCATTAGGGGTTTAGTGTTTGGATTAGGTTTAAGCTTAGAGAAAGGCTCTATATTGGTTAAGGTTTTAGGATTAGAGTTAGAGTTATATTTAGCCTTAAGATTAGAGTTATAGTTAGGGTTAGGGTTAGAGTTATGGTTAGCATTAGAGTTAGGATTAATCTGCCATGTGTGTTAGTGCATGCCTTTAATCCCAGCACTCGGGAGGCAGAGGCAGGCAGATCTCTGTGAGTTCAAGTTCAGCCTGGCCTACATAGTGAGTTCCAGGACAGCTGGAGCTATAGGGAGACCCTGTCTCACAAACACCAAAATAAAATAAAATAAAATATAAAAATTAAAAAAGGATTAATGTTAGGCTTAAGGTACAAGTTAGTTTTAGGTTTATTTTTAGAGTTAAGTTTAGAGCTATGGATTAGTGTTAGAGTTACTGCTTCATGTTAATGTTAGGGTTACAGTTAGATTTTGGTTTATTGTTACTGTTAAGGTTAGGGTTGGGTTAAAGTTAGTGTTAAGGTTAGTGGTCAGTGTCAATGTTGGGGTTAGGGATTATAGTGATAGATATTAGGGTTAGGGTTAGGGTGAGGGTGAGGGTTAGGCCGGGGTTAGGTTTAGGGTTATTGTTAAGGCTAAATCTAGGTTTACCCTTAGGGTTTGTGTAAGGCTTCAGGCTGTTTGGAGGCTTAGAGCTAGGTTTGTTTTAGTTATAAGTTTAGGTTTAGTGGTAGGTTAGGGTTTGGTTTCGGGATAGGGTTGGTTAGGGTTTTAAGGCCAGGTTTAGGATTAGATTTAGATTTAAGGTTAGTGCTAGGTTTAGGGTTAGGGTTAGGGTTAGGGTTAGGGTTAGGATAAAGTTTACTGTTGATTAGGGTTAAGAATATGATAGGTCGTCTGTGTGCAGGGGGCTCAGGCTAGGGTCTTGCTAAGACCACCTGAAACACAGGAGCCTGGACCTCGCTCAAGAGAGGTAGAACTTAGGGTAGATTTCTCCTTGGGCTGCTGGATAGTTGATTTGCTGTTTTGTAGTAGGGGAGCCGTGAGCCGGCCTTCTTTGGTCCATTTTCGAAAACCTTGTAGGGTGTGGCTGCCTGGGTGGAGCTGCCCTCTCCACTTGAACCTGGCACCCAGTGCCATTGTGAGTCTGTGTGCAGGGGGCTCAGGCTAGGATCTTGCTAAGACCACCTGAAGCACAGAAGCCTGGACCTCGCTCCAGAGAGGTACCGGGACGCGGGCTAAGTCAGTAATATTTACACCACACACACCAACTGGAACTGAGGAGAGAGTATCCAAGTGGAATTTTTTGGGGGAAAACCCTCAGAACAGGAAGGGAAGAGTGGCTTAGACTTCCAATATCCAATATGTAAACAAACTTGAAAGCCTGAAACCTAGACAAGTCAACACTCCATAAACAAGGTGGGAAAAAAAAAAGCGTTGGACGGAGGCAGGCAAAACAAGCCTTCAACATAGTGAAAAGACATTTGTGATTGGGTCTGAATACTGGCAAAAAAAATAAATAAATAAATAAACCCCGATGCCTGGGACACAGCAAAAGTATAACATGGGAAAGGTGCAGGATAACTCCGCACCAAGGTCTCCCATCCCTGTAGGGGATAGCTACAGTGCGGTCCCCCTGGAGGTGACCCAAGAAACAANATCTGCTTCTCTGCTTGCTGAGTGCTAGGATTGATGCGTAACGCGTCGTTTTTCTGCTTTGGTGCTCATTGCGAGATGTGACTCGACTTAGGCTTGCTGCTCCAGCTCCAGCCGCCATGCCTCCCACCACAATGGACTCTAATTCCCTGGAACCGTCAATCGTAAGCTCAAATAAACTCTTCCTTTTATAAGTTCCTTGGTCATGGTGTTTTATCATAGCAACAGAAAAATGACCAATACAGAAGAGTACCCACGTCATGCAGCGCCTGTAGAGGTCAGAAGAGTACCCATGTCTGTAGTGCCTGTAGAGGTCAGAAGTGGGCGTTGGATCCCCTTGAACTGGAATTACAGACAGTTGTTAACTGTCATGTGGGTGTTGGGAATTGAACCTGGTTCTCTGAAAGAGCAGCCAGTGCTCTTAACCATTCAGACATTTCTCCAGTCCAGTTGGTGGTGGGATCTTGAAGAAGTGGCTCACTGGGTACGTTGCTTTGAAGACCGATCACCTGAGTTCAATCCCTGGATGGCAGTGGTGGGAGGAGATGACCGACTCCTGAATGTTGTCTTCTGACCTCCATGTGCTCTACCAGCTCAGTTAAATTGCCAGCTACCCTCATTCAGTTCTGACACTGTCCACCTGCCGATAGCTGGTGACAGTGTTGGATCCAGCAGTCTGAGGCTCTAGTTTGCCAACAGTCCTTATTTCAGACCATAAGCCCAGGGTTTCAGAACTTCTGACTGGTTGTCTGCAAATTGGAATTCCCACCCGTACTCAGGTTTGAGGCATTTCCTAGCACAGCTCACAGAACTCAGGGCAACTCTAAGCTGCATTTCCCTAGTTCTCCATAAAGGAGATTTATTATAAGGAGACAAATGAGCAACCAGAGAAAGAGACACACAGAGTAAGTGTTCCGGGACATCTCCAGATCTTTCACTGTGGGGACTCTGTGCAAAGCCTCTTGGATCTGCCAGTGCTGAGGGAAGAACACAGGCCCTTATACGAACTAGGCAAGTCCTCTACCACTGAGCTATGTCCCCAGCTTCTGAACCCTGTCCTTTTGGGCTTTGATGGAGATGTTGTTGTACAGACAATGACTGGTGCATGGAAAATTATATCAAAATGACTGGATAAAAGCATCTAATCTAATGTTAACACCAAACCAAACCCTAACCCTAACTCTAAACCTAACCCTAAACCTAACCCTAATCCTAAATAATAACCCTTAACCTAATGCTTAACTCTAACCCTTAACCTTAATCCTAACCCTATACTTAACCCTAACTTTAAGTGTAACTATAACCCTAACTCTAAACTTAGCCCTAAGCCTCATCGTAACTCTACCCTAACATGAACCCTAACCCTAACCCTAACCCTAACCAACCCTAACCAACCCTGTCACTGACCCTAATCCTAACCCTAACCCTAACCATAACTCCTTTTTTAATTTGTCCTTTTGAGACAGTGTCTCCTTGCAGCTCCATCTGTCCTGGAACTTGCTCTGTAGATCCTCTTACTTCTGTCTCCCAAGTGCTAGGATTAAAGATGTGCAACACCATACCGACAAACGATAACTCTTAAACTTAACCCTAATCCTAGTCCTTACCCCAATCCTAACAGTAAACTCAATGCCTAATTCTAACTGCAGCCATTTCCTAAAATCCTATCCATCCCTAACAGTAAACCTAAACTTAACCCTCAAAACACAACCTAAACCCTAACCCTAACAATAAGGCTAAACTTAACTCTAACCCTAACCCTAACACTAATTTTTCTTTCTTTCTTTTTTTTATTTTTATTTTTTTTGGTCTTTTTGAGACAGGGTCTCCCTGTAGCCCCAGCTGTCCTTGAACTCACTCTGTGTACTAGGCTGGCATTGAACTCACAAAGATCCGCCTGCCTCTGCCTCCCAAGTGTTAGAATTAAAGGTGTGTGCCACAACGCCCAGCTACCCTAATACTAATTCTAAACCTAACATTTAAACTGAACTCTAGGGGCTGGAGAGCAGGCCTTAGCTGGGTTAAAGTAGCACCGACTGCTCTATTACCGAGGACACGGTTCGCACTGCTCCCAGCATCCACATGGCGGCCGAGAACCGTTAAAATTAACTCCCAATTCCACGGAAAACTCCAGTTCTGTGTGGGAACCTGACACCCTCTATCGGACCCTCTGCCGTGCATTCATGCACCGATGCCACAAACCGCATGCAGACCAGTTAATCATACACATACAGAAATAATAAAAATTTAAAAACAAAAAACAAAAAACAAAAAAACAAAACTGAACTCTAGAACTATACACCCTAACCAATCACCTATCCTAACCCTATCCATCTCTCAACCCTAACCCTAACCAACAAGCGCTAACTCTAACTAACTTAACTACCCTAACCCTAACCCTAAGCACACTCTAACTCTAACCACTAAACCCTAACCACTTAACCTACTAGACCTAACCCTTAACCGTTAAACCCTAACCTAACCCCCTAACCTGACAACAAAATAAAGACCAACGCTAACCCTAAACCGTACCCTAACCTATCCACTACACAGATAAACCGTAACCTCTGACACTAACAATAAACCTTAAACCCTCAAACCACAACCAACCCTAACCTTAAACCATTATATACCATATTATCCTTATCCTAACCCCCTAAAATAAGCCCTAACCCTAACTACCTAAACCTAACCCTAACCTCGTAATCCCTAGACCCTAAAGCTAAACGCTAACGCCAAAGCCCATACCCTAAACCTAAACCAATAACACCCCAATCCTAACACTAATTGTAATTCTTAAATCCTAACCCTAAAACCCCAACTGTGGTCGTTTGTAATAAAAAGTGTCCCCAGTAGGCTCACAGTATTTGGATATTTTATTTCCAGTTTGGCGTGGGATGGATTGGTTCTTCATTTTTTTTTTTTTTTTTTTTTAAATTTTTATTTTATTTCCTGCTTGTATTGTATGAAATTACTTCTGCATGCCGGTCTGTGCACCCGTGCTCGGGCAATTGCCGCGGATGTCAGAGAGGTGTCGGATTCCCCTGACTGGAGTTCTCCTGGAATGGAGTTTCCCAGACGGGTTCTCAGCGCTCCACTTTGTGGTGGCTTGGGATTCGAACCCGGGTCCTCTGCAAGACGCAGGTCTGCGCTTCTTAAACCGCTAGGCGCCATCTCTCCAGCCCCCGGATTCGTTTCTTCTTTCAACATTAATGACAGACTCATACTTAGGGGAGGAGCCTGGGGCAATGCCCAGGGAGCCTGTGACATGAGACTGACAGTGCCGCAGGTGGAACGGTGCACAACGGATTGTGACAGCTCTGGGACTTTGGGAGGGGCAGGGAGTGATATAAAAGAGGGGTCTTACCATATTGAGTTTCTCTGTCCCCGCGCCCCCCCGCCTCTTGGCCATCTTTGACAGCATGAGGAGCAGAGAGCAAGGGAACTCTGGGTGGCCATGTTGGACTGTGGGAGCCAGTGCCGGTTGCCGTATCTTCGCTTAAGTGAGCGTGCTTATTTCTTTTTGCATTATTTTGTAAGCAAGCCATTAAAGTCCTCTAGTATCTTAATGATGAGAACTCTCCCCTTGCATTGGCTTAATTACTGGGGGCAACCTGAAAGTGCAGAAGCTGGGTGGGATTGCGGAATGCTGTGCACATGGCTGCTAGGCTTCCCACCCTGAGAGGAAAAATGTCTCTGAAACAGTTGGTCTTGCTATTTTGGGAGATCTTAGAAGGTGTGGCCATGCTGGAGGAAGCCCATCACTAGGGGCAGGCTTAGAGAGTTCAAAGAGCCTTCAATCATCTCAGTTGGCTCTCTCCTGCTGTTCTGTGCGCCTGTTGAAGATGTGAAACTATGCTTTCTGCTCCTCTCGTCTCCATGGCTCCTCATCATGATGGACCTTAATTCCCCCAGTTAGGATTCCTGGTTTTCACCCAGGCGGCCCAGGTTCGACTCCCAGTGTGGGAACATTAGTGTTTTGATTACTAGTCCACACAGGGAATGCCAAACCAGCTGGAGGCTTATGGAGAACCAGGTTGAGAAAAAAGAATACAAAAGAAAAAGAAAAAAAGCAAAAAAAGAGCAAGAGACACATAATAACGTTTTTTTTTAGATCAGCGGTCTTCCTTGTAGACCCAGCTGACAGGAACTCACTATGTAGACCAGACCGTCCTCCCAACTGTTCATGATTGCCGGCTCCTGCTGGGATTAAAGGTTATGGGCCTCCTTTGCCTTCTTCTATTATTTCTTCTCCTTTTTTGTTCTCCTTAGCCTTCCTTAAAGCCTTATAAATAATCAGTAGGCTCCGATTTTTCACTTTTTAGATAGTTACTTATTTATTTTTGTACTGTGTATGAGTGTACTTCTGGCTATGGCGTTGGTGTGCACCGTGTCGGGCAATGCCGTGGAGGCTCAGGAAGAGGGTATTGGACTCCCTTGCGAAACTGGAGTTAAAGGACAAACAGTTCTTAGCTGCCATGGTGGGTGCTGCGAATTGAACCGAGTCCATTCAAGACAAAGTTCGTTACAGCTGCTGAGCCATCTCCTGCCACCCACCTGTTTTTTTTTTTTTTAAGAGTGTCTATTATGGGCTGTGATGAGTGTGAATCATTTGTACGTGTGTTTTACTGCTTTTCCAGAGACAGGTCTCTGTCCCAGCACCCCACAGTGGCCTAAGAAACTGCCTTTAACCAGGTTGGACTCGTATCTATGTATAAGTAATAATAATATAAAAACACAAAAAATGCCCAAAAACTTTTCCCTGTTTGGTTGCCTTCTGAGCTCAAGTAAAAAATGTCTGTTAACAAAAAGCAGTATTCCCAGTGGCCTTAATGATGGGACATGGTAACCCTATGAGATGTCCTAAAGGATCTCATCCATTTCAGACATACTCTTCCTTATGGAGAAGCAGACCAATGTTTTCCTGACAGCCTGGATCACTCATTACCCCAAACTGTAACTCCTTGATTAGCCCCAGTTGGCCTGGACTCACTATGTAGAACAGGTTGGTCTCATGAGATTTTCCCCTGGCCTCTGGTCTGAGTGCTGGATTTAAAGGCGGCACACCACTGGCATCAGGCTGTTTGAGTCGAAGGAATTCAGGGAGCCCAAACTGTCCAGCCAAGGTGTCTTACCTTCTAGATAAATGGACAAGCGTTTTATGTGCCTCCTTGCCAAAGCCTCTGCCACTTCTGGAACCAAAACCTTCTAGGGCCAAAACAGGAATCTAAGGCAATGAGAACAGGAAGCAAAAATTTGCCGTGTACCCCTAACAAGATACCATTCCTGCTTCCATTCCTTGATTTCCCTGGGAATCCTGATTGTGTGGTAAACTACCGTATATTAGGTGCAGATTTTGAGCAAACATAGCCTTCTGGAGGACCTTGCCCAAGCCCATTCTAGCAAGGCAGCTTTTCAGGATAGTGGGGAACATGGTAAGACCAGTGAATCGCATGAGCATGGGGCCACTGGGCAAGAGGATTATGACTGACTACAACCACTGAGTTACCCACAAACAGATGTATTTCTAGTATGTTTTTCAGTGGTCTCTCCATCGCTCTTTGAAAATGTGGAAAGAAAAGTAGGGGTGCCAGAGATAACTCACCACTGTCTAAAGACTCCTTTCTTGCTTGTGGGGACCCTAAAGTTGATCTCAGAGATGATCTTCTTACTATTGAGAAACTTGCAAGAACAAACAGAAGCCTATCATTCCAGTGTCTGCTGAAAAGCTGACCCGTGACCTGAAGGCTTGTCACGTAGGGGAGTGTCCTGAAGGCTGTCATGTATGGGGTGAGTTCACTGCAAGGCTGTCAAGTATGGGAGTGTTCCTTGCCCTCACAGAATAGGACCAAGCGAATTTGTGCTTGATGAAGGCCATCTTGGCTGGCCCTGGATCTCCAGAACTTGAAGAAGGGTCACAGGTGCATGCTGCTTCATGAACGCCTCTCCAGCCAGCCTCTTTCTGGGTGTTCATGATGGAAAAGCAATGCTTATGTCAAACCAAAGAGTAAAAAAATCCAGGGGCTGGAGAGACTGGTCAGCGGTAAGAGCACTAAACTGCGTCTTGGCACGAGGGATCCATCTTAACTCCCGTTCCAGGGGGAACGCCCAACACCCTCTATCTGACCCCGAGGCACGACAACGGGTGCACCCCACATCTACAAGCGTTATTACTCAATAGCGCATTATAAAAAAAAAACGTTGGCTTGGGGTGGGCTGGAGAGACTGGAGAGAAAGAGGAAGCAGGACCGGAGATGAGAGAAGAGCTGTCGAGAATAGAGAAGAGCGAAGACGATCGAATAGAGATAGATGGAGAGATAGAAAGCGAAGAGAAGACCGATCGAGAGAGAGAAGAGATGACCTAGCAGTTAAGAGCGCGAACTGCTCTTGCAGGAGGACCCAGGTTCGATCCCAGCACCCACCATGGTCGGCTGCGAAGTGTCTGCAAACTCCAATTCCAGGAGAACCCCGTTCCAGGTGAATCCAAACACCTCTTCGGACCTCTGCGGGCATTGCACGACACAGGTGCCAAAAAAACCACATGCATACAGTACTTCATACACATAAATAAAAACAACAAAAAAGTAAGTGTTGGTGCCACTTGGGCGGCAGAGGCACCCGGTGGATCTCTGTGAGTCTCAAGGCCAGCCTGGTCTACAAGCGATTCCAGGACAGCTGGGGCTCCAGGGTCTCATTTCTACAATAATGACAAACTCCCTGAACCTACTACCCCCGTGCATCTCATGTGAGATGATCAGTTGGTATGGCCCCTGCCCTCCAGTACTAATTAATTTTGAACAATTGTGTAGTGTCTGAAAAGTGATGAGTACAAGTTTTTGTTTGTTTAAAAGCAAACCATCCTTGTGACAACTCTGTAACAGAAGAATTCTAATTGCTGAAGCTGCTTCCTGATTCGAGTTCAGAGAATAATCAGGGGTGTGATAGTGGTCCCCCCCTTATTTGTGTGAGAAGAGTGTGGGATGGAGTGTTTTTTTTAGTCTTTTTTCAAATTTATTTACTTATGTGCATGAATGTATTGTCTGCATGTAGGTGTTAACCCGTGTCGTGCAACGCTGCGATGTCAAAGCGGGTGTCGATTCCCCTGGAACTGGAATTTCTGGAATTGGAGTTACCAGACGGTTCTAGGCTTCCATGTGGTGCTGGGGATCAAACCCCGGTCCTCTGCAAGAGCAGTCGGTGATCTTACACCGCTAGGCCATCTCTCCAGCTGATCTTTTTTTAAAAATTTGCTACAGAGGACAGCTCTTGGCCGAGGACAGTCTATCCCACCTTCCACTTCCTAGATCTAGTTTAGAAAATGTTCCCCGCCCAGCACTCTGAGGAATGAATCTAATACCATACTCCTTTTTGAAAGTTGCCTTGTCTCTTTATCCTTGAGTGGCTACAGTCTTTGATGAACTGAATGAAGGGGGCTGGAAGCTGCCCCCACACCCCACTTTCTAGGATGCACTCTGTATGGGACAGTGACTTTCAAGGATATTTGTGCCAGTGGTTGATTTTTTGTTTGTTTGCTTGTTTCTTGGATGGAGGCTATAATTTCTAACTTCTTTCACTGATCAGTGAAAGAAAAGGTATTGCACCTTTAAAGAAACACACCAAGTCAAGCACTAGGGAGGCAGAAGCAGAAGGATCTCTGAGTTCAAGGCCAGGCCTGGTCTACCCTAGTGAGTCCAGGCCAGGTGGGGCTACAGGAAGGGACACTGCCTCAAAAAATAAATAAATAGCGGGGCGTGGTGGGCGCACACGGCCTTTTAATCCTAGCATTGGGAGGCAGAGGCAGACACATCTCTGTGAGCTTCAAGGCCAGGCCTGGTCGACATAGTGGAGTTCCAGGACATCTGGAATACAGGGAGTGACCCTGTCTCAAAACGACAAAATAAATAAATAAATAAATAAATAAATAAATAAATAAATAAATACAAATGAAATGGATTGTGATCCTAATTAAAAAAATTATTTGACCCATCAGTCATTGCTTGGCATAGATTTGCAGTACAGCGGGTGGTATTCCTAGAGCCCAGCTGAAGACCTGGCACGTGGGTTCCTCTCTGGGTGCAACTAGAGGACAGATTCCTGGGGAAAATTGCATGCTCTTTGGGTGACCAGGTTACAGGCCTGATTCATTAAGAAGCTCAGCCGGGCGTGGTGGTGCATGCCTTTAATCCTAGCACTTGGGAGGCGGAGGCAGGCGGATCTTTGTGAGTTCAAGGCCAGCCTGGTCTACAGAGTGAGTTCCAGGACAGCTGGGGCTATAGGAGGGATCCTGATCTCCCAACAAGACCAAAAAAAAAAAAAAAAAAAAAGAAGCTAGGGATGTGTGAGGGTGAGGTTACCCACATGGGCACTGGTCAGGGCTAGCCCCTTTTTTCCTGCCTTGTGTATGAGGAAGCCTTGAGCACCTGGTTGAAGCTCCTGTTTGATAAAAATCATGGGAAGAGTCTTAGGGGTCTTTGTAAGTAAGTGTTAATAGGGATTTTATTTGCAGGTTCCTTTTTTTTTTTCCTTTTCTTTTTTTTTCTTTTTTTGAGACAGGGTCTTCCTTTAGTTCCGCTGGCCTGGCAGCTTTCTATTAGAACAGGCTGGCCTTTGAACTCAGGAGAGATCTGCCTACCTCTGCCTCCCACGTGCTAGAATTACAAGTGTGAGCCACCAAGCCTGGCCAGATTCCAATTTTTTTTAATGTTTTAGGTAATCACCTTCCCCAATTCCTAATTTTCTTTCTCTCTCTCTCCCTCCCTCCTCCCCTCCTTTCTTTTCTTTCTTTTTTTTTTAAAATATTTTTGAGACAGGGTTGTCCTGTATCCCCGCATGTCCTGGAACTAAACATGTTCAAGACCAAGCAAGGCCCAACATGGTCTTGAACTCCAGAGATCCACCTGCCTCTTCCTCCGAGTGCTGGGATTAAGGAATGTATCACCAAGCCCTGGCTAAGTCTTATAGGTTCATTAGTGTGGAACCAATGCTCTCTCCTGCTCTTGGTTCTTTGTACATGTATTCTTTTCAGTTGTATNCAAAGAAGCAATCTACCTGAAGTTCTAACTCTTTAGAGCGAGGCCCGGCATACTTGCATCAGGTGGGTTCGGCAAGTACCCAGCCTGAGCCTCCTGCCCACAGACTCACAATAGCACCAGGTACTGGCTGCAAGGACAGAGGGGAGCTCCCCACAGACAGCCACACCCTATAAGAGTTTTGGGTTAGGACCCAAGCTGGCCAACTCATGGCTCCCCTGCTAGGAATCGGCAAATCAACTATCCAGCAGCCCAAGTTGTAATCTACTGTATGTTCTATGTCTCAGGAACCAGGATCTGGCACCTGTGCTTCAGGTCCTCTCAGTAAAACCCCAGCCTGAGCCTCCTGCACACAGACTCACAATGGCACCAAGTGCTGGCTGCAAGGGCAGAGGGCAGCTCCGCACAGACAGCCACCCCATACAAGTCTTTCGGGTTTTGACCCAAGCAGGCCGACTCACAGCACCCCAGGAACGAACCGGAAAGTCAACTATGCAGCAGCCCAAGAAGCAATCTACCCTACGTTCTACCTCTCTGGAGCGACGTCCGGCCTCCTGAGCTTCTGGTGTTCTCAGAAAGACCTCAGCCTGAGCACTGGACACAGACTAACAATGGGGTTGGGTGCTGACTGCAAGGGCAGAGGGCAGCTCCGCCCAGACAGCCATACCCTACAAGTGATTCAGCTTTGGACCCAAGCAGGTTGGCTCAGGGCTCCCCTGCTACGAACCTGCAAATCAACTATTCAGTAACCAAAGAAGCAATCTACCTGAAGTTCTAACTCTTTAGAGCGAGGCCCGGCATACTTGCATCAGGTGGGTTCGGCAAGTACCCAGCCTGAGCCTCCTGCCCACAGACTCACAATAGCAGCAGGTGCTGGCTGCATGGGCAGAGGGCAGCTCCGCCCAGACAGCCACACCTTACAAGGCTTTCAGGTTTGGACCCAAACAGGCCTGCTCATGGCTCCCCCACTACGAAACTTCCAATCAACTATGCAGCAAGCAAAGAAGCAATCTACCTGAAGTTCTAACTCTTTAGAGCAAGGTCCGGCATCCTTGCGTCAGGTGGGCTCAGCAAGAACCCAGCCTGAGTCTCCTGCCCTCAGACTCACAATGGCACCAGGTGCTGGCTGCAAGGGCAGAGGGCAGCTCCGCCAAGACATCCACCCCATACAAGTCTTTCAGGTTTTGACCCAAGCAGGCCGACTCACAGCACCCCTGGAGCGAACCGGAACATATACTATGCAGCAGCCCAAGAAGCAATCTACCCTACGTTCTACTTCTCTGGAGCGACGTCTGGGCTCCTGTGCTTCTGGTGTTCTCAGAATGACCTCAGCCTTAGCCCCCTGCACATAGACTAACAATGGGGTTGTGTGCAGGCTGCATGGGCAGAGGCCAGCTCCACCCAGACAGCCACACCCTACAAGCGATTCTGGTTTGGAACCAAGCAACCCTGCTCACGGCACCCCTGCAACGAACCAGAAAATCAACTCTGCAGCAGTCCAAGAGGCAATCTCCCCTACTTTCTACCTCTCTGGAGGGAGGTCCGGGCTGCTGTTTATCAGGTGGTGTCAGCAAGTCCCCAGCCTGACTTCCCTGCACACAGACTCACAATAGTGCCCAGTGCAGGCTGCAAGGGCATAGGGCAGCTCCGCCCAGACAGCCACACTCCACAAGGGTTTTGGGTTTGGACCCAACCTGGCCAGCTCACGGCTCCTCTGCTAAGAACTGGAAAATCAACTATCCAGCAATTCAAGAAGCAATCTACACTAAGTTCTAGCTCTCTGGAGAGAAGTCAGGGCTCCAGTGTTTCAGGTGGTCTCAGCAAGGCCCCAGCCTGAGTTTTCTGCGCACAGATTCACAATGGTGCCGGGTGCTGGCTGCAAGGACAGAGGACACCTCCGCCCAGACAGCCACACCCTACAAGGCTTTCGGGTTTGGACCCAAGCAGGCTGGCTCATGTCTCCCCCTCTACGAAACGTCAAATCAACTATCCAGCAGCCCAAGAAGCAATCTACTCTAAGTTCTACATCTCAGGATCCAGGTCCAGTCTCCTGCGCTTCTGGTCTTCTCAAAAGACCCCAGCCTGAACCCCCTTCACACAGAATAACTATGGCGTCAGGTGCTGGCTGCATGGGTAGAGGGCAGCTCCGCGCAGACAGCCACACCCTACAAGGCTTTCGGGTTTGGACCCAAACAGGCCTGCTCATGGCTCCCCCGCTACGAAACTTCAAATCAACTATGCAGCAACGAAAGCAGTAATTTACCTGAAGTTCTAAATCTTTAGAGCAAGGTCCGGCATCCTTGCATCAGGTGGTCTCAGCAAGAACCCAGCCTGAGTCTCCTGCCCACAGACTCACAATGGCACCAGGTGCTGGCTGCAAGGGCAGAGGGCAGTTCCGTCAAGACAGCCACACCATGCAACTCTTTCGGGTTTTGACCCAAGCAGGCCGACTCACAGCACCCCTGGAATGAACCGGAAAATCAACTATGCAGCAGCCCAAGAAGTAATCTACCCTATGTTCTACCTCTCTGGAGCGACGTTCGGGCTCATGTGCTTCTGGTGTTCTCAGAAAGACCTCAGCCTGAGCACTGGACACAGACTAACAATGGGGTTGGGTGCCGGCTGCATGGGCAGAGGGCAGCTCCACCCAGACAGCCACACCCTATAAGGCTTTCGCCTTTGGATCCATCAGGCCGGCTCATGGCTCCCCTGCTACGAATTGCCAAATCAACTATGCAGCGGCCCAAGAAGAAATCTCCCCTAAGTTCTAGGTCTCAGGATCCAGATCCGGTCTCCTGTGCTTCTGGTGGTCTCAGAAAGACCCCAGCCAGAGCCACTGCACANATGTGCTTCTTGTATTTGTATGGGTTTGTCTATTTTTAGTTTGGGGACATTTTCATCTATTACTCTGTTGAGGATCTGATCAATACTATTCTCTTGAGATTCTTCTCCTTCCTCTATTCCTATGATGCAGAGGTTTGATCTTTTCACAGTATTCCATATTTTTTATTGTTCCACTTTTGTGTATTTTTAAAGTTTTCATATTCTGTATTTGAGCTTTTTAGTTGCTCTGTGTTATCTTCCAGATCTGATATTCTTTGTTCTGCTTCCTCTATTCTATTTCTGAGGCTTTTTCCTTTCCTTTCTTCTTGAATTAATGAGTGTTCTACTTCCTATTTCATTTCATCCTGTGTTTTCTTTAGTATTTCCATTTCCTTTTTGACCTTCTCCATCTCTTCTTGGTGCTCCTTCTTTGGTTGGCTTCCTTTTTCAGTGTTTCTACTTCCTTTTGGAGTTTGTTTTTTCTCCCTCTAGTTCTTTCTGGAATTTGTCATTCTGTGCCTTTAGTTCTTTCCGAAGTTTGTCATTGTATCCCTCTAGATCCTTTTTGAGTTTTTCATTCTCTCTCCTTAGTTCTCTGGCTTCTTCTTTGCTTTCTTTAATTTCTCTTCAGAGGTCTGCAATTATTCCTCTAAGATTTGTTTCTTGGGTCACCTCCAGGGGGATCCCATTTTAGCTATCACCTACAGGGATGGGAGACCTTGGTACAGAGTTATCCTGCACCTTTCCCATGTTATCCCTTTGCCGTGTCCCAGGAATGGAGTTTACTTTTTGTTTTGATTTTTTGCCTGTATTCAGATGCCAATCACAAATGTCTTTCACTGTGTTGAAGGCTTGTTTTGCTTCCCTCTTTCCAATGATTTTTTCCCTCCTTGTTTATGGAGTGTTGACTTGTCTAGGTTTCAGGCTTTCAATTTTGTTTATATATTGGATATTGGAAGACCAAGCCACTCTTTCCTTTTGAGGGTTCTCAAAAAAAAATCCACTTGGATACGCTCTCCTCAATTCCAGTTGGCGGGGGTGGGGGTGGGGGTAAATATTATGAACTTAGCCCGTTCCTGTGCTTCAGGTGGTCTTAGCAAGACCCCAGCCTGAGCCCCCTGCACACAGACTCAAAATGGTGCCGGGTGCTGGATGCAAGGGCAAAGGGTGGCTGCACCCATATAGCCACACCTTATAAGGGTTTCAGGTTTGCAACCAAGCAGGCTGGCTCACGGCTCCCCTGCTACAAACTGGCAAATCAACTATCCAGCAGCCCAAGAATCAATCTACCCTAAGTTCTACCTGTTGGGAGCGAGGTCCAGTCTCCTGTGCTTCAGGTGGTCTTAGCAAGACCCCAGCCTGAGCCCCCTGCACACAGACTCACAATGACGCTGTGTGCCGGCTGCAAGGGAAAAAGGCGGCTATGCCAAGACAGCCACACCCTACAAGGGTTTCGGGTTTGGACTCAAGTGGGTTGGCTCATGCCTGTCCTGCTATGAAAAAGCAAATCAACTATCCAGCAGCCCACGAATCAATCTACCCTACGTTCTACCTGTCTGGAGCGAGTTTCGGACTCCTGTGCTTCAGGTGGTCTTAGCAAGACCTCAGCCTGAACCCCCTGCACACAGCCTCACAATGGCACTGGGTGCCGACTGCAAGGGCAAAGGGGGCTGAGCCCAGACAGGCACAACCTACAAGGGTTTCAGGTTTAGTCCCAAGTGGGCCGGCTCATGGCTCCCCTGCTATGAACTGGCAAATCAACTATCCAGCAGCCCAAGAATCAATCTACCCTATGTTCTACGTGTCTGGAGTGAGGTCCGGGCTCCTGTGCTTCAGATGATCTTAGCAAGACCCCAGCCTGACCACCCTGCACTCAGACTCACAATGGCACTGGGTGCCGGCTGCAAGGGCAAAGGTGTCTTTGTTTATTTTTTGTCCAGTTGATCTATCCAAGGTGCTCAGTGAGGTGTTAAAGTCTCCCACTATTAATGTGTTAGGATTAATTTGTGTCTTGAGGTCCTGCAGAGTAGTGTTTATAAAGTTAGGTGCACCAGAATTTGATGCATAGACATTTAGGATTGTGAAGTCTTCATAGTCATAGTTCATTGTTCCTTTGACAAGGTTGTAATGGCCCTTTTTGTCTCTTCTGATTAGTTTTACTTTGAGATATATTTTGTCTGATGTTAGAATAGCCACTCCAGCTAGTTTCTTGGTACCATTCACTTGGAATTTTTTTTATCTCTCCTGGTAGATAGTTTTCCTAAAAATTCAGGAATTCATACATAAGTTGCCTCTGGTCCAAGAAAATATCCCAAGATCTTAGCAGACTTAGATTTAGAGAGTAATGTTCTCAATTTAAAAATAAAGTAGTACAAAAGGGCTAACAAAATCCTAACAGTGCAAGTCATTGCAGAGAAAGTCTGTTGCAACTCTTTTACCAGCTGGCTTTCAGAACATAGGTCACAGGTTAAAAAAAATAGCCTTACTTTATAATACAATTATTTTCAAATCCGAATTTTAATACAGAATTTCATAAATCAGGTCTTCTGTGGATCATATACAATCATAAAGGCTAAATTCAAATTCTACATTTTATGAACAAATCTGAAAAAGTGGAAGTAAAGCCTCAAAAAATAGTCTCTGGATGTTATTACTGGCCTCAAAAAAAGTAGTGCTACAGATTTCTGTGCAGATAGAATATGCTGCTCAAACATTTTCCTATTTCAAGGCATGAATATATTATATTGGAGAGAAGAAATGGGAAAATTACTTGTAGTAACAAATTAAAGATAGGTGTGAACACACCAATCCCTGTCTAGCAGTATATAAAGCATACTGGGCTCAGAATGTCTGTTACTAGCACCTGGCTTTCACAGAAGAACCTGACATCAAATAATCAGACTGGAAATTTAAATCATCATTGAGAAAACCGCCTCGTGGCCATACCTCACTCCCCTATATTCAGATGGTCACAAGTTTACAAGTGAAAGCAAAACCAAGGTCCTCTGAAGGAACTGGACTACCTCCTACCAGGAGGGTGAATGCCATTGACTTGGGGCAAGAGAGGCTGCCTCCACCCCGCTGCATTGGCCCACCTTAGCCACCCGAACTGCCACTCCAGCAGGAATATTTTTTCCATCCTTTCACTCTAAGGTGGTGTCTGTCTTTGAGGGTGAGATGGGTTTCTTGTAGACAGTATATAGAAGGATTTGATTTCCTAATCATTCTCCCAGTCTATGTCTTTTGATTGGGGAGTTTAGACCATTAGTATTTAAGGTTATTATTGAGAGATGTGTGTTGCTTCCTTTCATCTTATTTTTTGTTTGCATTCGTGGTCTAGTTTTGTATTTACTCTGTTATGCTTTTGTTGATTTCTCTCTTTAATTGCTTAGGGATAGTTGCTCCTTTCCTCTGTTCTTTGGATTGCTTCAAGGATTTTNCTTCCTCCATTCTACTTCTGAGGCTTTTTCCTTTCCTTTCTTCTTGATTGGATGAGTGTTCTATTTCCTTTTTCATTTCATCCTGTGTTTTCTTTAGTATTTCCATGTTGAGCTTCTCCATCTCCTCTTGGTGCTCCTTACTTTGTTGGTTGGCTTCCTTTTTCAGTGTTTCTACTTCCTTTCAGAGTTTGTTTTTTTTCTCCCTCTAGTTCTTTCAGTTTGTCATTCTGTTCCTTTAGTTCTTTCTGAAGTTTGTCATTGCATCCCTCTAGGTCAGTTTTGAGTTTTTCATTCTCTCTCCTTAGTTCTCTGGCTTCTTTTTTGTTTTCTTTAATTTCTCTGCATAGGTCTGCAATTTTCCTCTAAGATCTCTTTCTTGGGTCCTCCAGGGGGATCCCATTGTAGCTATCCCCTACAGGGATGGGAGACCTTGGTGCAGAGTTTTCCTGCACCTTTCCCATGTTATCCCTTGGGGGTGTCCCGGACATAGGGGTTTACTTTTTTTTGTTTTTGCCTGTATACAGATGCCAATCACAAATGTCTTTTCACTATGTTGAAGGCTTGTTTTGCTTGCCACCTTCCAATGCTTTTTTTTTCCCCTGCTTGTTTATGGAATGTTGACTTGTCTAGGTTTCAGGCTTTCAATTTTGTTTATATATTGGATATTGGAAGTCTAAGCCACGCTTCCCTTCCTGTTCTGGGGGCTCTCAAAATAAAAAAATCCACTTACTGTCTCCTCAATTCCACTTGGCCGGGGAGGATAAATATTACTGACTTAGCCCACACCCCCGTACATCTCTGGAGTGAGGCCGGGGCTCCTGTGCTTCAGGTGGCCGTAGCAAGACCCCAGCCTGAGCCCCCTGCACACAGACTTCGCAATGGGTCCGGGTGCCAGCTGCAAGGGCAGAGGGCAGCTCCACCCAGACAGCCACACCCTACAAGTGTTTCAGGATTGGACCCAAGCAGGCTGGCTCACAGCTCCCCTGCTACAAAACAGCAAATCAACTATCCAGCAGCCTAAGGAGCAATCTACCCTGAAATTTACCTCTCTAGATCAATATCTGGGCTTCTGGACTTCAGGTGATCTTCGCAAGACCATTAGCCTGAGCCCCCTGCACACAGACTCACAATGGAGACGCATGCTGGCTGCAAGGGCAGAGGGCAGCTCTGCCCCGACAGCCACACCCTACAAGGGTTTCGGGTTTGGATCCAAGCAGGCCGGCTTACGGCTCCCCTTCTATGAACCAGCAAATCAACTATCCAGCAGCCCAAGGAGCAATCTACCCTAAGTTCTACCTCTCTGGAGCGAGGTCCAGGCTCCTGTGCATCAGGTGGTCTTAGCAAGACCCTAGCCTGAGCCCCCTGCACACAGACTCACAATGCCACAGGGTGCCGGCAGCAAGTGCAGAGGGCAACTCTGCCCAGAGAGCCACACCCTACAAGGGTTCAGGTTTGTACCCAAGCACTCCAGCTCACGGCTACCCTGCTATGTACCGGCAAATCAACTATCCTGCTGCCCAAGGAGCAATCTACCCTGAGTTCTACCTCTCTGGAGCGAAGTCCGGGCTCCTGTGCTTCAGGTGGTCTTAGCAAAACCCTAGCCTGAGCCCCCTGCACACAGACTCACAGTGGCCCTGGGTGCCAGCTGCAAGGGTAGAGGGCAGCTCCTCCCAGACAGCCACACCCTACAAGGTTTTCGGGTTTGGACCTAAGCAGGCCAGCTAACGGCTCCCCTCTACGAGCCGGCAAATCAAATATCCAGCAGCCGAAAGAGGATCTACCCTGTGTTCTACGTCTCTGGAGCGAGGTCTGGACTCCTGTGCTTCAAGCGATCTTAGCAAGATCCTAGCCTGAGCCCCCTGCACACAGACTCACAATGGCACAGGGTGCTTGCTGCAAGGGCTGAGGGCAGCTCCGCCCAGACAGCCACACCCTACAAGGTTTTCGGGTTTGGACCCAAGCAGGACGGCTCACGGTTCCCCTGCTGCGTACTGGCAAATCAAGTATCAAGGATCCCCAGGAGCAATCTACCCTGAGTTCTCCCTCTCTGGAGTGAGATCCGGGCTCCTGTGCTTCAGGTGGTCTTAGCATGACTCTCGCCTGAGGTCCCTGCACACAGAGTCACAGTGGCACCATGTGCCGGATGCAAGTGCAGAGGACAGCTCCACCCAGACAGCCACACCCTACAGGGGTTTGGGGTTTGGACCCAGCAGGCCCCCTCAGGGCTCCCCTGCTACAGACTGGCAAATCAACTGTCCAGCAGCCCAAGGAACAATCTACCCTAAGTTCTACCTCTCTTGAGCTTGCTTCGGGCTCCTGTGCTTCAGGTGGTCTTAGCAAGACCCTAGCCTGAGCCCCCTGCAGACAGATTCACAATGGCGCCGGGTCCTAACACCCTTTCCTAACCTCTGTGGGCAATGCACAACATAGGTGCACTTACATACATGTGGGTAGTACACTCATACACCTAAAATAAAAACAAAAATAAGTATTTAAAAAGCAAAAAACTTGAAATGCATTAGATGTTAAAACGAGTTTCGGTGCTGGGCTTGGTGGCGCATGCCTTTAATCCTAGCACTTGGGAGGCAGAGGCAGGCAGATATCTGTGAGTTCAAGGCCAGCCTGGTCTACAGAGTGAGTTCCAGGACAGCTGGGGCTACAGGGAAACCCTGTCTCGAAAAGACCGAAATAAATAAATAAATAAATAAATAAATAAATAAATAAATAAATAAATAATTAAATAATTAAATATCATAAAATGAGTTTCAGTAAGACCACTAAGTTCTGTGATATGTTTGTTTCCTAATTTTGAATGAGTCTCTCAAAGCCAGTATTTTTTAATGCTCCAACGTTGCATAACTTCCAAATAACTCTATATATGTGTATGCATGTTTGTACATGCAGATCTGTGCGCTTAAGGCACACCCTTTTTTTTTTTTACTGCTCCTCTAAGATTATCTGCATCAGTACACCATGCTTTTTAGAATTTAGAATGTTGAGATTGTGAAGACTTTGGCTTCAAATAGGAGCACTTTGGGTAGGAAAGGTAGCAACAGAAGAAACTACTTTCAAGCATTATCTGCTTTGTGACAGGGAGTGGGAGGGGAGAGCCCAGGGAAAAAGCTGTGCTGGGTATCTTCTGCTTGGTATGGTAAGGGCTTAGTTTTATAAATGAGCATGAAATTTTGCCCAAGTGCAGTCCTGACTGAGGAGTGAGCAGTTGCAGAAGGCCTGGTGTGGTGGTTCCTATCATCACCTCCCTCCACCCCTGAGTTCATTGTTTACACCCACCCAGAGTTAAAATCCTTTTCCTAATTTTTGAAAATTGTGTCATATGCTAAAAGTGTGTTGTGCATGAGTACATAAATAAGATATCCTTTGAGATTGGAAAATTTTTGTTTTTTTGAGATAAGGTAACATGTAGGCCAGGTTGGCTTTGAATTTAGTATGTAGTGGAGGCTGGGCCTGAGCTCTTGATCTTCCTACCTTGGCTTCCCAAATGCTGGGATTACAGAAATGTCCATGGCACTCAGCTGTTTTGAGAATGGAAAGCTAAGGAAATAAAATCGTTTTCAAAGTTAAACTATCCAGGGGCCTGGAGAGATGGCTTAGTGGTTAAGAGCGATAGCCTACTCCTCTTGCAGAGGACCCGGGTTCAATTCCCAGCATCCACATGACAGCTAAGAACTTCCTTTAAGCCAGGCATGGTGCTGCACGCCTTTAATCCCAGCATTCAGGAGGCAGAGGCAGGCGGACCTCTGTAAATTCAAGGCCAGCCTGGTCTACAGAGTGAGCTCCAGGCCAGCTGGGGATATAGGGAGACCCTGTCTCAAAAAAAAAAAAAAAAGTTAAACTATCCAAATACAAAATTACACAATAAAAATAAGCAAAAGTTAATTTTTTTTTCTTTT
>VZQC01006114.1:1880961-1921217 GCA_009823505.1 Rhizomys pruinosus | reverse complement strand
ATTTTTTTATTATTGTTATTTTTTATTTATTTATGTGTATGAATGTACTGTTTTGCATGTAGGTCTGTGCACCCGTGTCGTGCAATGCCGCGGAGGTCAGAAGAGGGTCTCGGAATCCCCTGGAACTGGAGTTCTCCTGGAATTGGAGTTACAGACGGTTCTCGGCCGCCATGTGGGTGCTGGGGATCGAACCCGGGTCCTCTGCAAGAGCGTCGGTGCTCTTAACCGCTAGGCCATCTCTCCAGCCCCCCAATTTCTTTTTTTCCGATCTTTTCAGGCAGGGTCTCCCTGTAGCCCTGGCTGGCCTGGAACTTGCTGTGTAGACCAGGCTGGCCTTGAACTCGCAGAGATCTGCCTGCCTCTGTTGCAGAATTCATTGCTTAGGGTGTGCACAGAATTACAGAATTGTCTTGCAATGTGAGAATACAATGTGAGAAACTGAGCCTGGTTTTGCCTGTACTTATATCTTCCAATCCGTGTGCTGGAGGAGAAAAATCTCAGACTGGGTAATGCTGTGTTTATCAAAGGAATACGCTACCTCAGTTTTATCTGGATTTAATTACATTTTTAAGACACTACCTGCCAGGGCTGAAGAGATGCCTCAGCAGTTAAAAGAGCACTGGCTGCTGCTCTTGCAGAGGACCTGGGTTTGATTCCCAGCACTCACATGGTGGCTAAACCGTCCATAACTCTAGTTCCCGGGGAATCCAATGCCCTCTTCTGGAGTCTGTGAGCATTGCATACATGCATGCATTAGTGTTTTGCATGCAAGCAAAACACTAATACACGTAAAATAAAATAGCAAGGCATGGTGGCCCATGCCTTTAATCTGTGTGAGATCAAGGCCAGCCTGATCTACATAGTGAGTTCCAGGCCAGTTGAGGCTACAGGGAGACCCTGTCTCAAAAAACCAGTACTCCTCCTCCTTCTCATCTTCCTCCTTTTCTTCTCCTTTTCCTCCTCCTCCTCCTCCTCCTCCTCCTAATAATAATAATAATAATAGTAATAGTAATAATAATTAAATTTAAAAAATAAAAATGAGACTGTTGCCTGCCACTGGCATGGCTCCAGACTGAGCAGGCACATTCTAATCTAATATAATCTTAATCTAATCTAATCATAATCACAAGAGGAGGTAATTGTGATGCTAATGTTTGAAGCACAGCTCTGGCCTATGACCACTGTAGACTGGTAATTCTGAGTACAAGTTAGTCCATTCCTTCAGCCTCTGTGAATTGATTAATATGAGTCTGGCTAATATGATGCCAAGTGGGATGATAAATAGAGTTTTACTAGGAAGGCATGAACCAAGGATTATCACTAAGGACTGTGTCCTGTAGGCTACTAAAGGGCAGAAAGTGTTCAAATTCATCACATTTGCCAGGTTTGTAGCACAGGGAGTGACCCCAGTAGGAGTTTATCTAAAGTAGACATCCTTAATATTAAAGCGCATTCTTTTTTTCTTTTTTTAAAATTTAATTTAATTAATTAATTTATTTATTTTGGTCTTTTTCGAGACATGTTCTCCCTGTGGCCCCAGCTGTCCTGGAACTCGCTCTGTAGACCAGGCTGGCCTTGAACTCACAGAGATCCTCCTGCCTCTGCCTCCCAAGTGCTGGGATTAAAGGCGTGCGCCACCACTCGGCAGTATTTTTCTTATTCTTTTTTTTATAAGTTTTTATTTTACTTTATTTATTTTTGTATGTATATGAATGTACTGTCTGCATGTAGGTTTGTGCACCCGTGTCCTGCAATGCCGCGGAGGTCAGAAGAGGGTCTCAGATTCCCCTGGAACTGGAGTTCTGGAATTGGAGTTTCAGACGGTTCTCGGCTGCCATGTGGGTGCTGGGGATCGAACCCGGGCCCTCTGCAAGAGCAGTCGGTGCTCTTAACCTTAACCACTAGGCTATCTCTCCAGCCCCTATTTTTCTTATTCTTAAATGAGTCCTACATTCTTCTTTGTAAATTTGTTCTGGGCAATGAGATAGTGGTCTGGTTCTTAGGTCTTCTCTATTTGCATACCTATGGGCCATGGCCCCACAGGGCAGCCTTCACGACTGGGTTTCTCTGTAGGTCATTCAGGTTTCATTTGCTTATGACACAGTCTAGGGAGTCTTATACTAAATTTAGTCATGTTATTAAATTTGTTTTCTAGATCTAGAATAATAAACTAAAAGGTTAGTATTTAGACACATACTTTCTAAATCAGCATGTGTTGAATGTGTTTATTTTACACTTAGCAAACAGTTCAAACTTACAATGATTTGACTTGAGATTTTTCTACTTTATAATGATATAAAAGCCATAAACTTTCAATTAAAAACACATTTTAGATGTTCTCAGCTTGAATTCTATAGTGTGATGCTATGTTACAGTATCCGTGGTAGTAGGAAACTGTAGCTCCTACCCAGCCGCACACAAAGGACACAGAGCTGATGTTCTACAGTATTGCTAAGCTATATTTGGGAAGCCAATCATATTAAATGCATTTTTATTTTTTTAATTTTAATTTTAATTTTTTGGTATTTTTGAGACAGGGTCTCCCTTTAGTGCCAGCTGGACTGGAGCTCACTCTGTAGACCAGGCTGGCCTTGAACTCACAGAGACCCACCTACTCTGCCTACCAAGTGCTGGGATGAAAGGCATGTACCACCATGCCAGGCACTAAAGATGGTTCTTAGTTGCCATGTGAGTTCTGGGAATCGAACTCGGGTCCTCTGCAAGAGCAGTCAGTGCTCTTAACCGCTGAGCCATCTCTCCAGCTCCATTAAATGCATTTTTATATAATATTTTTATTCTTTGATAATTTCTTTTTTTAATTTTATTTTTTATGTGAATGAATGTACTGTCTACATGTAGGTTTGTGCACCCGTGTTGTGCAATGCCTCGGAGGTCAGAAGAAGGTGTCGGATTCCCCTGGAACTGGAGTTAAATATGGTTCTTAGCTGCCATGTGAGTGCTGGGGATCGAACCTGGGTCCTCTGCAAGAGCAGTCAACACTCTTAACTGATAGGCCATCTCTCCAGCCCCTTTTGATAATTTCTTTTTAAATTTTATTTTTATTAATTTTATTTATTTCTGTATGTGTATGAATGTACTGTCTGCATGCAAGTCTGTGCACCCGTGTCGTGCAATGCCGCGGAGGTCAGAAGAGGGTCTCGGATTCCCCTGGAACTGGAGTTCTCCTGGAATTGGAGTTACAGACGGTTCTTAGCCGCCATGTGGGTGCTGGGGATCGAACCCGGGTCCTCTGCAAGAGCGTCGGTGCTCTTAACCGCTAGGCTATCTCTCCAGCCCCTTTTTTAATTTTTTTAAATTTTATTTATTTCTGTATGTGTATGAATGTACTGTCTGCATGCAAGTCTGTGCACCCGTGTCGTGCAATGCCGCGGACGTCAGAAGAGGGTGTCGGACTCCCTTGGAACTGGAGCTCTCCTGGAATTGGAGTTTCAGATGGCTCTCAGCCACCATGTGGGTGCTGGGGATCGAACCCAGGTCCTCTGTAAGAGCGCTCGGTGCTCTTAACCGCTAGGCCATCTCTCCAGCCCTTTTGATAATTTCATACAATCTTTTTTTTTTTTGAGACAGGCTCTCCCTAAGGCCGCAGCTGGCCTGGAATTCACTCTGTAGACTAGGCTGGCCTCAAACTCACAGAGCTTGTGCAGGTGTTAAACATTTTGTCATGGCCACTGTGAGTTCATATGTGCAAATGCCCTGTTATGTCTGGAAAACAGAAAGCATGTTTCATTGTAGTCACCTATGCCTCTCTCTCTATAATCTTTCTGCCCCAACCTCTGATCCTGGATCCTTGAAAGGAGAGGGTGTGATTTAGGTGTCACATTCAGGGCTAGGCACCCTGTAATTTCTTACTCTCTGCAAGCTAACAGTTGTAGGTCTCTGTGTTAATCACCATCTACTACAAAAAGAAGCTTCTCTGATGAGGGATGAGAGGTGTGTTAATTTATGGGTATAAACGTTAAATGCATTTTTGACATATTTTGAAACTCTTATAGGTTTATTAAGACATAGCTCCATCCTAAATCCAGGATGGCATATGCGTGAAAGAGATTTTTGTATCCTAGACCCCTGAATATTTCACCAGCCACCTAAGTGGACACCCCTGTAGATCTCTGAAATAAATACATGAATAGAGGATATGGACATCATTTACTGTTCTTTGGGCTATGAATTTGACTCTTTTCTCACTATAGCAGCTAGGACAAGCAGGTCTTCAAGTTTAAGAAGGACTTTGAGACTAAGGCCTGTGCAGAAGCAGGTACACTTTGATCTTATCCTGGGACAGAATAGAAAAGGAAACCAAAGGGAAAAATCTCTTTCTCCATTAACCCTAACAAGACTATACCCTTTGACCAAACTTTAGTTAGACTCCTCTTTGCCCCCTTCTACACTAGGTCTTGGCCTTGGCCTTGGCCTTCCCTCATCCTTCATATCCTGATGAAATTCCTCCAGCTTTCATGTTTAAGTCCTTGGCTTATCTTTTACAAGAATCCTATCAAAGCCATTTAGTAAAAAATCTTATTGTCTTTTCTTAGTAATTTTCGATCCACTGACCCCTCTTATTCTAGGTGATGAATGCCCACCTGTCCTTATTGATTCAGAGTTAAGCTGGATTTCTGCATCCACTTGCAAGACTCCATTGTGGTACCTCAGAATAAAGTCTGCCTGGCTAGTATTTTAACAAGTGTCAGAATATATATATATATATATACTTAAAGAAAAAATTAATATATATATATATATATATATATATATTTTTTTTTTAGAATTCTAATAAATCCAGTCCCAGGTTATCACAGAGAACCACTTTTTAAAATCCAGACTGAAGTCAGAGCCAGCAGGAAAGCACATTCCATGGCTAAGCAAAGGCTTTTACTGCTTAGCTCTTTCCATTCTTGGCTCCACCCTTAGCAATAAAACCCCAATGTGTCCTTCACCTGGATTAGACACCACGTCCCCACCTACACCCCCACCTGCACAGCAATGGAGTTTGTGTAAGGAAATCCTTGCACTCCCCCTAGAGGCTAGAATGCATACCCAGCCAGTTGTCTGTGGGGTTTTCCTGGTTGGTGTTTTTCAGGTAGGGAAGCTTACAGAGTATTAGGAATGTCCTGTCTGTGCCTCATGCAGCTGTTTTCTCAGTCCTTGCTTGTTCGCCACTTGGGACTAATGAAATGGGCAGTTCAGCCCATTTTGAGTATGCCCAGGGAGCCAGCGAAATCCAACAGGACATTCTGTCAAGTAAACTCCAAATGTTTCTCCAAGTGTGTTCTGTGTACCCCCTGCCTAAAAATATCCAGGTGTGGTTTTTTAAAATGAAGATTTTGGGGCCCTCACCCAGAATCTTCTGAGTAAGAAGCCCTTGGGGATGAGGCAACTCTTGTTTGTTTGTTGTATTTATTTATTTATTTATTTAGACAACTCTTGTATGAAGGTTTGAGAACCTCTGGAAGACATTCCTCCAATCTGTATCTCATTTAAAGTTGTGCTGTATGATGCTGTAACCAAACTCATCAGAGTATTTTATGTACAGTAAGCCCAACATAGTTTCATACCTGCCACTCTTTGACCCAGAACACACACAACTTTTACCTTGAAAACTAAACTCACCTTTCTCTAGTTAGTCCTTTCAATTTAAGTCCTTGGATATAGAGTAAATACCCATCTCCCTCTTCTGCCTTATTTTGTTCCATCTAGAGAGAGATATATTACTTGCTCCTTTTCTTCTTTTCTTTCTTTTTTAAGACAGGGTCTTTCCTATAGTCCCTGCTGTTCTGGTCTCGCTCTGTAGACCAGGCTGGCCTTGAACCCACAGAGATCCGCCTGCCTTCGCCTCTCGAGTGCTAGGACCAAAGGCATGCACCACCACGCCCAGCCCAAAGACAGTTCTCAGCTGCCATGTGGGTGCTGGGAATCGAACCCGGTCCTCTGCAAGAGCAGTCAGTGCTCTCAACTACTGAGCCATCTCTCCAGCCCCTACTTGATCCTTTTCTTACTACTTTCAAGGTGGGTTAAACTAATTTTCAGTCTCTTATTTGTTCCAGGAAACTAACAGGAATAGTCCCCTCTTAACAAATTTGTAAAATCAAAACAAATGTGCCCAAACATGACCACTTAAAATCCAAGTGTAACTTCTCTTTAGAACCATGCTTAAAGTGCCCATCCATAAGTCTCATTCCCAAACCTTCTGGTTTGGAAGATCTTTATTGGTGTGAAGGACCTGTATTTTATCAAGCATCCCAACTTGATGATTCTGATACAGATGATTTTTAGATTGTTGTTGTTCTTGTTTTTGTTGTTGTTAGTGTTGTTCTGTTCTGTTTTGTTTTGTTTGTTTTATGTAGCTCAAGCTGGTCTTGAACTCAAGGATGACCTTTAACTTCATTCTCCGGCTTCTACTTCCTAAGGGCTGGGATTACATAGAGGCTTGTGCCACCACTCTTGGTTTTAAATTGCTAGTGAGGATACAACCCAGGGCTTGGCGCATGCCAAGCAAGTGCTCTAGCAAGTGAGCTCCCCCCCCAACCCTCAGATGGAGAGCAACTGAGAAAGACATCTGATGTTGACCTCTGACTTCCATAATACACTAATATGGACACATACACATTTTTTTACGTTCATGTGCTCATTTAAATAATTTAAACTATATAAAAGCAAACAATGAAAAGGCCTTTTTCTTACCTTAAACCTTCAGTACCATCTGCAGAGGCAAACACTATTATATTCTGAAATAAAGATATAAAAAATTACAAAGAGCTATGTAGTATACACATGTAATACCAGCACTTCAGAGGTAGAGGCAGAAGTTCAATAAGAGTTCAAGGCCAGCCTGAGCTCCACAGTGACTTGGAGACTAGCCTGGGCTACCTAAGACTCTGTTCCCTCCATCCCCCAAACAACAACAATCACAAGGAAATATAGATGGGTTTTTCCATAGAATTTTGTGCAGTAAATGATGATAAAAGGAGAAATAATAAAGGGGAAAATGATGGAATTTGAGAGAAAAACATTAAAAATTTTTATGTAATTAGCCTACCAATATCAGGAATACCTGGGGGTGAGGAATAACTCAGATGTGGAGCATTTATTTGGCATGTGTGAAGACCTGGGCTCAATCTCCAGAATCACAATAAAAATAAGAGAGTAGCATCCAAGCCTATAACTCCTCAAATCAAAATCATGCTTCCAAATTAAAGAAAAATACCACACTAATGCACTCTATATTTCTATATTTCTATATTTCTCTCTCTGACCTGTTCTTCTGAGTTATTTTCTCCCTCAGTTTATTGGTTATCTGAAGTTCTAGAGTCACAGATATGATGGCAATTGAACCCCCTCCCCCAGCAGCAGTGCTTGCCTTGACATGATGAGTCTCTGCACACCCAGTAGAAGGATAATGACCAACCAGACCACAGTCTCAGCGGGATTATTAGCTACGTAAATCCCCTTGACTTAGGCCCTTCTCTCTATATATAGCCTCAATACTATTGCTAACACCTCAAATACAGATCTTAGGTCATTGAGCTTTTGTATTCTTCTTGGTTGTCTATACTGAAGAGAAATTTCTTTCCTGCCTTGAACACTACTGGGATGAGTGGCCCAGGCCTGATCTGCTAGAACCCCCAGAGTCAGGTCTTCCCAGGACTCTAGTAACAGGTGCACTCAATTTAAAGGAGGCCATCAAGGGAATATTAGTTTAGACTCTTTTTCTCTTCAAATGAACAGCCAAATTCCAACTGACTTAAACAATACAACATTAGCTTAGAGAAGAACTACAGATATAGGACAGGATTTGAGATTAACCTAATTCAGGGACTCTGGCTCCATTTTCTTACAATTCTGTTCTTTTTTTTTTTTTTTTTTTTTTTTTTTTTTTGAATAAATTACCAGACTGCAGCTGAGCTTCATAGCACTACACAGTATCCAGAGAGGAAAACCAACTCTTCCTCCAACCCTCCCCCTCTCCCTTCCTTTCTCTTCCTCTCTCCCTGTTTATATATATTTTGGTTCTTATTTGTATAAATGACTTGAATCCAGAGTATATTTTTAAAACTTAAGACTCAGGGGCTGGAGAGATGGCTCAGTGGTTAAGAGCGCCGACTGCTCTTGCAGAGGACCTGGGTTTGATTCCCAGCACCCACATAGCGGCTGAGAACCGTCTTTAACTCCAGTTCCAGGGGAATCCGACGCCCTCTTCTGATCTCCACGGCATTGCACGACACAGGTGCACCAACCTACATGCAGACAGTACACTTATACACAGAAAAAAATAATAAATAGGGGCTGGAGAGATGGCCTAGAGGTTAAGAGCACCGCTGCTCTTGCAGAGGACCCAGGTTCGATCCCCAGCACCCACATGGTGGCTGAGAACCGTCTTTGACTCCAGTTCCAGGGGAATCCGACACCCTCTTCTGACCTCCACAGCATTGCACTACACGGTGCACAGACCTACATGCAGACAGTACATTCAAATTAATTAATTAATTAAAACTCAAAATAAGCATATGGGCCAGTGACATGGCTTGTGGCCAGATCTGAAGACCTGAGTTCAATTTCTGGATCCCCTCATGGTGGTGGAAGGAAAGAACCAACTCCCATAAGTTGTCCTTTGACCTTCAAATATGTGCCCATGCACATACATACACAAAATTTTAAAATAAAAATTAAAAAACTCATAATAAAATTGTACAGATTTTATTTATTTGTGTGTGTGTCCAATGTTTCAGGTTTGAAAGCCAGGGGACAATTTTCAGGAGTCGGTTCTATCCTTCCATCATGGAGGGCTCAGGGATTGAACTCAGGTTGTCAGGCTTGGTGTCAAACACCTTTACCCACTGAGCCATCCCACCAGCCCATCCTGAGGTGCTCTTAAGAATGAAGGAAATTATTCAAGGCCAGCCTGGTCTACAGAGTGAGCTACAGGGACTAAAGGGAAACCCTGTCTCAAAAAAAGACCCCCCCCCCAAAAAAAAGGATGAAGGAACTTTTTCTAGAGGCCCCTGACAAATCCTCATAAGATATTGATTCAAATTTGGTCATGTTTGTTGTATGACTTTTCCTGGAGGGAAATGAACAAATGTCTACTCACCCCAGATAGGGTGCCTTCCACAGACCAAAATAATGATTCCACCAAAGTCCAGGTGGGCAAGCCAATGCATTTGTTAGTTACTTACAAGAGTATTGGTGAGGGATGACGTACAGGAGCACGGGCACCTCAAAGGCAGCTGCATCATGAAGAACCCACCCCAGCATGGTTGAGTCAGGAAAGCTGCCTTGCTGGAGCCTCCTGCATGACTTGCAGATCCCTTGACAGGTTGGTAGTTCTCTTGCAGATAGCTTGGCTGATGAGGAAATTAAGAGGCTTCTCTCCTAGCAGTTGTTTACTGCTTGTATAACTTTGGAGGACCATGTGAATCTTGTGAATAAGAGCTTTCCCTGATTGTGAGGTTTGTGTGTTCTTGGATCTCCTGAACCTCTCTTCTCCCTCTAGAAGAGGATGTTCCAATTGGAGGACATTGGTACTCAGGTGCATCTACCCCCAGGTCAGAGAGATTCCACATGACTGTTAAATAAGTTCTAAGAAAATCTTGGCAAAGTTAGTGATTTGCATGCATCCATTTACAGAAGGAAAAAAAATACCTTTTCCCACCAATTTTCAGAAGTTCCACTCAGAGTTTGGTTGCCTGAAGTTCTAGTAGTTTCTTCAAAAAGGGCTCTTGAGAACCTCATTCCTAAATTATTAAGCATCCAAAAAAATGTCAATTACTTTATTTTTTCACTAGAATGATAATTTGGGCAGATAAGGAATGTGTGAGCTATATTTATTTTTTTAAAAGTGTGCATTTGATTGGACTCTCCTGAGTGCTGTGGAAGTGCTTGCTGCCAGCCTCTTCTTAGTTCTCCCTATAAATGACTACTTTTTTTTTGCCTATTGCCCAAGGAATTACTTTCCCAATATTTGCTAAAATATATTTCAGGTTCACTGTTTTCACATTATGCAATGTGCTCTTTCTATTTGTAGTCCAAATACTTTACCTCTAAAAACAAATTAATGTGGAGCAAGCCAGTAAGAAGCACTCCTCCATGGCCTGTGCTTCAGCTCCTGCCTCCAGGTTCCTGCCCTGAGTTCCTGCCTTGGGCTCCCTGAGTGATGAACTGTGACCCAGGAGATGTGAGCTGAATAAACCCTCCCCCCCCAAAAAAAATTAATGCATGCAATGGGCATGTTTGTGTGTGAGCACAAAATACAGGTGCGTGTGTATGTGTGCACATCGTGTGGCAGTTAGGGGACAACCTTGGGTGTCATCCTCAAGAATGCCAGGTACCTCCTTTGAGACAAGATCTTTCATTGGTCCGGAGATCACTAGTTAGGCTTGAGTGGCCCAGAGAGCCCTAGGAATCTCCCTGTCTCAGCCTCCCCAGCACTGAGATTTTTTTTTTTTTAATTTTATTTATTTCTGTATGTGTATGAATGTACTGTCTGCATGCAGGTTTGTGCACCGTGTCATGCAATGCCGCGGAGATCAGAATAAGGTCTCAGATTCCCCTGGAACTGGAGTTCTCCTGGAATTGGAGTTCCAGACGGTTCTCAGCCGCCATGTGGGTGCTGGGATCAAACCCGGGTCCTCCGTAAGAGCGGTCGGCGCTCTTAACCACTTGGCCATCTCTCCAGCCCCAGCACTGAGATTTCAAGCATGTGCCACCATGCCTGGCTTTTTTTTTTTTTTTTTTTAATGTTGGTGCTAGGAATCAAACCCCAAGTCCTCACGTTTACAGAGCAAGCACTTTTCCAACTGAGCCACCCTTCCACTATTTCTAGAAATTCTTTTACATCTTCTAAACCTGGAGTTTGTATGTCTTTAACTAGTTGGTTCTCTTAGTCACAGACACAGTTAGGCATATATTTGATCTTTTATTCCTTTCCAAATCCCTCTGAACTCTTCATTTCATTTCTACTTCTATTCTTGTGTAGGTCTGCTGGTAGTGGGTTTCTTTAGCTTGCTTTATCTGAAAACATTTAAATTGTTTTAAAATTTATTTCTTATTTGTGTGTGTGTGGGGGGCATGTGCATGCCATGGCATGTGAGAGGAGGTCAGAGGACAGCTTGTGCTTCAGTCCTCTCATCAAGTGGGTTCCAGGGACTGAATTCAGCTTGGTGGTAAGCACTTTAACCTGCTGAGCCATCTCTGTGGTTCTGAAACTGTCTATATTTTTGCTTTTATTCTTTGAAGCCTGGCGTGGTGGCACACACCTTTATTTTTTCTTAAATTTATTTATTTATTTATTTATTTACTTATTTATTTATGTGTACTGTCTGCATGTAGGTTGGTGCACCCATGTCGGGTGGCACACACCTTCAATCCTAACACTTGGGAGGCGGAGGCAGGCAGGTCTTTGTGAGTTCAAGGCCAGCCTGGTGTACAGAGAGACCCTGTCTTGAAAAGACCAAAAAAAATTTTTGTGTAGTGTGTGTGAGGTATATGCAAATGTGTGCACATGTATGTGTGTGTGTGCCTGTTCACACTTTTGTGGAGGACAGAGGAGGATGTTGGGCATTCTTCTCTATCACTCTCTGCCTTAGTTTCTGGAGACAGGGTCTCCACTAAGCCTGAAGTTCACTGTTTCAGGTAGGCTGGCTGATGAGCAGGCTCTCAGGATCTTCCTGTCTGCTGTCAATGCTGGGGTTACTGATATGGCTTTTGCGTGTGCTGGGAACTGAACTCAGTCCCTCTCCAAGAGCATTATGAGCTATTAGACAGCTGAACCATCTCTCCAGCCCTTAATTCAGTTGTGTTAAGTATATTCAGATTATCAGGCACCATCTAGCTCTAGGACTCCTTTTTCATCTTGTGAAAACTCTGTGTTTGGGGCTGGAGAGATGGCTCAGCAATTAAAAGCACTGGCTGCTCTTACTCTTGCAGAGGACCTGGGTTTGATTCCTAGCACTCACATGGTGGCTAACCATCCATAGCTCCAGTCCCAAGGTAATCCAGTGCTTTCTTCTGACTTCCACAGGTATTGCATGACATGTGAGCACTTACACACACATATCACACATATAGGCAATATGTAGGATACACATATGAAAATAAAATACTTTAAATGTTTGAGTCTGGAGAGATGGCTCAGTGGTTAAGATCACTGGCTGCTTTTGCAGAGGACCTGGATTCGATTCCCAGCAGTCACATGGCAGTTAACAACAATCTGTAATTCTAGTTCCAGGGGAATCTGATACCCTCTTCTGACTCCTGTGGGCATTGCACAAACATAGGTGCACTCACACACATGCAACCAATATACTCGTAAACACAAAATTAAAAAAAAATATTTTTAAAAAATCTGTATTTGTGGGGCTGGAGAGATGGCTCAGCAGTTAAGAGCACTGACTGCTCTTGCAGAGGACCCAGGTTCAATTCCCAGCACCCACATGGTGGCTAAGACCATCTTTAACTCCAGTTCCGAGGGAATCTGACGCCCTCTTCTGACCTCTGCAGCATTGCACAACTCCAGTGCACCCACCTACATGCAGACAGTACACTCATAAACATAAAAAATTAAAAAAATTAAAAATTTAAAAGTTATAAAAAAATCTGTATTTGTGTGGTGTTTTTGTCTTTTGGAGACAGGGTTTCCCTATAGCCCCAGCTGGCCTGGAACTCACTATGGAGACCAAATGGCCCTTGAACTCACAGAGATCTGCTCACCTCTGCCTCCCAAATGCTGGCATTAAAGGCATGTGCCACCGTGCCCAGCTAAAATCTATATTTGTTAAATGACAAATCTCCATTTATTTGCCTCTCCCTAGTTCCTGGTAACCTGCCATTCTACTTCTGTCTCTAAGAATCTTATAAGCATCAAATATAAATGGAAGCATGTATTTTCATGAAGTCACAAAAAAAAAAATTCATGTAGTGGGGCTGGAGAGATGGCCTAGTAGTTAAGAGCACCGACTGCTCTTGCAGAGGACCCAGGTTCGATCCCCAGCTCCCACATGGTAGCTGAGAACCGTCTTTAACTCCAGTTCCAGGGGAATCTGACACCCTCTTCTGACCTCCGCGGCACTGCACGACATGGGTGCACAAACCTGCATGCAGACAGTTCATTCATACACATTAAAAAAAAATTCACGTAGTATAATGTCCACATGTTGTACCATGTGTCAGTGTGTGCTTTTTAAAATTTTTTTAATTTAATTTTATTTATTTTTTTATGTGTACGAATGTATTGTCTGCATGTAGGTTTGTGCACCCATGTCATGCAATGCGGCAGAGGTCAGAAGAGGGTGTCGGATTCCCCTGGAACTGGAGTTCTCCTGGATTTGGAGTTACAGACGGTTCTCAGCCGCCATGTGGGTGCTGGGGATCGAACCCGGGTCCTCTGCAAGAGCGGTCAGTGCTCTTAACCACTAGGCCATCTCTCCAGTCCAGTGTGTGCTTTTTAAGATTGAATAATATTCCATTGTATGTATATATTAAATGTTGCATATTCATCTGTTGATACACACTTACACTTGGCTGCTTCTATCTTCAAGCTTTTGTGAATAATTCTTCTATGAACTAGGGTGTATGATGTCTGTCTAAGACTTGCTTTTGCACAGCATTTAGATACATGGTAGTAAAACTAGAAGAAATGGCTAATATGTTTACAGAAATTGCCTAGAAGAAATAGGAATTCATGGGGCTGGAGAGATGGCCTAGCGGTTAAGAGCGCCGACCGCTCTTACAGAGGACCCGGGTTCGATCCCCAGCACTCACATGGCGGCTGAGAACCGTCTGAAACTCCAATTCCAGGAGAACTCCAGTTCCAGGGGAATCCGACACCCTCTTCTGACCTCCGCGGCATTGCATGACACGGGTGCACAAACTTGCATGCAGACAGTACATTCATACATATACAGAAATAAAAAAAAATAATAAAAAAGAAATAGGAGTTCATAAAGATCAAAAGGATAGAGTTCCTTTGTTTTCCACTGTAAGTTAGTAGTTCTTTTTTAAAAATTTAAGATCTATGTTAGTATAACAAAGAAAACAAAGGTGCCCATAGAGATGTTTCAGTGGTTAAGAGCACTTGTTCTTGCAGAGAACCCAAGCTTGGTTCTCAGCACTGAGATTGCAGCTCACAACTCCTGGTAATTCCAATTCCAGGAGATATGACACCCTCTTCTGGCCCAAGCAGGAACTTCATGGTGGATTTACATACTCGGAGGCAAAACACTTATACACATAAAATAAAAATAAACAAATCTAAAAATGTTTTTAAAAGAAAATAAAACATGCTGCATGTTTTTCCAGAGGTCTAGAGTAATAGTCACATAACGGTCTTCTTGTCTTTCTCTTTCCCATTCTGCTCTTGGAACTTCCCCAGATACTTCCTAAATAGCTATTGGTTGTCTACAGCCCATCTCACCAGTGTTCTGTTAATTTCTTCTCTCAGCTGCCTTTCCATTTCTGTTCTTGCTGTTTCTCTTTTCTTTCTTCAAAGGGTGCATCTATGTTGGCTATTGACTGTCACTGACTCTGTTTCAAGGCTGCCAATACCTGGTGTCAAGTTGTTGGTGTTTGTGGCGCTGGGATGGGGCTGACATTCTACACCCTCACAGCCCCACACAGCAAATGTAGAAACTATTATCTCTTGAGCACCTGCATTTATCATTTATGAATACTGTGAAGCACAATTGACTTTATTTGGGGGGCGCTGACTGCTAGGATGCACTTAGCTAAATTTATATTTCTGAAGGGTGAGGGTCTCATGGTTTGTAAGCTCATGTATTCATTTCAATAAGTTTTAGACTAGACTGTATTTGCTTTACCTTGTGTTCTCACTCCTTTGGCATTATCTTCATTTTGGCAAGGTGACTCCTTTAGTATCTGGAAACAAGATAGGGCAATACATTTAATACATAAATGGTAAAACTTTTAGCTTAGAAAACTTTGCTTTTTATCATATCAGGAATGAATTTGTGGTAGCTATCTTGATTACTATAGCTTTATAATGGGCCTTAAAATTAGTATGATTCCAGGGGCTGGAGAGATGGCTCAGAACTTAAGAGCACTGACTGCTCTTGCAGAGGACCCAGGTTCGATTGCCAGCACCTACATGGTGGCTAAGAACTGTCTTTAGTGCTGGTGGCAAGCCTTTAATCCCAGCAGTCAGGAGGCAGAGGCAGGTGGATCTCTGTGAGTTCAAGCCAGCCAGGTCTACAGAGCAAGCTCCAGTCCAGCCGGGACTAAAGGGAGACCCTGTCTCAAAAATACAAAAAGTTAGTATGATTCCTTTAAAAAAATATTTTTTACAGGTGCTGATGAGTGGGGGAGGGGGGGTTGGAGACAGGATCTCACTGTGAAGCCCTGACTGTCCCCGAACTTACTGTGTAGACTAGGCTGGCCTCTAACTCACAAAGCTCTGCTTGTGTCTGTCTCCTGAGTGCTGAGGTTAAAGGTGTGTGCCACCTGGTTGTTTTGTTTGTTTTTCTTTTTTCTTTTTTGAGACAGGATCTCTTATATTCCAGACTGATCCAAACTTGCTGTATAGCCAAGGATGGCTTTTGACTCCTGATCCTCCTGAGTGCTGAGACTGCAGGGATGGGACACCTCTTTATTCTTTTATTTTAAAATTGGTTTAATTATTTGGGTTCTATTACCATTTCTATACATTTTAGAACCATCCATCCATATTCATAAAACTACTATAAAACTGTAATTCCAGTGATCTGTGTGATCTAAGTCATTGCTATTTCCATTTTGATACTTTCTGGTTTTGTTTGCTTTTACATTTGTCTACCCTTAACCTTTATCCTCTGCCTGGCAGGAAAGCAGGTGCATTAAAGAATGCTTCATTTGACAAACTGCTTCCTAATCAGATTCTCACTTGTTTTCATCCATAATATCTGGCTTTTCTTCTCTAGCCTAGTTTCTGCCTCACTATGAACACAAAGCCTTGCCTGTGATCCCACTGTGACATCTTCTTAGAAAAGTGGAGCTCAACATCAAGGGACATTTGGAATGGGAGAGACAGAAAGCTCTAACAACATGAGTTTTTATATCCCAATTTAAGCTTACAAGTTCAGTATATTTATTTTTTCTTTAAGTTTCTCTTTTTTAAGATTTTATTTATTTTTGTACATGTATGAATGTACTGTCTGCATGTAGGTCTGCACACCTGTGTTGGAGGTCAGAAGAGGGTGTCAGATTCCCCTGGAACTGGAGTTAAAGATGGTTCTCAGCTGCCATGTGGGTGCTGGGGATCGAACCCGGCTCCTCTGCAAGAGCACTTGGTGCTCTCAACTGCTAGGCTATCTCTCCAGCCCCAGTTCAGTATATTTAAAATAATGACCTAGAACCAAAGAGATGGCTCAGCAGATAAAGACACTTGGCTCCAATCCTGATAATCTAAGCTCGATTCCCCAGAACTCACATGGTAGAAGAAGAAAATTTTTTCCTGAAAGTTGTCCTCTTATCTCCACATGTGCACTGTGACACACACACACACACACACACACACACACACACACGATACATAAGCACATTAGTATTAAAGGATTAAAATAATAACCTAAAGCTGGGCGTGGTGGTGCACGCCTTTAATCCCAGCACTTGGGAGGCAGAGGCAGGTGGATCTCTGTGAGTTCAAGGCCTGCCTGGTCTACAAAGTGAGCTCCAGGCCAGCTGGGACTAAAGGGAGACCCTGTTTCAAAAAGAAAATCTCATAGCAACATACTTTGGTGAGATGTTTGTTGAGAATCATCTTCTGGTGACATGTCTTTCTTTAAGAGAATATGACTAGTTAACACATAAAAATCATGAAAATGAAAACTCAGTAGAAAACAAGCAAAGACTAGGACAGGAAACTGCTGGAGTTTGGACATAGAATGTCTCCCAGTGGCCCAGGTGTTAAGGACTGATCCCCAGTTTGGTGCTCTTAGGAGGTGGTAGGAACGCATAAGATTTGGGGCCTTGGAAAGGATGAGGCCTCCAAGGGAGCTGTGGGATGCTGATTTCATCTCTTTGCTCCCTTGTTAGGTGAATGGGCTGCTTCTGCATGGGCTTCTACCACCATAGGCCCAAAACAACAGGACCAGTCAGTCATGGACTGAAACCTCCAAAACTGTGAGATAAAACCAACCTTTCCTCTTTTTAAGTTGATATCTCATGTATTTTATCAGAGTAATTTAATGCTAACTAACACACAGAAGAAAAGAAAACCTAGTTATATAATTAATGAAAAGAAAAATGTGTATCTTTGTTAACATTGGGGGAGGGCAATACATTAAGATATTTAAGATACAGTTCTAAATTGGATTCAGGTACCTATAATTCCAGCTACTTGGAAGGCCGAGGCATGAGGATAGGCAATTCAAGGCCAGCTTGGGTTGCAGAGTGAAAACCTATGTTAAAAATGTAAAAGAAAGAATACAGCCAGGTGTGGTGGTGCATGCCTTTAATCCCATCACTCAGGAGGCAGAAGCAGGCAGATCTCTGTGAGTTCAAGGGCAAGCCTGGTCTACATAGTGAGTTCCAGGCCAGCTACAGGGGCTACAGGGAGACCTTTTCTCAAAAACAAAAACAAATAAACAAACAGACAAACAAACAAACAAACCAAAAACACTGAAGAATGCAAGAATATGCATCAGGGAAATAAACTATCTATCTATCTATCTATCTATCTATCTATCTATCTATCTATCTATCTATCTATCTTTTTCAGACAGGGTTTCCCTTTAGCCTAGCTGGCCTGGAACTCACTATGTAGACCAAGTTGGCCTTGAACTCACAGAGATCTGCCTGCCTCTGCCTTCCAAGTACTGGGATTAAATGCATGAGCCTAGCTTGGTGTGGTGGCATACGCCTTTAATCCCAGCACTCAGAAGGCAGAGGCAGGTGGATCTCTGTGAGTTCAAGGCCAGCCTGGTCTACACAGTGAGTTCCAGAACAGCCAGAGCTACAGGGAGACCCTGTCTCATAAAGACTAAAAAAATGCATGAGCCAGAAATGAACCATTTATCAATTTATTTTTATTTTTTATATTTTGTGGTACTGAGAACCGATGGCCCTGTGCATTGTGAACAAGCACTCTGCCACTCAGCTATGTCCCCAGTGATAGTAGCAGTCACATCAGAAGCAGTAGCAAGTGCAGCAGCAGCTGAAGGATATAGTGCAGCAGGGCTGAACCTCAGGAAGTTGCAGGGTGTGTAGAATATGACTTCATTCAAATTAACTTTAAAGCTTGCAGAATTAAATATATATTGTAAATATGGTTAAGCCATAAGAATTTACAGATAATGAAATTTAGGATGGTGTTTACTTTTTTAAAAGAAGGAAGGAAAGAAGGGAGAAAGGAAGGAACAAAAGAAAAATGGGAACAGGGAGAGCCCTACATGTAATGCTACTAATATTCTTTCTTTTTTATTTTATTTTATTTATTTAAAAAATTTTTTTTATTATTTATTTTTGTATGTGTATGAATGTATTGTTTGCATGCAGGTCTGTGCACCCGTGTTGTGCAATGCCGCGGAGGTCAGAAGAGGGTCTCCGGATTCCCCTGGAACTGGAGTTCTCCTGGAATTGGAGTTACAGATGGTTCTTAGCCGCCATGTGGGTGCTGGGGATCGAACCCGGGTCCTCTGCAAGAGCGTCGGTGCTCTTAACCGCTAGGCTATCTCTCCAGCCCTTTATTTTTATTTTTTTGAGTCAGGATCTCCCCATAGCCCCAGAACTCACAGAGATCCACCTGCCTCTGCCTCCTGAGTATATTCTTTATTTTTTAATTGAGTAATAGATACACAGATATGCTCTTAATTCCATTTTCTAGATAATACATACTTTTATAATATTTTTCTATTCAAGAATAAGATCTCTTCTAAGTGAAAATGAGAGTTCTCAGGATGTGACTATGTATCTTTAGAACCAAAGAATCAGTTTACCCATTTATTTTTTAATTTATTTTATTGCATATTATATGTCTGTACATGTTCATGTATTTGTTTGCACATGTTCACATATATGTGCATGTATGCTTATGGATGTGTGTGGAGGCCAGAGGTTGATATTAACTATGTTCCTCAATCGCTTCTCCACCTAATTTTCAGAGACAGGCTCTCTCACTCACAGATTTTGGCTAGACTGGCTGGCCAGGGAGTACTGCAACCCACCAGTCTCTGCCTCCTCTGTACTGAGATTATGGATGTGTGCTGCTATGCACAGCACTTTACGTGGGTGCTGGGGATCTAAACTCAGGACATCATACTTTTCTGGCATGTACCTTACCACCTCCAGTTATGTCTCCAGCCCTCGTGGTTTTCTATAAGGATTGGAACTTAATAGTGAAACTTTCAGTTTTGGTTAAAAACTCAGAACCAAAAAAAAACAAACAAACAAACAAAAAACTCAGAACCGGGGGCTGGAGAGATGGCCTAGCGGTTAAGAGCGCCGACCGCTCTTACAGAGGACCCGGGTTCGATCCCCAGCATCCACATGGCGGCCGAGAACCGTCTGAAACTCCAATTCCAGGAGAACTCCAGTTCCAGGGGAATCCGACAACCTCTTCTGACCTCCGCGGCATTGCACGACACGGGTGCACAAACTTGCATGGAGACAGTACATTCATACACATATGGAAATAAATAAAATTAATAAAAAAATTTAAAAAAAACAAACAACAACAACAAAAAACTCAGAACCATGAAAAAAATTCACAGTAAAATAAAAAATAGCTGGTCTTGATAGTTAATTCCAAGGTCTTTTAAATGACACTAGGAATCATTCAAGAATAAAAAAGCTTCCATGCTAAATTTTATGTTTTGAAGCCATTGTGCCAGGCATGGTAGTGTACACCTTTAATCCCAGCACTTGTGAAGCAGAGACAGGTGGATCTCTATGAGTTCAAGGCCAGCCTGGTCTACACAGTGAGTTCCAGGCCAGCTAGGGCTACAGGGAGACCCTGTCTCAAAAAGACCAAAAAAAAAAACAAAAAACAAAAAAAACCCACAAACGAGCCATTGTGTATGTATGGTGGGGGCTAGAGACAGCACAGGGTCTGCTTCTCTAAATATTGGAGAGAACACCATGGCATTGGTATTGTTTTGAAAAGAACTTTTAGTTGAAACAACTTCCAGGAGTTCATTGTAAGTTCAATTGTATCTGAAGTGACATAATTTATTATAATTTATTAGTCATTGAATACCCATGCACTCCCCCACATTTCTTAGCTCCGTTGCTATTAGGTGGCTCTCTGTGAGTAGTATGACACATGAGCCATGAGTGGAAGTGACATGTGTCACTTCTGGGACAAAGCATTTGGTTCCTTGACGTCTCACTCTTTTCCTGCCACAGCAACTGCAGAGGCCAAAGGTTGAGAAATTATCTTCAAAAGATGGAAATAGCTTCCTTGGAAGAGGGGTGTCTGGAAGAGGCTGGTACCTACAGCCAACTTTGTGTAGGTGAAAAAAAACTCCAGTGAGTTGAACCAGTAATTTTGGGGTTATTTATTACTACAACATAATGTATTCTATTCTAGCTAATATTATAACCACAGTACTATCTTTTACATTCACCATGTTTGAAACTTCCCATGGTTATCTAAAACATAATCTTTGTAATATCTGACATTCACACAGATTGGAAAATTTAAAACTCTTATGGGCAAAATGTCTCTTGTTGAAAAATTTTGATGGCAAAGGAATTCCCATTTTTTAAAAATTTTTTTAAATTATTTTATGTGTATGAGTGTACTGTCTGCATGTAAGTAGGTGCACCCATGTCATGCAATGCTGAGGAGGTCAGAAGAGGGTGTCAGATTCCCCTGGAACTGGAGTTAAAGACTGTTCTGAGCCACCATGTGGGTGTTGGGAATCGAACCTTGATCCTCTGCAAAGCAGTCGGTGCTCTTAACTGCTGAGCCATGTCTCCAGCCCCAAGAATTCCTATTTTTTTCATCCCGAGTGAAAAGAAAGCTCAAAGAAAAATATGACACTGACAATTGACACAGAATATGTGAAATTTAGTCCTAAGTTCCTGACTCACTTGGAATGACTAGGAAACCAGAATTATTTTTTTAATACTTATTAAGTATAAATCCATTTCTTTATCAACATCACCTAAAATTATGGAGAATAGCACAATGATTCTTTTAGGACCAACTGGTTTATCTTATATTTTTCATTAATTTCCTTTAATATTTTCCTTTAATTAATTCTCTTTTAATTTCCTTAAAGAGCAAGGAGTTTAATTTTTTCCCACAGAATTGAAACTAAAAGGTTGGGCAATTTTCTCTAAAATATACAACAAAATTAGGGAAAAGTCAACATCAAAACCCAACTTGTCTTTTCATCTATGTCTTTCTTTCCTGTAAGAGTTAGAGGATAGATCAGAGGAAGAGATGAAAAGGCTGAGATTAGACTTCCATCCCCAAGAATGACATTAAGTCACGAAATGAATGTTCCCATTGAAGAAAACTGGAGAAAGCTAGGACAAAATATAAAATCATCTTTCTGGAAATAGAAGACATAACAGTGATGGGGCTAGAGAGATGGCTCAGGGTTTAAGAGCACTGGCTGCTCTTGCAGAGGACCAGGATTCAATTCCTAGCACCTACATGGAGGCTAACAACTGTCTGTATGTAGCTCAGTTCCAGGAGAATCCAATGCTGCCTTCTGCCTTCGTGTACTACAGGACACAGGTGCACTTACATACATTCAGGCAATACAGCCATACACATAAAAATAAATAAAATATTACAAAAAAACCCACAACAGTGAGAAATTACCAGTCTAAGATCCTGGAGAAAGTGCAGATCTGCACCCACCAGCATGGAGAGGCACCAGTTTTGTCTTGAGAATATTCAGCAATCCGGCTCAGGTGGTTAAAGTTCTAATGGTACGTCCCATCAGGCTCAGGGAACAAAAGTCTGTATCTCATGCCCATCCTATCTGGAGTAAGAGCCTTTATACCTTGAGTTGGAACTGAAATGAAAAGCGCAGGACATGAGGGTAGATTGAATTGAGCAGCCCTGAAACTGGGTTGTAGTCACCCTGGTAACGCCCCCTCCCCCACCAAGTGCCTGAAAGCAGCAAAAACTGTCTTTGGAGAAAAAGAATATCATAATGGGCTTCAAATTATTTTTACAGGTAATTAAAAACAATTGTTAGGACATAGAAAAAAACAAACATATAAAACAGTTAAAACATCATAAATGCCAGGCATGATGGCACACACCTTTAATGCTAGCACTTGGGAGGCAAAGGCAGGTGGATCTCTGTGAGTTCAAGGCCAGCCTGGTCTACAGAACGAGTTCCAGGACAGCTGGAGCTACAAGAGAACCTGACTCAAAAAGAAAATAAATAAATAAATAAATAAATAAACAAGGAAAAAAAAAAAAAGGACAGACTACAGAAATAAACCCTCAAGGATTTCAGATATAGATGAAAAGCAACTATGTTATCAAGTTCAAGCAGGTGAAAGTAAAGCTCAAATGTTTATTAAAGGACTGAATTTAAAATACTAATGCCCCCCCACCTCCACACATGGGGCAAGGGTGTAGCTCAGTGTTAGGGGCCCTGAGTTTGATCCCTAGCACTGCCATCTGCCCAAGAGATAAATAAATAAATCCAGCAGAGCTAAAAAGAATCAACTAGAAATTCTAACTATAAATAAGAGTAACCTAAATTAAGAAATAAATGGATGGGGGTTGGAGAGATAGCTCAGTGGTTAAGTGTGCTTGCTGAACAACTTTGAGGACCTGAACAACTTTGAGGACCCGAGTTCGGATCCTGAGAACCACATAAAAAAAGCTGGGAGTGACTATGTGAGCAATTGTAACCCCAGAGCTGTGAGGAGCAGAGACAGGAGGATCTCTGGGGCTTGCAGAACTACTAGCCTAGCTCCAGGTTCAATGAGAGACACTGTCTCAAAGGAACAACATAGAGAGGGAGGCGTGGGGGACACTCACCATCCTTCTCAGGTATACCCACACACCAACAAATAAAAGTAAAACAACAAAAGAAGATAAACCTACAGATTTAAGAACAACTTATTCATGGTTCATTAGAATGAAGCACAAAGAGATAAAAGAATAGACAAACAAAAGTGACAGAGTGAAAGGAAAATGTCTAACATGCTGAATCGTCTTCCTAAAAGAAGACAAACAGAATGAGACAGAAGCAACATTTAATGAGACATTCCTTGGAGAGTTGTTTAACTTTAGACATCAGCCCAGAAATACAAGATGACAAATGTATCACAAAAACACAGAAGAAAATTCACACATAGAAACACCACAGGGAAACCAAACCAAAGGCTTCCTGAAAATATTAAGGTCAAGCAGAGGCAAATATTTACCTTAATAGAAGGAATGGTTAACTGCCAACATCTCGGCAGCAATTATGGAAGCCAGGCTATTAAGGAAGGGCACTTTAATGTGCTGAAGTAAATAGCTGTCAGCCTAGAATTATATCTCCAGTGAAAATCCACTCCAACACTGGAAACAGCCTCATTTCAGTAATTATTCCTTCCCCTGTGGTATAATTCTGTGTATTGCTTGACAAGTGTGCCAGTCACTTTTCATCAAAGAAACTTCTTTTGCCACAGATGGAGACTATTACAGAGTTCCACAGTGGGTCAGACACAGAGAGTGTCTATGAAATGCCCAACCAGTGACACATCTATAATAGAACTTCTACTATCAGGCTTGGAAACAAAAGTTCTTAAATTCATTTGGAGAAACAAAAGACCCCGAATAGCCAAATCAATCCTGAGTGAAAAGAGCTACACAGGAGGGATCTCTATACCAGATTTTAAACTATACTACAGGGCTATAGTCATAAAAACAGCCTGGTACTGGCACAAAAACAGACCTGTTGACCAATGGAACAAAACCGAAGATCCAAATCTGAGCACATACAATTTCAGCCATCTCATATTTGACAAGGGGGCCAAGAAACCACAATGGAGAAAAGACAGCATCTTCAGCAAGTGGTGTTGGCAAAACTGGATCACCACTTGTAGAAGAATGAAATTAAACCCCTACCTCTCGCCCTGTACAAAAGTCAACTCCAGATGGATTAAAGACCTCAACGTGAAACCCCAAACTCTGAAGGTGATAGAAGAAAAAGTTGGCAGCAGACTACAAGACATAGGCGTAGGAAAAGACTTCCTAAATCAGACAGCAGCTGCACAAGAATTAAGGTCGACAATTGACAAATGGGACCTCATCAAACTCAAAAGCTTCTGTACATCAAAAGAAACAATCAAGGAAGTGAAGAGAAATCCCACAGAGTGGGAGGAAACCTTCACTGCAGATACATCTGACAAAGCATTGATTTCCAGAATATATAAACTACTCAAAAAACAAAGAAAAAAGAAAACAAACGACCCGCTCAATAGATGGAGCAAAGAACTGAACAGAGACTTCACAAGCGAGGAATTAGAGATGTCTGAGAAACACCTCAAGAACTGCTCAACATCACTAATCATTAAGGAAATGCAAATCAAAACCACTTTAAGATATCATCTTACTCCAGTAAGACTGGCTAGGATCAAGAAAACAAATGATACCAAGTGCTGGAGAGGTTGTGGGGAAAGGGGAACACTCATCCACTGCTGGTGGGAATGTAAACTCGTACAGCCACTATGGAAAGCAGTGTGGAGAACCCTTGGAAGACTTGGAATGAACTTGCCACCCGACCCAGCCATACCACTCCTAGGCATGTACCCTCAAGACTCACCCCACCGCAGAGATACATGCACAGCCATGTTTATTTCAGCTCTCTTCACAATAGCAAGGAGCTGGAACCAACCCAAATGCCCCTCAACTGATGAGTGGATAGAGAAAATGTGGTACATCTACACAATGGAGTTCTATGCAGCAGTAAAGAAAGACGACATCACGAGCTTTGCAGGAAAATGGCTGGAGCTAGAGGACATCATGCTGAGTGAAGTAACACAGTCCCAGAAAAACAAACGACGAATGGTATCCCTCATCTGTGGATGCTAGTGCCAATTACCCAGTTGTAAGTATTTCTTGTGTAGGGCCCCCTGAGCTTCTGTACAAAGCAGTTGGACATAATGCATTTTGGAAACAACAACAACAACAACAACAGAAAATACTGCATCAAAGAACTGACTGAAACAGTGAACTTCTGCTCAAAACAGTCAACGTCCCCATGGAAAATATTGAGAAAGACTAAGAAATGGAAAGCATGTTTGGCAGAATGCATGAGCTCTGACGGGGTGGGGGAATGAGCGGGAACACGGGTCTAGATTTGTTAAAAATAAATAAATAAATACAATTAAAAAAAAAAAAAGAACTTCTACTATACCTAAGGCTCACAGAACATAGTGGAAGAAGGGGTAAAGAGAATACTAATGCCTCTCTCAAGTCTCATCAATGAAGCTCCGTCATGCAGCAGAGGCCCATGAACACAAAAGCCCACAAATGGCTAAAGAATAGATAATAAGTCTGCAGAGTGTAGGCCTTTGGACATAACTCCTATATTAAACTCCACCCACGCAGGGCTCAGGGACCATTGCAAAAGGGGGTAGAGAGATTGTAAGAGCCAAGGGGAGGTGGTACATGACCATATGGAAACAGAGTCCTACAGGCTCCTGGGACCCTGCTCATATGAACCTACAGCAGTGGTGTCAGCATACATGAGTCCCATGCAAACTCAAGCAGTCAACAACCCAGCATAGAACTGGGGAAATGGACAGCAGACCCCAATCTTAGCCAAAGAACTATTGGCAGCTGATTCCTACTGGGTGAGGGAGCGTAGATCTTTAAGGGAGGGACTCTAGAAAGGCTGTCTAGACAGTGACTGAACTTGTACTGAGGTATATCTGGGGACACTAACTTGACTTTATAGGCCTTGACATAAATGACAGGTGCATGAAATCTCATGTGTGGGGCGCTATGGGAGCATGCAGATAGGGGACAGGGTGTAAGATGATTAATATGTTTGTATGAGATACACAAAAATTCAGGATCTTTTGCTTATCTTTTTAATGATCTTGAACTTGTGATTCTCCTTTCTCCACCTCCAAGAGCTAGGATTACAAACATATGCCACTCCATTCAGGTTTATGTGGTGCTGGGGATGGAACCCAGGGCTCCATGCATGCTAGCCAGATTCTGCCCACAGGGCCGCAGCCCTGCCCTGCTGCTTGCCTTTCTCTCACTCTTTTCCCTGACTTTCAATCTGCACATTTCTTTAAAAAATTTATTTTTTTAATTTTTAAAAAAATTATTTTTTATGTGTATGAATGTACTGTCTGCATGTAGGTTTGTGCACCCGTGTCATGCAATGCCATGGAGGTCAGAAGAGGGCATCGGATTCCCCTGGAACTGGAGATAAAGACGGTTCTCAGCCACCATGTGGGTGCTGGGGATCGAACCCGGGTCCTCTGCAAGAGCAGTTGGCACTCTTAACCTCTAGGCCATCTCTCCAGCCCTATTTTTAATTTTTTATGTGTATGAGCATATTACCTGCATATATGTGAGTGCACCTGTGTTGCACACTGCCCACGGAGGTCAGAAGAAGGTGTCACTGGGGGCTGGTGTCACTTGGATTTGCTGTTCCTTTCTGAATGGGGTCTTGATAAATCCAAGTTACTAATTTTAACATAGCTAGAATACAGTTTATCATCCCCAGTTCCAGGGGAATCTGACCCCCTCTTCTGACCTCTGCAGCATTGCACGACATGGGTGCACAAACCTACATGCAGACAGTACATTCATACACATAAAAAATAAATAAAATAAAAAAAAGAAGTTAAAAAAAGGTGTCAGAATCCCTGGGACTGGAATTTCAGACAGTTGTTAGCCACCATGTGGGTGCTGGGATTTGAACCCGGGTCCTCTGCAAGAGCATTCAGTGTTCTTAACTGCTGAGCCATCTCTCCAGCCCTTCAAGCTGCACTTTCTTGTCAGTAACTCTGCAAGCAGCCAGGGTAGAGGTGAGAGGAGTAGTAAGAAGCCAAGCTGGGGCTAAAGAAGTCCTTAGTTGGTTGACATTTATGTAGAATAGTTTTAGTTAATTAATCTATTTATTTATTTAATGTGTATGAATGTATTGCCTACATATGTGTAAGTGCACCTGTGTCATGCAATGCCCACAGAGTCAGAAGAGGGCCTCAGTTTCCTTGGAACTGGAGTTACAGACAGTTGTCAGCTGCCATGTAGGTGCTAGGAATTGAACCTGGGTCCTCTGCAAGAGCAGCCAGTGCTGTTAACTACTGATCCATCTCTCTAGCTTGGTTTTACATTTTTTAAGGCTAATGAATATTTGAAAATGATCCCCTGAAAAAGAACTTCCAGATTTCATTACCAATGTCCTTTTCTAAAAATTGTTGGTACAAGTTTTTAAAAATACATCGTAGAGCTGGGTGTGGTGGTGCACGCTTTTAATCCTAGCACTTGGAAGACAGAGGCAGGTGGATCTTTGTGAGTTCAAGGCCAGCCTGGTCTACAGAGTGAGTTCCAGGACAGCTGGGGCTACAGGGAGACCCTGTCTCGAAAAGACTAAAAAAAAAAACATCGTAGATACAGTTCTTTTTCAATACTATTTGATAAAAATATCATTCTTACTCTTGGATTTGCTGTTCCTTTCTGAATGGGGTCTCGATAAATCCAAGTTACTAATTTTAACACAGCTAAAATTTTAATACAGCTAGAAAAACACAGTTTATTATTCTACTCCTTTAACTTAATGCCCCCCATTTGAGAAGTCCTCCCTTGCTCACTTTAATTAATTTTTATTTTATGTGTATGAGTGTTTTTGCCTGCATATATGTTAAGTGGACCTGTGCATGCAGTGCCCTTAGAGGCCAGAAGAGGGAGTCAAATCCCCTGGTACTGGAGTTATAGACAGTTGCTAGTCACCACATGGGTGCTGGAAACTGAACACAAGAGCAGCCAGTGCTCCTAACTGCTGAGCCATTTTTCCACTTCCCTGGTCACTTTTTTTTTTAATTTTTATTTATTTCTGTATGTGTATAAATGTACTGTCTGCATGCAAGACTGTGCACCCGTGTTGTGCAATGCCGCGGAGGTCAGAAGAGGGTGTCGGATTCCCCTGGAACTGGAGTTCTCCTGGAATTGGAGTTTCAGACGGTTCTCGGCCGTCATGTGGGCGCTGGGGATCGAACCCGGGTCCTCTGCAAGAGTGGTCAGCGCTCCTAACCGCTAGGCCATCTCTCCAGCCCCCCTGGTCACTTTTTAATAAACATCCTGAATATCTCTCCCAATTAAGGTGTGTGTGTGTGTGTGTGTGTGTGTGTGTGTGTGTTTAGCAAGGATCCAATTGAGGGCCTCGCACATTCCTCATAAGGGGGCCAGCAAGATGGCTCAGTGGATAAAGGTGCCTGCCACTGAGCCTGACGACACGAGTTTGAGCCCCAGGATCCACATGGTAGAAGGAGAGAATGAACTGTGGCAAATTGAACTCTGACATCCATATTGCACTGTGGCATATTCAAGCTCATAGATAGTTGGATAGATAGATAGATAGATAGATAGATAGATAGATAGATAGATAGATAGATAGTTGGATAGTTGGATAGATAGATAGATATAGATGATTGATAGATAGAAATACAAATGTAATAAAAATAAAATCAAAGTTTAACTATATTCTAGTGAATAGAAGTTGGTGGCCTAACCAGCATTCATTTTCCACTTTTTCCTGATTACAAAACAAAATTGGTAAAGGAAAGGATTAAGGAAAATACAAACCCTATATCATAAGTTGTTGGGCTACAATACCCCATACTTGATCCACTAAGTCAGAATTCTTGTTATGGCACTTGGCTGACCTGGAATTCACTCTGTAGACCAGGCTGGCCTTGAACTCATAGAGATCCACCTGTCTCTGCCTCTCAAGTGCTAGGATTTTTTAAAATATTTTTTTATTAATTTTATTTATTTCTGTATGTGTATGAATGTACTGTCTGCATGCAAGTCTGTGCACCCGTGTCGTGCAATGCCGCGGAGGTCAGAAGAGGGTGTTGGATTCCCCTGGAACTGGAGTTCTCCTGGAATTGGAGTTTCAGACGGTTCTCGGCCACCATGTGGGTGCTGGGGATCGAACCCGGGTCCTCTGTAAGAACAGTCGGCGTTCTTAACCACTAGGCCATCTCTCCAGCCCCCATCGAGTGCTAGGATTAAAGACGTGCACTACCATGCCTGACATTGATTGTATAATCATTTAATAATGATTGCAAAACAATGGAAACTTTGGTAAGGTAAACTCAAATGCTTAGAATGCTGTAGAAGTTAGGAGATGGTTTCAAGTAGGGTTTGGAAAACAAGTTCTGGAACAGAGTCCAAAGATGATACAGAGTAAGAAAAGCATGTCGGATTTGGCCTGAGTCTTCAAAGCCAAATAGCAAACTAAGAGTACTTTCAGCAGAAAAGTGGGAAAGAATTTGGACGTCTGATACAAAGGATGAAGAGCAGGTAGGAGAGAAGAAGAAGCTTAAGGGGAGCGGATGTAATGAGAGTTGTTTGGCTTAGACAAAATTGTATTGAGTTGTTTTTTTTTAATTTTTTTGTATTGAGTTTTAAGATTTGTGAACATAACAATTTAAAAATATTTTATTTATTATTTTATGTGTATGAATGTATCACCTGCATGTGTATAAGTGCACCCTTGTCCTGCAGTGCCCATGGAGTCAGAAGAGAGCATTGGATTCCCCTGGAACTGGAGTTATAGACAGTTGTTAGCTGCCATGTGGGTGCTAGGAATTGAATCTGGCTCCTCTGCAAGAACAGCCAGTGCTCTTAACCACTGAGCCATCTCTCCAGCCCTGAAAATACAAATTTTAAGCCTTTGAAATCTTAGAGTTGAGAGAAGCTTCCAAGACTATCTGGCTGAATTCTGATACCTAAAATTTCTTTACATATATAATAGATAACAAATAATGCACTCTACATTCCAAAATGGTAGATGAAAGGATTTTTAAAGTATTAACCATAAAGAAATGCTAATGTAGGGCTAGAGAGATGGCTCAGCAGTTAAGAGCACTGCTCTTGCAGAGGACGTGGGTTTGAATCCCAGCACCCACATGGTGGCTAAGAACCGCCTTTAAGCCAGGTGTGGTGGTGCGCACCTTTAATCCCAGCACTCAGGAGGCAGAGGCTGGCGGATCTCTGTGAGTTCAAGGCCAGCCTGCTCTATATAGTGAGCTCCAGGCCAGCTGGGACTAAAGAGAGACCCTGTCTCAAAAAAAGGGGGTGGGGGAAGAAATCCTAATATTTTAGGAGATAGATATGCTCGATGTTTAAAACACTATTCAGTGAATAAATGAATTAAATAAATAGTACATGTGTATGATTTCTATACTTTTATGTTTCAATCAAAAACAAATTTTAGAAGTTAAATTAAATTGGAGTGAAAGTTCTTCTTTGCCATGAGTTTAAAACTCTCCTCAAATTTCACTCATTGTCATATTTGAGACAAGAGGACAGGTGTCAGCTGTGAGAGAGTGTTCTCTTACTAATACATGTATTTAATGACATTGCAGTGGAAAGGATAAAAAGGGTCTAACTTGACTTTTTTCAACCCTGGGATCAAATTTAAATGAATAGGATAGTTTAAGAAACAGCTGTTGGAGGCAGGGGGATGGGGGAGAGGAGAGAGAGGGTTAACCAAAGCTAAGAATGCATGAAAAAGCCGTAAGGAGACCTATGACTTTGTAAACTAATTAAAGATATAATTTTAAAAAGAGTTTGAATGGAGATGCCTTGCGTGGGTGGGCAATAATGCCCCCAGAAGCTATACATTTTAAAATGAAAATCTTGGTGCCAGGTGTGAGATGCCATACCGCCCTATGAGTGGTTTGGCAGGGAGATGTCTGGCCCCCAAACAATACAGCTATTGCCATTTTTGGTTGCCCACCAGAACGAGATAGCAGCACCCTGCACCCTGTTGCTAGAGACACAACATGTTTTGGTTGCAGGACACAGAGAAATCAAGCTGGAACGGAGCTGGAAGCTTGCTCCCTGCTGGCTAGCTTTCATAGTGCCAGAACACGCAAAATGCAGGCTGTTGCGAGGAGAAAACCATCTCACCTAGCAGTGCAACCCAGCCAGCCGCCAGGCAAGATGCCTCATTTTGTGCAATAGTATTATGACTGTTATGGGGTAGCCCAAACACTTCTTGATGGCATTTGAGGCCCACTCCACAGGAGGGATTCTATCTCTGGTACTATAACACTGATTGATAGTCTATGGCTGGGAAGGCCATAGACCCTGAGAGGGAAGCTACCACCATTATTTTGCTAAACTGACATGTGCCTGTTAAACTGCGCATATTTATATTTATGCCCCAGATTAGTGGTACTCTCAGCCTTAGAGAAACTTGTTTGCACAGTGGGTGCTGGTTATTTCAGAGACTCATGACTGGTCAAAGAGAATAGTGGAATAGAGAATAGTGAAAGAGATTGTGGAGTGCTCTGCTCTACCTAAGACATTACTCCCTCCAAGACTCAGGGATCAAAGAAGAAGGGGTAGAAAGAATGTAAGAGCTAGAAGATGGGAAGGCATGCTGTGGAGTGCTGTCTTGTGGACATAACATGGCCACTCCCCTCATGAATTCCCAGCAGCAGTGGCCACCCGCTTAGGGTATTGGCAGTTAATGGTGGCTAGAAGGAAGGAAAGATAATTTCTTTCAGTTTATTTATTTTAATTTTACGTGTATGAATGTTTTGTATGCATGTATGTTAAGTGCACCCAAGTAATAATGCCCATAGATGCCAGAAGGAGTCAGGTCCCCTAGAACTGGAGTTAGCGACAGTTAGCTGCCATGTGGGTGCTGGGAACTGAACCCAGGTCCTTGGCAAAAGCAACGAGTACTCTTAAATGCTGAGCTGGAGCCGGAGATACTTCTACAGTGAAGTAGACACTGATGAAGTTGTCCATGCTCTAGTAAATAACCCCTCCCATGATCATATAAGAATCTCTGTCTCTGTCTTTCTCTGTCTCTGTCTCTGTCTCTCTGTCTCTAGCTGGAAAGAAGATGTTCTTTGGGAGGAGGTAGGAGAAGGTAATGGAAAGTAAGCTCAAAATACATTATATACACATATAAAACAATAAAATTATTTTAAAAAGAAACAACTGTTCTTCAAGAAGGAATTTTTGCAAGTTAATCTTTGTTTTAGCTTTTGCAAGGCAAATATATAAACTCCAAATTTAGCTATTTGGTATGTAGTACGGCAAACACAAAAAATTTTAGGAAACATATCATTTCAGAATGATTTTGGTCGGAAGTAACAAAATGTGCAACTAAAAGTGGCTCATCGCATGTGACCCATAATATGCCACTTAAGTCTAGAAGTGGAGAGATGGATCAGTGGTTAAGAGTGCCGACTGCTCTTGCGCAGGACCCAGGTTCGTTTCCCAGCACCCATACGGCGGCTAAGTACAGCCTTTAATCCCAGCACTTGGGAGGCAGAGGCAGGTGGATCTCTGTGAGTTCAAGGTCACCCTCGTCTACAGAGCGAGCTCCACGCCAGCTGGGACTAAAGGGAGACCCTGTCTCAAAAAGACAAAAGAGGTCTAGAACCGTACATGATGACAGCTGGCAAAAAAAAAAAAAAAGTCTAGAACCTTGGGCTGGCGACTGGATGCCCGAGCAAGAATCGGCTGTTCTCCTGGCTTTCCTCTTGTGCCACAAGATGGCGCAGCTGCTCAAAACATAGAGCTTCAGAGGGAGAAGGCAAGGAAGGAGCCAGAGCAAAGAGCTTTCTCCTCTCCTTTTAAACAGTTTCCCCAAGTAGAAAAGCTGAGGCTTCCAGTAGAGTTCCTGGGTAGGAAAGCAGAGGGCCGTGATTTGCTTAGACCATGAAGCTGAGCGCATGGTTTGTTGTAGAGCAAATAGGGCTTTTCTTTTATTTACATTTTAATGGTTTTTTTTGTTTGTTTGTTTTGCTTTTTTAAGAAAGATGTGGGAAAGAGCTGTTGGACAGGCTGCCAGTAGTGCCTGCCAGAGGAGCTTGGGAGAAATTATACACGCTAAATTCCCCAGGCTCTATGTCAAAGTGTAAGCCAATCCCTTCAAGAAATGGTTTTCCTTCCTTTAATAATTACCGATTCTCTTCAGTGACTTAGAGATATGATTGAACTAAATTTACTGCCATCAAAGACTTGACAAATATAGAAATTAGCAATAAAAGTATTTTTAAAAGTCACTGCTTTCTAGCCCAAACTTCTTACTCTAGCTCTTACTTTACCACTGCTTGAGTTGTACGAATCCTCTTCAATTTACATATTATAGAATAGAGCCTTACAAGGAGAAGAAGAAATCATTTTCAAATTAGACATTCCATCTAGACCTGACAGCAGCCGATTCCCAGCACTGTCTTTTATGTCTGACATGCTTTCAGATGAGTGTAATCATATTTGCAGTGACTCTCAGGATAAAATTTTCTTCTCAAAGCTCATTTTGTGAAACTTTTTAAGTTCTGAAGAATAAAACAATTATTCTTTCATTTTGAAATTACATGTCAAGTCCAGAAACATTGAATTTTTAAATTTAAAGTATTAATGTCAATGATGAGTACAGTCCTCATGTTCTGCCCTCTTCTCCCAGGGTTCCTTGCTGCTTTTGGCAGATTCTCATTCCTAACTGGACTTCCATTTTACACCAATTATCTCCAGCTACAGCTGTTTATGGGCAGCTGTTCCCACTACTCTGAACTGTGAGAATCTTGGGTCTCAGTGTGGCTCCTTTTGCTGGGGCTTCATTCCTGGCTCCTGCACTGAGTCATCTCTGGGGTCTGACTGCTGACGGCCTGCTTTGGCGCCAGTGAGAGTGATGATGGGTGCCGGAATCCTGCAAGAGACGTTCTCTGTCCTGCTGGGGTTTTGCCTGAGGGCATGTGGTGCCCAGAGTGGCTATTGCAGTATTGATGGGCCCAATGGGAACCAGTCTGTGAACAAAGCTGAGTGGGAGGAAAAGGAGAGGAGTGGAAGTAGGAGGGGAGCTCTGCTCCTAGACTTTTTGTTATATAATCCAGTAAACTGTTTTGCTTACGCCTGTGTTTGGGTCTAACTTACACGTTGTTTTAAATATCATGGCCGGGGCTGGAGAGATAGCCTAGCGGTTAAGAGCACCGACTGCTCTTGCAGAGGACCCGGGTTCGATCCCCAGCACCCACATGGCGGCTAAGAACCGTCTGTAACTCCAGTTCCAGGAGAACTCCAGTTCCAGGGGAATCCGAGACCCTCTTCTGACCTCCGCGGCATTGCATGACGTGGGTGCACAGACCTACAGGCAGACAGTACATTCATACACATAAAAAATAAAATAAAATAAATCATGACCAAGAAAATATTTCATGAAAGTTATTATAGGAAACATTTAGGGAACAAATACACTTGTGACTATGTCCAAAATTTTCAGTCGTCTCTTAAATAATAATGCCCACTTGTCACAGAAGAGCAAGTTAGCACTCGGTATTAAATGCCCAATGCACCCTAATCTCTCTGATGATATTGTGCTCTGGGAGGAGCTTCTTCAAGACTGGGCATATATATTTGTTTCCTTTTTGAAATACAATTATTTATCACTACTATCACTACCATGGAATCAAATAATTTGGGCTACATTTAGAAATATTGGTGAATTATTAGTATACATAATCCTATCATTCTGAAGTGATAATCTTAGAGTGTGATGCTGAAGTTTCTCTCACCATTTCTTTTGCTCCAACAGCATCCTGGTGAGGATCCAGCATATCAGGCTGACTCGGCTGCTGTGACCACACTCTTTGTGCTGGTCTAAGGGCCATCTGAGCCTGGAGACACAGCATGCTGTGGAAGAATTATTCTCTTCATAAAAGTTCCCAAGTCAGTAGTACTAGCTACCCCTTTTCGCTGTCCATCCTAGGTGTCCCCATCCTTATCAAACCATAGGAAGCCTTTTGAGGTGGTCCATAATGAAGTCATGATAACTTCAGTGGTCCCCAGAAGCAGGCCTAGTTTGTTTATTTATTTATTTATTTATTTGTTTGTTTGTTTATTTATTTATCTTTTTGAGACAGGGTCTCCCTGTAGCTCCAGCTGTCCTGGAACTCACTATGTAGACCAGGCTGGCCTTGAACTCACAGTGATCCACCTGCCTCTGCCTTCCAAGTGCTGGGATTAAAGGGGTGCACCACCATGCCCGACCCAGTTTATTTTTTTATGTACAATGGAAACCATATGGCAATTGTTGCCTCTTTATGGCACTAAAGGACACACTGACTGTGCCATTGATCAAGGTTATCTTCATAAGCAAGTATCCCTATTGCATATTACACAGCTCTATTAGTAATGCTATATCAGGGAAACAGTTTTATTTTTAATAATTTACATGCCTCTAAAGTTAAAGGGGACTTTGTTTCTCATTCCTTTTCTCTGTCTTTCTTCCCTGAGAGTCAAGTCATTTTACCTTTTGATGGGTTCTCCCAGAATAAGTTTTCCCATTTAATCAAATGCAGGTAAATATTGTCTTCCCCCTTACCGCAATAATAGATACCTTATTCATCACTGAAGGTATCTTTTGTGTGTGTGTGTGTGTGTGTGTGTGTGTGTGTGTGTATGTATGTATGTTATATGCATGTGTGTGTTCCCTTCTGTGTGGATGCACATATGTGGCTGTGCATGAATATGCACATATATGTGTGTGCGTAGAGAGAGCCTGAAGTGGATGTTGGGTGTTTTCCTCACTCGCCAATTTTATTTTTTGAGGCAGAGTCTCTCACTGAACCTGGAGCTCACTGATTTTAGCTAGCTCAGCTAGCCAGCTTGCCCTGAGAATCCTGTCTCTGCCTCCTGAGTGCTAGGATTAGGTGGCTGCCTCATATTCCCAGCTTTTATATGGGCTCTGGGGATCTGAACTCTGGTTCCCACACTTGCATGGCAAGGTCTTTATTCACTCCCCAGCCAACTCTCTCCCCAGCTCTGTCTACTGAAGGTACCTCGGACTTACTTCCATTTTCAAACCTACAAAGATTCTTCATTCTTTCTAGGAGCCTCTTGGTACCCCGCAATTTCATAATGCCGTGATTTCTCCCCTGTCCTACTGGTGGATTTTGTTTTGTCTTTTTGAGACAGGGTCTCCCTGTAGCCCCAGCTGGCCTGAACTCACTCTGTAGACCAGGCTGGCCTTGAACTCACAGAGATCCGCCTGCCTCTGCCTCCCGAGTGCTAGGATTAAAGGTGTGTGCCACCACGTCTGACTTAAAGGCGGTTCTTAGCCGCCATGTGGGTTCTGGGAATCGAACCCAGGTCCTCTGCAAGAGCAGTCAGTGCTCTTAACTGCTGAGCCATCTCTCCAGCCCCAACCTTTTCTTTTTACTTTAACATGGAAATTCCATTTTTTCTCCAACTTGTATTGCATATATATATATATATATACATACATATATAAATATATACATACATACATATATAAATATATACATACATACACATATCACCTGAGTTGGAGGACTTTCTTTCTTTTTTGCCAAAAGATGTCATGTTTATCCCAAGGAAGTGCTTGAAGGTTCCTCCTTGGCAAACCCAAACAACCATCAGTCCTGTCCCCTGTGCTCCACACTGGGGTCCCTCCCCACCATGGTCACCCAAATGAGGTCCAGCAAGCGTGTGTCCTGTCTTGATCTTCCTGTACTGGCCTCCATGCACAGCCTGGGTCATTCAACAACAGCAGTCTACACTCTGAAGAGGCTGAGATCCCAGTAGCCTCTCGGTCCACAAGCTCAGTAGTCCCCATCTGGCATTGAAGGTTTGGAGGATTCTAAAGTTTAATATCTGAAGAATAATTTCTCAGACCTTACTGATTATTTCTGGTTATACTTTCCTTTTGAGTGCTTAAGGCCACACAGTTAGCCCAGATTAACCAAGGTTTTTGTTTTCTCAAGGTCAGTTGAGGATCTGGTCTTCAAGGGTCTAATATTTTTAAAAATCAAGGTATAACTTACACAAAATTTCCTTTTTATTGTACATCTTTTTTTAAAGTCTTTTAAAATTTTTTTATTTTATTTTATTTTATTTATGTGTATGAATGTACTGTCTGCATGTAGGTCTGTGCACCCGTGTTGTGCAGTGCCACGGAGGTCAGAAGAGGGTGTCAGACTCCCCTGGAACTGGAGTTCTCCTGGAATTGGAGTTACAGACGGTTCTCAGCCACCGTGTGGGTGCTGGGGATCGAACCCAGGTCCTCTGCAAGAGCAGTCAGTGTTCTTAACTGCTAGGCCATCTCTCCAGTCCTTTATTGTACATCTTAACAAACCTGTAGATCTAATTATAATCTGCTGGAACTTGAACTCAGGGCTTCAGAGCTGTGAAGCAAGTACTCTACCATTGAGCTACACCACCAGGCCTTCAACAGTAATTTTAATGAATGTTTTAAAATTATCCTCTCAAGGAGTTGTAACAACTACACTCCTACCAACAGGTGTGAGGCCCTCTTCCTGCAGCCTTGGCAACTCAAATTATGCTGTAAAATCTTTCCAATCTAGAGGTGTGCATAGCATTATAGTATCTATCATTTAACATGTCAGTTTTTTTTGTTTGGTTTTTGTATGAGGTAGGGTCTTGCTTGTAGCTCAGACTGGGCTTGAACTCTTCAGTTCTCCTGCCTCTACTTCCCAAGTGCTGGGGTCACAAGCATGTACCATCATACCCAGCTCATTCCCTTATAGTGAAGCTGAGCAGTTTTTCATTTGTATAAAATCCATAATGGGGCTGGAGAGATGGCTCAGCAGTTAAGAGCACTGACTGCTCTTGCAGAGGACCCAGGATGGATTCCCAGAACCCACATGGCGGTTAAGAACCATCTTTAAACTGGGCATGGCACATGCCTTTAATCCTAGCACTTGGGAGGCAGAGGCAGGCAGATCTCTATTGAGTTCAAGGCCAGCATGGTCTACAGAGTGAGTTCAGGCCAGCTGGGGCTATAGGGAGACCCTGTCTCAAAAAAAAATCCACTCATATCTCTTTTTCTGGGAACTATTTATACTTTTGGGGGGTTATTTTCTATCAGAAGTTATTTTTCTCTTTTTTATTATTCTTATTTTATGTGTATGTGTATTGCCTGCATGTATGTTAGTATACCTATTTCACGTAATGCCCATGGAAATCAGAATAGGGCATTGGATCCCAAGAAATTGGAGTTAGGATGATTATTAACCACCATGTGGGTGCTGGGAACCAAACCCAGGTCCTCTGCAAGAGCAGTCAGTGCTCTTAACTGCTGAGCCATCATCTCTCTAGCTCCATTTTTCTCTTTTTTAATTTTTATTTTATTAGTATTGTAGGAGGGCTGTCAAGGTGCCATGGTGCACATGTAGAGGCCAGAGGAGAACTTTGTGGAATCACTTCTCTCTCCTTCCACCAATATATGGGTACGGGCATCTAATTCAGATCACTGTGTTTGTGCAGCAAACACCTTTACCCACTGAGCCATTTCAAAAGCCCCAGTTTTCTTACTTATTTGTAGGGACACTTATCAGTTTAGAAATTTGCCCAGAGATCTGCCTGCCTCTGTCTCCCAAGTGCTGGGATTAAAGGTGTGTGCCACCATGCCCAGCTTGAATAACTTTTAAGAACTAAAATTTATTTTTTTTTGAGACAGGGTCCCACTACATAGACCTGGCTTGTCTGGAACTTGCTATGTACACTATTGTTCTAGTTTGTTTTCAATTGCTGTGACAAACACTTTGACCAATACCAATTGGGGAGGAAAGGGTTTATTGATCTTACATCTCCCAGGTCATAATTCATCACTTAGGAAGCCCAAGGTAGGAACTCAGGGCAGGAACCTGGAGGCAGGAGCTGAAGCACAGGCTTACTGGCTTACTCTCTGGTCCTTGCTCAGCCTGCTTTCTTATATAATATACAACACCTGCCCAGGTATGGCACCATCCACAGTGGGCTGGGCCTTCCCAAATCACTCAGCAATCAAGAAAATACTCCACAGGCATGGCCCCAGGCCAGTCCAATGTAGGCAATTCCCCAATTGAAGCTCCCTCACCCCAGGTTTGGGAAGTTGACACTAAAGCTATCCAGCACAACTATGCTGGCCTTTAACTCAAAGAGATCCCCCTGACTCTGCCTCCCAAGTGCTGGGATTAAAGTCTTTCACCACCACACCTGGCCTGAAATCTAAAGTCTTGTTTTTAATGTAGCAAACAAAATTTTGTTGAATTAAAATATCTAAATATGGCCCAAGAACCCAGAAAGATGAAAAATGCTTCCTGCCATATCTTCCCAAGGCTATTACATCACACTAAAACAAAAAGTTCACAGTTTTTGGTGAACTATCTTCTACCTGCATACAGGATGTTCAGCAAAGACATATGTCTATAACTCAAGTTACAAAGGAGAAGAGTTGGGATTTAAGAAAATAAAATTTTCCAGGCATGGTGGTGCACACCTTTAATCCCAGCAGTCGGGAAGCAAAGGCAGGTGGATCTCTGTGAGTTCAAGGCCAGCCTGGTCTATGGAGTGAGTTCCAGGACAGCCAGAGCTACAAGGAGATCTGTTTCAAAAAGACCAAAAAAACCCCGAATAACAGCTTCAGCAAAGTGGCAGGATACAAAATTAGCCTAAAAAAATCAATGGCCTTTCTTTACACCAAGAAGAAGCAACTGGAGAAAGAATGTAAAGAGACCTTCCCACTCACAATAGCCTCAAAAACAATAAAATACCTAGGAACAAACCTAACTAAAGACACCAAAGATCTCTACAACAAAAATTTTAAATCTTTAAAGAAAGAAATTGAAGAAGACATAACAAGATGGAAAAACCTCCCATGCTCATGGATTGGGAAAATTGACATTGTAAAAATGTCCATTCTACTAAAACTCTTGTATAGATTTAATGCAATCCCAAACAAAATCCCCAAGAGTTTCTTCACAGGCTTGGTAAAAAAAAGTCTTTAAATTCATTTGGAAAAACAAAAGACCCCGAATAGCCCAAACAACCCTGAGTGAAAAGAGCTACACAGGGGGGATATCTATACCAGACTTCAAACTATACTACAGGGCTATAGTCATAAAAACAGCCTGGTACTGGCACAAAAACAGATCTGTTGACCAATGGAACAAAACCAAAGATACAAACCTGAGCACATACAATTTCAGCTATCTCATATTTGACAAGGGGGCCAAGAAGACACAATGGAGAAAAGACAGCATCTTCAGCAAGTGGTGTTGGCAAAACTGGATCACCACTTATAGAAGAATGAAATTAAACCCCTACCTCT
>VZQC01006114.1:1813198-1879876 GCA_009823505.1 Rhizomys pruinosus | reverse complement strand
AACAACAACAACAGAAAGGACTGCATCAAAGAACTGACTGAAACTGAACTTCTGCTCAAAACAGTGAACTTCCACGTGGAGAATATTGAGAAAGACTGAGAAAGAGATGAAAAGCATGTTTGGCAGAATGCATGAGCTCTGGTGGGGTGGGGGTATGGGGGGGACATGGGTCTAGATTTGATAAAAAATATGTATAAATAAATAAATTTAACAAAAGAAAATTTCACTTGATTTACTTGGAGGGCTATAGAATATTTGAGACATTGTCAGTGGTGGGGAGATAGAGAGGAGTGGCCTTCCTTCTTATGTATGGAATAATGGCTGTAAGGCTGTAATTAAGTCACCTCTTATGAGCGTGAGCCAAGTGAGCTGTGGTCACTGGCTTTGATTTTCATTTGTTTATTCTTGATATTAAACACGTCATGCATTCTCTCTTTATATATAGCTTTCTTCAAGAGTGGGTAATTGATGAGAATCATGCTCACAGCCTTTTAATTCCTTCTTTTGATTTCTACACATAACATCAACCTCTACCCTTAAGGCATATTACCTTAATAGATCTTTAGATCAGGAAATTTATGTACTAAATTTGTCTATGAATTTACTCTTACTTAATGAATTCTTTTGTATAGCTGCCTCCTTGAGCAAATAGGACTTTGTTTTGTGATCATAGAAATTATTTTATTTTGTTTATCATTTTATTTTATGTGTTTTATTTGGAAGTGTAAAGGTAAAATAAAACCCTTTCTCCCACAAGTTGTTTCACAGCAACAGAAAGCCAGTGAGGACACCACCTTCCAGGCAGTTGCTCCAAGTAAGGAGTTCTGTCAGAAGCCAGGACAGAAGTAAGCACAGTGGGAAGTACTCACTCAGCTGGTGCCAGACGGCTTCTCACTCTGGGCTAAGGAGACAGGCCTGCACATGTGAAGCCTTCTCATTATGCAAAGGTACCAGTGTAGTCTGGGGGAGATGCCATTTGTAACAACAGGCTGTCCATGCATATAAATTAACCTTGACCTCTTTCATCACTTCACATACCAACAATAACTTGAGAGACATCATAGAATTAAGTGGGAAGTTAGACCAATAAAAAATTTTTACAGTTGGAGAATATTTTCATAACTTCAAGGTAAACAATGATTTCTTGTAAACAGACTATAGAAATTATTGAATATTTATTTATTTATTTATTTATTTTTGATTGTTTGAGACAGGATCTCTCTGTAGCCCCACCTGGACTGGAACTTGATATTTAGACCAGGCTGGCCTTGAACTCACAGAGATCTGCCTGCCTCTGCCTCCTGAGTGCTGGGATTAAAGGTGTGCACCACCACGCCAGGTAGAGATTTTGCAATATTTGTATATACATGTGACAAAGAACTCCTAGAGAATATATAAAGACTTTCATTTCAGAAAGGAAAGACAATGGAATTTCATGCAACCATAAAGTTGAATAAAATCATGATATTTGTAGGAAAATGAATGCAGCTGGAAATAACTGCATTATGTGAGACAAGCCATACCCCAAAAGACAAATACTGCATGCTTCTCTCACATGTAGAGCATAGATTTAAACTCATGTATGTGTATATTGTATTTGTGCATGCTGTATGTGTGTGTAGGTCACTAAATTAGAAGGGGGATCATGGAAGGGGAGGAAGAGATCTTAAGGGAGGTGGAAAGAGAGTAATAAAAGAAATGTGATGAGAAAGCAGAAGATGGGGAGAAAGGGAACCAGCTGAGGAAGGGAGAGGACACTGGGGGAGGGGACAAATGAGAGCACATTCAGTGACAACTGTATAGGACACAACAATGAAACCTATCGTTTTGCATGCTAACATGAAAAAGAAATAAAAACTGCTCCTTTTTGTATCTGCAACAGAAATGAATGCTTATATCTGCAAAAAAACACATTTGACTGAGAGGGAGCATGAAGGAACTTTCTTGGGTGTGGGCAATGTTCCATATCTGTGTCTCAGTGTTGGTTACATGGGTGTGGTTACTTTAAAAAAGTTACCACACTATATATCTATGATTTTATTGTGCACAGCTCCACCTCAAAGAAAAAAATGCCAACTCATTTTTCATTTCCGTTGCCTTGCCATTTCTTTCTTGCCTGAACCCTTTCATCTCTGCTTTGAGTGCCTGTTGGATAGCAATGTTTTTCTTTAGCTCCTAGAGTTCATGGAGATTAATTTTGGTCACGACTTCCACCAGTTTTGTGGTAAGATCTTTCTGTGTGTTGTTTGCCAGTCTCCCCACCCCCATTGGTTCTTGTAGTTCTGTAAAGAGCCGTAGTGTTTCCTTGGATTCCTTCTCACATTTGAAAGAGATCACCTTTTCCTGCAAGGATGACGCACCCTTTTTTTCAGTGGACAATATGTGAATTATATTCTCTCCAGGGGGCGCCGTTCGCATGAAATATAACAGCGATTAATGTCTCCTAGGTTGCCTGCTCTCTAGACTGCTGGCTTGTGGGGAAGGCACCAGCGCAGTGCGCCCCCACCTCTGCCTGAAATCTCCCAACACGGGTGCCTATGTGAGTTTGTGTAAGCTGGTCCAGCCTTTCCTTCTCTGCAGAAAATGTCAGCGACGTCAGGGTTGCTCATCCGATCCTCAGCAGCGGTTCCTCCACCCTGTGTCCCAGTGACTGAGTCTATAGACTCCTTCTCTGCTGCCCTTGCCTCTCTTTGGTTTGGAAGGGATACCAAACCTTATTTTTTATTTTTTTATTTTTATTTTTTTTGGTCTTTTCGAGACAGGGTCTCCCTGTAGCCCCAGCTGTCCTGGAACTCACTCTGTAGACCAGGCTGGCCTTGAACTCACAAAGATCCGCCTGCCTCTGCCTCCCAAGTGCTAGGATTAAAGGCGTGCGCCACCACGCCCGGCATCAAACCTTATTCTTTTTTAAAAAAAAATGTTATTACATTTATTTAGTTTGTACGTGTATATATGTGGAGGTGAGAGGACAGTGTGTGAGAGTCACATATCTTCTGAATGTGGACCTGAGGCTCCAACTCAAGTCATCTGCCTCTGCAGCAAGCCCTCTTACCTGCTGAGTGATCTCCATGGCCCACAAAGCTTCGTTTTAAGCAATGCATTGTTAATTTCATGCCTCGGCATCATTTGTGTATGTGCATTCTGAGTCCTGCCTGCTCTGCCTGCCCTGGGCAATCTCCAGCATTCTGTTTGAATCTTCTTTTTTTATCATTTATTATTATTTTTATGTGTATGAGTGTACTGTCTGCATGGAAGTTGGTGCACCCATGTCGTGCAATGCTGCGGAGGTCAGAAGAGGGTGTTGGATTCTCTTGGAACTGGAGTCAAAGACAGTTCTTAGCCGCCATGTGGGTGCTGGGAATCAAACCCGGGTCCTCTGCAAGAGGAGTCGGGGCTCTTAACCGCTAGGCCATCTCTCCAACCTCCCGTTTGAATCTTCTTATCTGGTTGGCTCTTCTCTTTCTTCACACACAGGCTCAGAATAAAAAGCAGCATAGTGTTTCTCATTCTTATTTTCAGGTGATAGGAAAGTTTTTTGCTCTCTCACGCAATGCTGCAATTGTCCATAATTTGGTTTGTATATATGAAAGTATATCTGTAGACTAAACTGCCAGAACTGGAATACTGGTTGAGTATATGTAATTATAATTTGCCCTCCGGAAGTTTCAATTTAGACTCTCGCCAATTAAATACACCTGTATCCCTGACTCTTGCTAGCACCATGGTTTAGCTTCTTGGTATGATCATTCTAAGAGGTAAAACCCAGAATGTTTGGATAGTATCTGAAAACAGCGTTTTTTTCTTTGCATATGTTGAAGAGTTGTTTGTCGGAAATTCCCTTCCATTTCCTCACTATAAATTGTCTCTCTGTTGGTCCATTTTTCTATGGAGTAATTTTGGTCTTTACCACATTGATTTTCTTTTTTTAAATTTACTTATTTATTTTTAATTTAATTAATTTTTTTAACATTTAAAAAAATTATTAATTTTTTATGTGTATGAATGTACTGTCTGCATGTAGGTCTGTGTCCTGTGTCCTGCAATGCTGTGGAGGTCAGAAGAGGGCACCAGATTCCCCTGGGACTGGAGTCAAAGATGGTTCTTAGCCATGTGGGTGCTGGGGATTGAACCCGGGTCCTCTGCAAGAGTGATCGGCGCTCTTAACCACTGAGCCATCTCTCCAGCCCTACCTCAATGATTTTCAAGACCTTTTAATGTCAGAACATCGGCTGTTTTTGCTATGAATTACAAATATTTTCCCCAGTATGTCATTGGTCTTTTGACTTTGCTTATAGTAGATGTTGCTCTGTTGTGGTTCCTCTGCATTTTAGATTATGAGGAAAGGATCTGTACAATACAAGGTGAGTCTTTATGGTCACTGTCCATGGTGAGATGGGGCAGAATGAATTCTTCAACATTTTGCAGTATGACTTAAAGATCAGATTTTATTGGAAAAGCCTTTAAGCTTTGATCAAGCAAGAAGAGAAAAAGGGAGTAGCCTACTGTCTTCTCATCCCCTGCATGACACACCAGGACGTAGGCAATCAGTTGGATCCCAGGTGGGTGTGGGTTTAGTGGGTGAGCCCTTCTTCCTCTCTCATTGCTTTTCTTATAGCATAAACATAAAAATAATCTGTAGGAGGATAATCAAACTGCCTGCACCAAGAAGTCTAGATTTGGCTTCTAGGATTATGACTATTTAAAGGAATTATCTAGGAAAGCCACCTACCATGAATTTGGGGATTTTGGCACCAGAAAGAAGTTATATAACCAAAGTTGGAAAGGATAAATATGCCAAAATCTTACTCTTTCATAGCCAGAGGTTCAAAAGATTTCCTATAAAGGAACAAAATCAGATAACAGAAGTATACATATACACTTAACAGTACAAAGGAAAACCCTGATACTATAATCCACAAAATGGGGTCGGATTCTTGGTTTCAATAATAAAACAAATAGTAACTAGTTTACACAGAAAGAGATTTATTAAATAGCTCTTAAAAGCATTAGAGGGGCTGGAAGAACAGGCTCCAGGCTGAGCTTCTGGTAACGACTCTCAGATCCACTCTGCAGAACTGGCCTGGTGAGAAGAGCGTTCCCCTAAGCTAAGAACTGCCACCTCCCACTACAGAAATGTCTACCCAGAGTGCTCTGCCTCATATGGCTGCTGGCTTCCTCCTTGGGCTGACTCCCAGCTAGTATCCCTGCTTAGGTTAGCACTCCTACCTGGGTGCTTCTTTCTGCCTCAAGTTGATCAGTTGGGTTTCTCAGACATTGCTGAGTCCAACTGTATGGGAGACTCGGTGCCTCACAGTCAACTCCCATGTCCTTTGGCTATCCAAAGCCAACTTGAAGTGGGGAAAGCCTGAGGTGAGAGCTTGTCCAAAAGCTGAAGACAAGCACAGAGGCAACCAGAGAAGTGTGAAGATTTCATCCTCACAGGGTCTTCAGAACCTCCTTCCTGCCCAACCCCCCATCAAGTCATCTATATATGAAGTAGTTCAGTGTGCTACACAGAGTGCTGAATGACAGGGACACAAGGTCAAACAAGAAAGCAGGGAAGAATTCTCAGTAGCTTCCACCAGAGCAGGTAAAACCAGCATATTGCTGAAAGTCAGACACTGATTTATGGCCATGGAGAAAACAAGATTTAAAAAGCAAGTGAGGGCTGGAGAGATGGCCTACCGGTTAGGAGTGCCAACCGCTCTTACAGAGGACCCGGGTTCGATCCTCAGCACCCACATGGCGGCCGAGAACCGTCCATAACTCCAATTCCAGAACTCCAGTTCCAGGGGAATCTGAGACCCTCTTCTGACCTCCCCGGCATTGCACGACAGGGGTGCACAGACCTGCATGCAGACAGTACATTCATACACATAAAATAAATAAATAAATACAATTTAAAAAGCAAGTGAGACGTTTTATTGGTTAAGAGCATATACTGGCCACATGGGTATTTCAGATGTAGCTACTGGCATACTGAAATGATAATATTTTAATATTTTGGGTTAACCAAAATGTATTATTGAAATTATTTTCACCCGTTTTATTTTTACTTTTTTTGTGTGATATTAGAGAATGTAAAAATTACATATGCAGACTACATTGTATTTTGACTAGATGTATAGTTCAACTGGTTTAGACAGTTGAGAGAAGGATCATTGGTTAATACCCATAGTACTTTAAATAATTTATTTTATTTTATTTTTTTGTCTTTTTGAGACAGGGTCTCCCTATAGCTCCAGCTATCCTGGAACTCACTGTGTAGACCAGGCTAGCCTTGAACTCACAGAGATCCACCTGCCTCTGCCTCCCAAGTGCTACGATTAAAGGTATGTGCCACCGCGCCCAGCTTAAATACTTCATCAATAGTTTCAAATATATTTTTGCTCATGTGGGACAGCTGTTCGATGTTAGTCAACTCAAAAGGTAAGCCCCAGTTAATTTCAGATGTTACTCTCTTATTCAGATTCCCTGGTGAGTCCATCCTTTTCCCAAATGTGCACACCACATTAATGCACTCTGTGGAGAGATTATTTTTAGTCATCAAACTCCTTAACATGTTGGTGATGAATTTCTGCTAGAGAATTTTGTATTTGAAAAATCAAATCACAGCATGAATTTCATCTGGGAACCACATGTCTAGGACAATAATTATTTCAAACTCATAGGCATAACCAGCCGTAGCTAAAATGGATCCAGTTTATGGCTCTGCTGTACTTGCTAGTAAAGTGCTGTACTCCTAACAGACTCACTGTATGACACACTGGCCAGCAGCCTTGGGCATATCCACCTGGAGGACTCTGATGTGTGCAATGTGAGATTATTTATAGCCTCTGGAAACAGGGAACAGGAAGTTTATAATGTTAGTTTTGAGGATTCTGAGTCTCTGATATACAGATGTAAGAAAACAGAACTATAGAAAAGTTTTAGAATATCTGCCACCTGTATCAATGTGGTTATAGAAAGAAATGAGATTAACTTCCTCAGAAATGGAAGTAGCTGATTCTTGGTGCATATCCACCTGATAAGGTGCTTTGATGATGGAAATACAAACTTGACATCATGAGGAATTAAACTAGTTCCTTCTATAACTGTCATTCAATGATAAATGATTATCAAATGACCCTTAAAGTGTAATTCAGTTTAACTTTGCATTTGTGCTTTATACACATTTGGTTAAATGTCAGCTTCCTCAGAAAAGCCTTTTCCCAATGGAGAAAGCCTTAGAATGGAATTGGAAGACCTGGATCTTGATTTTGAGACTTCTATCTGTTTGACTTTGAATATGTCACCATATGTCTCTTAGACTCAGTGTATTCTGAGCAAATCATCTATAGAAATATAATAGGCCTGTGGACTAGAGTGTTCATTTAGCAGAGCAATCTAGCCTTATTGAGAAAAACTGAATGATAGCAATCCTTGTGGCCCTCCACCCTCCCCAAACAGAAGCTCATCTTTATGAGGCTGTTCATTGGGCGAGAGGGGTGATAAACTAGTTTACATCTCTAGAGGAATTGATAAATGAAATGTGAAGGATATTTTTCTTTTTTCTTTTTTTATGAATTTAAAAAATTTTTATTTATTTTTTTTATGTGTATGAATGTACTGTCTGCATGTAGGTTTGTGCGCCCATGTCATGCAATGCCACGGAGGTCAGAAGAGGGTGTCGGATTCCCCTGGAACTGGAGTTCTCCTGGAATTGGTTCTCAGCCACCACGTGGGTGCTGGGGATCGAACCTGGGTCCTCTGAAAGAGCAGTCGGTGCTCTTAACTGCTAGGCCATCTCTCACTGTTAGCCTGGCTAAAAGCAGCCAAAAATAACAATTCTGCATCCTAGATGCTATGGTGTCTTGAAATTTACTTTTTTTTTTATTGATGCTTTGTGTATTTCATACATCATTTTCCAATTCAGTTCAGGCATATTTCCCCTTCCCTTCCCCCCACCCCACCCCTATCCATCCCAGATCATGCATTCTTCCGTAACTTTTCTGCATCTTTCTCTGCTTTTTTGTTTTGTTTTGTTCATTTTTTTAACAATAAGTTATATTTGTGAGTACAAGCATCCTTCATGTAAAAAACAATTTGCAAGCAGTGTGCCCAAACCCACACAGCTCATGGTTCCCACCATCCAGCAGGGGGGGGGCTTGTATGTTCAATCAAGTTGATTCAAATGAGTATCCAGTCTATTTGTTGTAGTTTTCACCATTCACCCCAATCGCAGCCTTACATTCTACTGTGCCTCCTCTTCCGCAAATTGTTTCCTAGGCTTAGAAAAGGGGCACAGGTAGAGAAAGCAAAACAGTCTACTTTTCTCTGGATGAGCTGTGTCTTGATCTCTATCAATTCTGGCTGTTTTCTTTCATGGGCTGCCAGCTTTGTCCAGGCATAACCTTTCGATTCCTACTAATGAAGCACATGCAATTAGATTATTAGGTATTTAAACAGTATAATATATACCTTTCAATCCTACTAATGAAGCCAACGCAATTAGATATATAGGTAGTTAAACAGTACTAATTTGTTATGGTAGTTACTTTGGTATAGACACAGATGTTTTGGATGGTATGTTAATCCATGAATTACATTTTCTTCTGTTAAGTATGACAGGGTTTTTGTGTGACTGCTTATAACATTCTCCTAACCATTAGAGGAATAAGCTTGTGGCATCAGCCATGGGTTATTCCTCCCAAGGAGAAAGCTAATAGCATTTAGATTTGGGCTATTACAGACAATGGCTGCCACTGCTGCACATACGTTCCAGGCAGTGAGTGTAGCTGGTGCTGACAGAGGAGACTTGCTGACTCAAGGAGACCTATACTTTGCTTTATTGGTTTAGTGGCCTTTGGTAACACTCTCTGACCATGAGTCTCAAAAAAGCAGTGTAAGTTAATCACATACAGTAACTTACTGCATGTGATTAACTTACAGTAACCAAAACAGCATGGGTGAACTTGATGAAATCTTGCCTGATTCCACCTATAGGTATGTATAATACAACTGCTTTTTTAGACTCATGGGTCAAAAATAAAAACCTAAAATAAAAAAGGGGGATATAGAGAGATATGAAAACTTTTTGTCAAAAAACCTTGCAACCCAAATCTTAAAACTAACTATGGGAAAGATTTGTATGTTCCAACAGGCCAGAGTATCACCAACTTAATGGCTGAGAAAGAAAATGCAGCTTTGCAGTGAGTAGGATGTACCAGAAAGTACCAGCAGAAGGATTGACTCCTCTGGGCATGGAAGGGAAGAAATGCCTCAGATTGCTGCAGACATCAGGCCCCTCTCTGGATCCTACTAGTAACAACTATTTTTAATGAATCGTAACAAAGCTTACCTTCTAGGTGCCGCAAAGGTTTTAATACAAGAGACTTTCTTAACTCCCCCCCCATAGAATAAGGAGAAATATGATGATGATGAGGTCGTTCTCCACCTGTAGATTGGAGCCAGCTGTTATAGAGATATTCTCTTGTAAAATCGGTAAAACTGCCTTCTTTAATTGACTAATGGACATAGAAACTGTGAAAAGGATTATTCTCTATTCAGAACCAAATATAATGCTAAAGTCTCCTTAAGCTATGCACTTAAACAAAATATATTAATACAGGAGCTCTGACATCAACAATGGATTATTCTACCAAGGAGATGCTGGCCAGGGGATCCAAGCCACCACAAAAGGTAAAGGCTCCTTGCCTCCAAACTGGGATATCTGTAGGAAGAGAGGCGATAAGGCCCTGCTGTTGAAGACCTGATATAAACATGGGAAAGATGTATGGAGACTGCACTTCCAAGTATACAGATGGTCTCTGGAATGCCAGAGAGTGTTGAAATTTACTTTTTTTTTAATTTTTATTTATTTTTTTATGTGTATGAATGCACAAACCTACATGCACCCATATTGTGCAATGCCGCGGAGGTCAGAAGAGGGTCTCGGATTCCCCTGGAACTGGAGTTCTCCTGGAACTGGAGTTACAGACGGTTCTCAGCCGCCATGTGGGTGCTGGGGATCAAACCTGGGTCTTCTGCAAGAGCAGTCGGTGCTCTTAACTGCTAGGCCATCTCTCCAGCCTGAAACTTCATTGCCTGGAGTTGGAATTGTTTCACTCATCCTGCTTGCTTTCCTGGGCCTTCTTATTATCAAATTGGGAGTTTATGGGTTTTCCTATGCTCTGCACAGCAATACCACTGACAAAGCTTAAAATTCATGTACTGTTTGCAAATATCCTTTTGTCGTCCTAGTTAAATTAATTAAATGTGAATATGATGAGTTTTTAAATGACACAAATTAATGTCATTTCTTCCAAAGAAGTCTTAGATGCTAACAGTTCTGCAATGCTGAAACATTTCTGATCTCTCCTCCCCTCTCTGTTACACATATTTCAGAAAAACGTCATATTATTTTTCAAATCTACCCTTAGGTATTCTGGCTGTTACCCACTTCTCCAGCTTCATCTAATTCCACTCTCCCCACATTACCTACAGTGTCCCAGGCATTTGTGCCCTTTTTATGAATTCTCCAGTCTGTTTATCTGTGGGGCCTTGGCGGACATGCTAATCATTCTGATCTTTCTTCTTGGGACGTGCTTCTTCCTGTTGTTCAGGTTACACAAAAATATCACACCCTTAGAAAAGCTTTCTTTGACCACTCAAAATAAGTCTGATGACTTGCTGTCTGTTATAGTTTGAATCAGGAATATTCCCCACAGGCTCCTGTTTTGAAAGTTTATTTTCTAGCTGTGGAACTATAGGGAGTGGGGGTCTGTGGAGCCAATAAGAGGTGCGGCCTCGCTGGTAGAAGTAGGTCACCAGGGATAAGCCTTTGAAGGTCAGAGCCCAGTCCCAGCTTCCAGACACTGTCTGCTTCCTAGTCTACTATGATGTGAATATCTGCTGCCTTACACTCCTGCCTCCAGGAATGGAGATATTCCGCCATGTCTTCTCTGCTGTGATTGACTTAAATCCCCTGAAACTGTGAGCCCAAGTAAATCTTTCCTCCATTAAATTATTTCTGTCAGGTATTTTGGTCACTGAAATGCAAAAGCAACTTATAAAGGAAACTGGTACTAAGAGTGGGGTAGTTTCTATGATTAAAACTGATAGTATGGTTCTTAGGCATTTGGAAATAGTTTTCAGGAGAAGCATGGAAGATATTGAAGATATGCACTAGAGAAGCCCTAGAATGCTATAAGCAGAGTCTAATGGTCCAGTCTGGTGGGAGTTTGGGAGACCAGAATATCAATGGAAATGTGAGCAGGAAAGACTGTGGTCACGAGGTTTGGGATAGTGACAGGACTGGAATTGAACTACAGGCTATCTGTGTTACATTCTGGCAAAGACTCTGGCTATGTTTTCCCTGTTTACTGAAAATTAGTGAGACTGAATCGAAAAGGAATGGTCTAGGTGACTTTGCAGAGTAAATTTCAAGACACCATAGCATCTAGGATGCAGAATTGTTATTTTTGGCTGCTTTTAGAGAGGCTAACAGTGAGAATTGAGAGCAAAAGCAGAGCAAAAATAGAAAAGCAGCCTACGCAAACTTGCAAAGCTAGTGAACATAATGTTAAAGAGATTAATATTATTAAAAAAGAAGCTGGGGGAGTTAGACAGATGGCTCAGAAGTTAAGAGCACTGACTGCTCTTTCAGAGGACCTGGGTTCGATTCCCAGCACACACATGGCAGCTAACAACCATCTTTAACTCCAGTTCCAGGGGAATTTGATACCTTCTTACCTTCCCAGGCACTGCATGACATGGGTGCACTTAACATACATACAGGGAATACACTCATACACATAAAATAAAAATAAAAAGAAGCTAGACACTTTGCTTTGAGATAATAGAAAAGGTGTGTTTGAGGGAGGGTGAGAGTCCATGTATCAAAGGTTCCAGAATTTAAAACTAGAAATTCATTTGAAAGACTTTTTCAAGAGATTTGCAGGAGTGTCCTGTTGAACAGGAATACTTGGGGAAGTGTTTTCCACTCAGAGGTCATGTGTGCTGTAAGGAGCAGCAGAGCCATAGGTAGAGGCCTGCTCAAGCCCATTGGAGCCCATGTCATGATACCAGGTTCTCCTGATGCTGTAGAGCTACACGGTTTAACATTTTCCCTCTTGGGCTCATGTTTTGAATATTTATTCCCAAGATAGTAGCGCCTTTGGCAGGAGGGATTGTGGCATATTTAGGAAGTGGGGGGTCTAGCTGGTAAAAATAGATCATTAGCAGCAGGCCTTTGAAAGTTATAATCTAGCTCCTAGTTCTGACTACTCTCTGAGTGGCTACCATGTAAAGAACTGCTGTCTCTGGCTCCTACTACCATAGATTCAGCCATTCCATCATGCCTTCTCAGCTATGATGGACTGAAATCCCCTGAGACCTTGAACCAAAACGAGTTAGTCTTTAAGTTGTTTGTGTTGGGTATTTTGGTCACAGTGATACAAAAGCAACAAATATCCTATCCTAATATCCTGCTTTTCTATAGTCATCACTGTCATATTTTCTTTCTTTTTTGGGGGGGGCATTTTTGAGACAGGGTCTCCCTTTAGTCCCAGCTGGCCTTGAACTCACAGAGATCCACCTGCCTCTGCCTCCCGAGTGCTGGGATTAAAGGCATGAGCCACCATGCCTGGCTTTTCTTTTTCTTTCTTTTTTTTTTTTTTTGGTATATTTTCTTTTTTCTTTTTTTAACTTTTAAAAATTCATTTAAATTTATTTTTTTATGTGTATGAGTGTACTGTCTGCATGAGGTAGATGCGCCTGTGTTGTGCAATGCTGTGGAGGTCAGAAGAGGGTGTCGAATTCCCCTGTAATTGGAGTCAAGGATGGTTCTTAGCTGCCATGTGGGTGCTGGGAATCAAACCCAGGTCCTCTGCAAGAACAGTCGGTGCTCTTGACTGCCATGGAGCCATCTCTCTAGCCCATATTTTCTTATATAATGACTGTATCCACAACTTTAATAAAAGTTTCACATCCTCAATACCCAGAATGGCACCTACCACACAACAGATGAGCAAAGAACACTTGTTGAATGAATTGAATAGCCTGATTAATGCATATCTCTGTATCTGAGGTCTGAAAAAAATTCACTAAAATATGGGAGATTATTGCATATTATTTATCTGTTGTTAATTTGCTTACTGTCTTTTATCAATTCATCTTTTCCTTTGAATCACTTACATGTATCAATAAATATCAATACAACTATCAATAAAATGTGTCTATTTTTCTACTCAGTGATGGGGTTCTAAAAAGAAACAACTGTGTTTCTAATTTTTGACAATTTAAATTTTCTAATTTTCATAAGTTCTTAATTTTGGAACAAATCTTTGATATTATAAATTTAAAAAAATTTTTAATTAATTTTTTACTTATTTCTGTATGTGTATGAATGTACTGTCTGCATGCAAGTTTGTGCACCCGTGTTGTGCAATGCCGCGGAGGTCAGAAGAGGGTCTCGGATTCCCCTGAAACTGGAGTTCTCCTGGAATTGGAGTTTCAGACGGTTCTCAGCCACCATGTGGGTGCTGGGGATCGAACCCAGGTCCTCTGCAAGAGCGGTCGGCGCTCTTAACCGCTAGGCCATCTCTCCAGCCCATTCTTTGATATTATAAATATTACATATATTGTCATCAAATTGAAACATATATGAATGGTATCAATGAGAGACCGAGAGAGAGAGAGAGACAGAGACAGAGACAGAGACAGAGACAGAGACAGAGAAAGAGAGAGTTTATGTGTTACAAAGACTGAGAGATGGACAGAGAGCACATATTTATATGGATCTGTATGGGTACAGTTTTTGCCCATGACTTTTAGGCTGATTTTAAGGGTCTGCTTATATATAGAAAGTACAAATTTGGACAAAGATAAAATTTCTAGATCATGTTGTCCTAACAGCTTGAATTCTGCACAACATAAGACAAGTTGGACAAAATGTGATAAGGTCATGGACTTAAGATGTGCATACCCAATATATGCAATGCTCTGTTCTTTTCATATGAAGAACAACAGAATAAAAGATTTAAGAGAGCTAAGGCTATGAAAACCAGGGCACCTCCAAATAGGTGGACAGATAGTTGAGCTCTTTGAGAACAGACCCCATAGTCTGTTGACTTCTTTATTCAGTGACTGGCAGGACATATATAGAGAATGCTTAACCAAAGCTTGCTAAAAGATTAATTAAATGGGAAAAATGGAGAAATGAAAATTAAAAAGATCAATTCTTTTATATGACTCATAAATTGGCTCAGAAGGAACTCAACTGAAGAGTTCCAGAAATGCAGCATTGTTGACCTAAGTGTATGGTCACATTTAGCTATAGAAGTAGTGTTCCCATCCATCAAGTTACTGTCTTCCAGCGACTCAGGCTAGAAACTTTAAAAGCTCACATGAGTCATCCACTCTACTTCCCTTCCTCATTTAGGCAGTCATTAAAGCTCCTGCCAGATTTACATCGGCAATGTCCTCAGCCTCCATTGCCTTGCTGTTGAATTTTTAGACTACAGTCACCAGTCTCTTTCCTCTTTTCAATCAACCCCCCCAACTCATCAAAATATTTCTTCTGTTACTGATACATTAAGCAAAATGACATGAGAGGGTTCAAACAGAAAGCAACTTGTTCTATCTTATGACAGTGTTTGGGGGGGAATATTTGTATTTATGTGTACACATGTGTAGGGGTGTATGTGCAGATATGTGCACCTGCATGTGGAGGGTAGAGGTTGATATCAGGTGTCTTTCTCAATTATCTTCACCTTACTTTTTGAGACAGGGTCTTTTGCTGCAACTGGAGTTCATTCATTCAACTAGACTGGCTGGCAGCAAATGTCAGGGATCTGTTTTTCCCTTCTTTGTGCTAAAACTACAGGTACATACCGCCACACCCAGCTTTTTACATGGATGCTGGGGATCAGAAATCAATTCCTTATGTTTGCGCAGCAGGCACTTTACCAACTGAGCCATCTCCCCAACCTTTTATGACAGTTCTTTTAAAATTCTCTCTCAAATTTTTCTTTCCTATTTATGGTTTTCTTCTTACTTTAAGGTATTAAAAAGTTCAGTCTGTGGTAATCACCATCTGCTATAAGAAGAACCTTTTCTGGTGAGAGTTGAGAGAGGCACTAATCTATGGGCATAACAATAAGCCATTATGAGTCATTTAATACTATATTAGGCAAAATGATGGCATTTGGTTCTCCCCTATGCCCTGTGACCTGTATAGCCATAGGTTCTTTTCCCTGATAACAGTATCAGGTATGGAGTCTATCTTGTGAAGTAGGCCTTAAATCCAATTAGAAGGTGGTTGGTTTCTCCCATAACATTTGTGCCACTATTGTGCCAATGGGCATATTTTGCCAAGCCAGTTATTTGCTATAGCTCACAGAGTTTACAGCTGGGTAAAGTTTATGATGACCTTTCTCTGCCAGTAAGCTGCATACCATTTTCTTTTTTTGTTGTTTGTTTTTTTGTTTGTTTGGGGAGGAAAGGGTTTATTCAGTTCACATCTCCTGAGTTCATCACTCAGGGAGCCCAAGATAGGAACTCAGGGCAAGAACCTGGAGGCAGGAGCTGAAGTACAGGCCATAGAGGAATACTGCTTACTGGCTTGCTCCCCTGCTTTTTTTCCCCATTTTTTATTGTTATTAAACTTTCTCCATAAGTCATATATTATTTCTCATTTGAATTTAGAGTCACTTCCCTTTCCATGCCCCCCACCCCACCTGAGTCCTTGCACTCTGCCATACATGTCTTGCATCCTTTTCTGAGTCTTTCCAGAGTTTTTTTTCCCAGTTCTTTTGTTGTTGTTCTCTCTAACTTGTATTGCTTCAATATATATATGTATATATACATATATATATATATACATAGTTATATATATATACACATAATTATATACATACATAAACATATCATTTGAATTGGAGGACTTTTTTTTCCTAAAATATGTCATGTTTTCCTTAAGGAAGTGCTCAAAGTTTCCTCGGCAACCCCAAACAACCATCAATCCTACACTTATGCTCCACACTGGGGTCTTTCCCTCCCATGGTCCCCCAAATGAAGTCCAGTAAGCACCATCTTGTGTTGATCCCCCTGTACTGGCCTCCATGATAGTAGCCCAGGTAGTCCAACAATGGCAGTCTATACTCTGAAGAGGCTGAAATCCCTATAGCTGCTTAGTCTGCAAGCTGGGTATCTCAGTAGTCCCCATCTGACATTGAAGTTTTGGAGGATTCTTGGAGAGACATGAGTCTTCAGTCCATATTGGAAGGTTGAAAAGCTGTGTCTCATGTCTTTGAGGAGTGGCAAAAGCAGTGGCAGCCACAGAGTAGACCTGCATACCATTTTCTAGGGCTATGAAAGCTAGCCAGCAGAGATGAAACTTCAAGGTCAGTTCTAGCTTGATTTCTCCTTGTTTGTTCTGCAACTCATATTTGTAGTTTCTTCAGCATTAGGGTCCTACTGTCAGGTTCTAATGTGTAACCAAGTGTAATTGCAATAGACAGTGTTGTTTGAGGGTCAATGGGACCTCTGGTCAACAACTCCAAAATAGATAGTCCATTCCTGGCATTTTCATTTGCCAGCCTGTGGTGTCTATTAGGGCCATACACAGAGACCCACAACTGGTCAATGTGCAGAGAATGAGTGCAGAACTCTAAATGGAACACCTATATCACACCATCTCCTCCCAAGGCTCAGGGATTATTGTGGAAGAGGGAATGGAAAGATTGTAAGAGGGGGTAGATGAATACAAGGAAACTGTGTTTTCTAGACACCACACAGTAGTTACACATATGAACCCACAGCACTTAGGAGAGCATGCGCAAGTCTTGTGCAAACCCAACCCAGTCAAGGCCACAGCGTTGATGGGGAGGTGAGCAGAAGCTCCAGCCGTAGCTGAGGATCTGTTGACAACTGATAACTGCTGGGAGGAGAGTCAGTTTTCCCTACTAGTGTCATGAGTTTGGTGGGTTGACTAGACTCCAAGGGATAGACCCACCCCAAGAGCATTTAGGAAACACAGATCAGACTCAATAAAAAAGCATAAATAGGGGCTAGAGAGATCCCTCAGCAGTTAAGAGCACTGACTGTTCTTGCAGAGGACCTGGGTTCGATTCCCAGCACTCACATAACAGCTAACATCCATCTTTAACTCCAGTTCCAGGGACTCTCTTCTGACCTCTGAAGGCATTATACAAAACAGGTATACTTACATACATGCAGGCAATACACTCATACACATTTAAAAATTTTTTAAATAAGGTATTTAGTTGGGCATGATGCACGCCTTTAATCCTAGCACTTGGGAGGCAGAGGCAGGTGGATCTTTGTGAGTTCAAGGCCAGCCTGGTCTACAGAGCAAGTTCCAGGACAGCTGGGGCTACAGGGAGACACTGTCTCAAAAAGACCAAAAAACAGGTTTGTGCACCCGTGTCGTGCAATGCCGTGGAGGTCAGAAGAGGACGTCGGATTCCCCTGGAACTGGAGTTCTCCTGAAATTGGAGTTTCGGAAGGTTCTCGGCCGCCATGTGGGTGCTGGGGATCGAACCCGGGTCCTCTGCAAGAGCGGTCAGCGCTCTTAACCGCTAGGCCATCTTTCCAGCACCCCCCCTTTTTTTTAATGTGTATGAGTGTATTGTCTGCATGTAGGTTGGTGCACCTGTGTCGTGCAGTGCTGTGGAGGTCAAAAGAAGGCGTTGAATTCCCCTGAAACTGGAGTTAAAGACGGTTCTTAGCTGCCATGTGGGTGCTGGGAATTGAACCCTGGTCCTCTGCAAGAGCAGTTGATGTTCTTAACCACTGAGCCATCTCTCCAACCCCGGTGTATGCCTTTAATCCTAGTGCTCAGGAGGCAGAGGCAGATGGATCTCTGTGAGTTCATGGCCAGCCTGGTCTACAGAGTGAGTTCCAGGACATCTGGGGCTACCGGGAGACCCTGTCTCAAAAAGCCAATAAAAAAAGGTATTTAAAAAATAAAGGGTAAATAATAATAGATGACTTGAAGTGGGAGGGAGTAGTAAGCTGGGAGTGGAGAGGGAGAGGAGATCTGATTATGATCAAAACAAACTGTATGAAATTATTGAATCAATAAAAATATTTTCAAAAAATTTCAATCTGGGGTCCAGAGAGATGGCTCAGTGGCTAAGAGCACTGGCTGCTCTTCCAGAAGACCTGGATTCAATTCCCAGCACCCACATGGCAGCTAACAACCATCTGTAACTCCAGTTCCAGGGATCTGATGCCTTCTTCTGACCTCCTTGGGTACTGCATAACATGGGTACACCTACCTAACATGCAGACAATACACTCATATACATAAAATAAAAATGATATATAAAAACATTTTTTTAAAGTTCAGTTGGATCTAATATCAATACTTTAATTTCTTGCCCAAATCAAAGTGCTTCTTACTAGTAGTGTGGGTCATACCCACACTTGCCAACAAATGCTAATGAAGGAGATTATGATCATTTTCTTCTATTTCATTTCATGTGCACTACCTGAGCCCAGGATGGAAGGAGTCAGGGAACAAGAAGCCAGGACTCAGTGGCTCTTGCCACTGTAGTCACAGTGCCCCTGGTGAATAGAAGATCTAATAGCTATTTCTCTAGGGGCAGACTTTGAGGATTTATTTAGAGACCCTTATTCTCTTGGACGGTCTCCCATAGCATTCCCTGTGTGGACAATGACTACTTTAGATAGGCTCTTAAAATTTCCTCCTTATTACTTGGATACCAGCAGACCCATCTTGCATAGTGTTTTCCTATACTGGAGTCATCTAGAAGGGCCTCTTAGAGAGGGTCTATAAGATGTCTCAAATCCAACTCTCCTTTCCATGTCTCCCTGCCATAAGCTTCCCATGGTTTATGTGAGCATAGCTTGTTCTTGTTGGGACCACTAGTTTTACTCTCAGTCAGCTTTGCGGGGTTTCTGGTGAAAAGGGGACAGCTACTGGGTCCCTTGTCTTAGCCTTCTCAAATGCCTGCAGCTGTGTGCAGGTCTAATTATGGCAGGACTGGCATTAGGCTGCTCTGCAAGTCCTGTCTAGGCAGTCCTGTACCCCACTAAGGAGTGGAGGTGGAGTTGGGGGAGGGGACTTCAACCTATTGTTCTCAGCTTTGGAGCGTCAGCCAAAACTCCCAAGAAAGGAAGAGGCCTATTTTAACATGCTGTAACATTCCTTTAAAAACATCAGATACTGTTTATTTTAATCAACTGTTCCAAGTTTACAATGCTTGATTTTTTTTTTTTTTTGAAGTTTAGACTCAGATCAGGCATCTGACATGGACCGTTGGACCCTCATCACTTCACAAATGAGAAATTAATCAACTTATGGAAGATCACACATCTAATAATGACTGGACAGGGCTTGATCTAAGGTCTTTGGTCTTCAAATCTCATGCTCTTTCTACCACATTATCTTGCCTAAAATGCTTCTCCTTAAAGGGACCAGAGGTATTTGCTCTTGAAATAAAGTTGCTTGTATTTAATGATTAAATAAAAATCATAGAGAAGTTTAATACTTTTCAAAAAGTCTAGGGATTGATTACTGTGATTATGAATGATTTTAATTTGGGTGATTATCTGTATTTTATATGTTTCTTTCATTAAAGTTTTATTTTATTCTAAGAAAAAAATCTTTGAATTTATTCTTTTGGGCTTGGGACATGGTTCAATGGTTCAAATATCTGCCATGCAAGCATGAGGACTACGCTTCAGATCCCTAGAACCCACAATGAAATGCCAGGTGGGACTGGGCATGGTGCTGCCATGTCTTTAATCCCAGTATTTGGGAGGTAGAGAGACAGGCAGATCTCTGTAAGACCAAGGCCAGCCTGGTTTACATAGCAAGTGCCAGGCCAACTGCGATTACAGGGAGACTTTCTCAAAAAAAAAAAAAAAAAAAAAAAAAAGCCATGTGGGTATGGTGTCCCAATCTGTAATTCCAGCCCCAGAAGGGACATAGGGGATCCACAAAGCTAGTTGACTAGTGAGACTAGCCATATTGGTGAGCTCCGGGTTGGCCAAGAAGCCCTGCCTCAGCAACTACAGTAAGAATGATCAAGAATGATTCTTGGCATCAACCCATGGCCTCTATTTAGGTGGATAACTGTGCACACTATGTGCACAAACATGTGCCCATACAACATGCAAACCTGGATAAATACCATGTATGTGAAAATAGAAAAAGTAAATAATTTTTTTTTTTTGTCTTTTTGAGACAGGGTCTCCCTGTAGCCCCAGCTGGCCTGGAGCTCACTCTGTAGAACAGGCTGGCCTTGAACTCACAGAGATAAGCCTGCCTCTGCCTCCCAAGTGCTAGGATTAAAGGCATGCATCACCATGCCCGGTTTATTTATTATTTTCTATGTGTATGAGTGTATTGTCTGCATGTAGGTTTGTGCACCTGTGTCATGCAATGCCGCAGAGGTCAGAAGAGGGTGTTGGATTCCCCTGGAACTGGAGTTAAAGATGGTTCTTAGCTGCCTAGTGGGTTCTGGGAATCTAACCCGTGTCCTCTGCAAGAGCAGTCGGTATTCTTTAACCACTGAGCCGTCTCTCCAGCCTCATAAATTATTCATTTTTTAGGGGGGGGTCTTTTCGAGACAGGGTCTCCCTGTAACCCCAGCTGTCCCTGGAACTCACTCTGTAGACCAGGCTAGCCTTGAACTCACAAAGATCCACCTGCCTCTGCCTCCCAAGTGCTAGGATTAAAGGCATGCACCACCACGCCCAGCTAAATTATTCATTTTAACACTAGATGGAGGCATGTAACTGTAATCTTAGAATTTGGTAGTTGGAGGCAGGAGAATCAGGAGTTCAAGGTCATCCTTGGCTGCACAGTAAGTTTGAGGCCATTGACTTTGAGACCCTGCAAAGGAAGAAAAGAGGAGGAAGAGGAAGAGGGAGGGGAGGAGGAGGAGGAGAAAGAGGACTGGAGAGATGGCTCATCAGTTAAGAACACTTAGTGATCTTGTAGAGGACCTAAGTTCAGTTCCTAGCACCCATATCAGGTGGCTAACCTGTAACTCCAGCTCATGGGGATCTGATGCCTGTGGCCTCCTCTAACACCTGCACTCATGTGCACATACCCACACACAGAGTGAAACGCAAAGGTAAATCTTAAAAAAGAAATGAACCTGCCAGGCGTGGTGGCACATGCCTTTAATCTTAGCACTTGGGAGGCAGAGGCAGAGGCAGAGGCAGAGGCAGAGGCAGGCAGATCTCTGTGAGTTCAAGGCCAGCCTGGTCTACAGAGTGAGCTCTAGGCCAGCTGGGACTAAAGGGAGACCCTGTCTCAAAAATACAAAAAAAAAAAAAAAGAAAAAGAAACCCAAAACTATTCTTTTAAAGTGTAGATACCTATTACAGGCAATAATTAGTCCATATATGGGCTCAATCCACAATGCTACTCTGAGAACTGCAACTCTTCTGAATACTGAGGATTAAGTTCCAGTCTTGATTATAGTTTATCTTGAGTTAGTCTCTTTGACCTCTTTGGGACTAATTTTCTCAAGTGTAATGTAGGAAACCTAGAATATATAAAATGAAGGTATTTTCTTTTCAAAATTTATTTATTTATTTATTTATTTATTTGGTCTTTTTGAGACAGCATTTCCCTATAACCCCAGCTGGCTTGGAACTCTCTATGTAGAGTAGGCTGGCCTTGAATTCACAGAGATCCATCTGCCTCTGCCTCCCAAGTGCTGGAATCAAAGGCATGTGCAACCAACCTGGCTTTTATGATTTTTAATTTATGTTTATGAGTGTATTGCCTGTATGATGTAAGTGTACTCATGTCATGCAGTGCCTGCTGAGGTCAGAAGAGGGTGTTGGATCCCCTGGAACTGGAATTACAGATGGTTGTTAGCTACCATGTAGGTGCTGGGACTTGAACTTGGGTCCTCTGCAAGAGTAGCCAGTGCTCTTAACTGCTGACTCATCTCTCCAGCCCTGAAAATGAAGCTATTTTCTAATCCTGAGAATAAAAATAACTTTGTATAAGCCATGTGAGTAGGCTGGAGGTGTGGCTCAGTGATGGAGCACTTGCTTATCATATAGTGGCCCTGGCTCCATCCTTAACATGTTGGGGTTGGTGGGGTGCTTGTGAGGAGACATTAGGAGAACTTCTATGAAAAATGTCAACATATAACACTTCATGTAAATGTATGACAGTCAAAGGATTGTATTTATTCTCCAATGTAAGCCTCCAAATAAATGAGATCAGCCTATCAATCTATCAGGAAAGCACATCTAACTCTGTATTCGCCCTCAGTCTCCACTTCTCAAATCCCACTTGAGCCCTCATTGATCCCTTTTCATTTCTACAGACTGGGCCTGCACTGCACCACTTATCTAGTAATTTCATGCTGTTCGGAGTTTCATGCTGAAATTCTTTGCATATTCGAATTCCTTCTCAGGACACTGCCTGCAGCCTGCAGCTCTACTTGCCATCTCCATTTCCCCTGCTTTTGTTGAACACAGCCCAGTACTGGAGGTGGAGGTGGGGGTAGTTGGGGGTGGTGAGAAGTACGGTGAGAAGGAGGATGAAAGGTCAAGTTAAAGACTCAAGACCTTGCAGAATAGGCTAAGGCCATACCTCAGTGCTAGAGTGTTTACCTAGCTAACAGGCATGATGAGGTCCTGGGTTTGATTTCCCACCAAGACAAGAGACCTGTAGAGTCCCCAGCTGTCCCTGGAGCAGGGTGTCCTTGACAGCCAATCTCTGGCTCCCTTTGGGTCTCTGTCCAACCTGGCCCTGGGCAAGGCTGACTCTGGGTTGCTTTTGTGTTGCTGTCACTTCCTGGAATTGGACTCATGGTTTGAACCTCTCCTGGAAAAAGGATCATGAATCTCTCCTTACATGCTGGCTCCGGCTTGCCTTCCTCTGGCCAGGCTGAGGCAGTGGAGTCGGCCAGAGTACTATCTGGGATACACTCTGGGGCTCTTGGCTGAGAAGGCCAAAACACTCCCAATAATCTCTGTTGCTTTTCCTTCTCCCTAGAAACTGGGAGAGGGGAGGAAGTGCCGCCTGTCTTGGCAGTCTGGCTGGTCACATTCACGCTCTTCCATCCTTGACCCCCCCCCTCCCCCCGTCCTATTCTCCTCTCCCTGGCTACTGTCCCTGGCAGCCTCTGTGGCTTTCAGCTTTGCTTTCCAGCCCTCTGTCCCCTTCTTGCCCACCCAGCTCCAGCTCTCGCCCTGCCTTTCGGATTCTGGTTCTTTCCTCTGTTGTTCTCTACTCAGGGTGCAGATGAGGGACAGGGAGGTGTGACTGCCACTCTAGGTGTTTTCTATATATTTTTCCCATTTTAATAGTTACGTATTATTTTGCTCGTAGTGGGGAGGAGGGGAGCAGAATGCTTACATTACATCAAGCTGCATTTAGAAGCAGTGCAGGGTCCTGAAAGGAGAGTGACTCATACCGTGTGGCATAAAAAAGGCCTGGAAGAGGTGGTGGCGCTGGCCCTAGCTGCAATATTAAGGGGCAGCTGAAACCCCCCCAAAGTAGGCCACACATGCTTCACTACACAGTTCTGTGCTCTCCTACAAGCCCTTCCTAGCACACTGCCTCAAGCCACACATCCAAAGTAAAATATGGGTGTTTTAATCACTGAAGAGAATCCTTAACAGCGCTCCTTCAGCACAGAGCTGTCCCTCCCATGCCAGGAACCACGGGGAGCCTATTGCTTCCCATCCTGAGCTGGCTCCAGAACTATTAGGTGAGGCTCAGTACAATTTTCAGTTGTTATCATACGAGGCCCTTAGAGACGCTTCTCAATTCTAGCAATTAGCCACATAGGGGTCAACCAAGTGTTCTCAGCTCTAATTAACAGCTGTGTTGAATCTGGGACACACACAATTCCTCTGGGCATACACTCCTCAAACAGAAACAGAACCAGAATATCAAGCTCTTTCTTTCTTATCAGAGGCCATGAAGTCTGAAAATTATTGCCCAGGGTATTTGCAATAAAAATATCAGGAAGCAGAGGGGGCTCCTGGGTGGAATCCATGGCTTTCAAGGGAAAAAAATAATCTCAGTTCTACTTTGAAATTACCCAATGGGCCCAGAAGGCTCAGGGTGTGCTGGGGGAATTAGTTGCCTCTCAGCTCTGCGCCCAGGGCCCAGCTACACCCAGCAGGCTACATGATATCATCACCACACAAATCAAAGGCTTCTCTCTGGCTTCAAAAGGAAAAGGAACAGGAACAGGATACTTTGTGTTGGGAGTCCCGCTCTGAACGGGAACTATGCTGATGCCTGTTCAAGTTGTTCCCTGGGTATTCTGGCTTCTTGCCCTGCCTGACAGCTGCAGGAGTTCTGTAAGAAATCTGAGGGAGAATTTCCTCTGCAGCCATGACTGAGAACCCAGGATCAAGAGCTTTGCAGACAGAAAGGTATTACCCCGAAACTACCCCATCATTTATTAGGCTCAACAAACAGCAGGCAAAAAACTGGACAGCTGACCCTTCAGTCCTGGATGGAAAATATGCATTTAATCAGGATCCAGCTAGTTGGATTTTCTTTACTAATTGAGAGCAACTGCACAGCATTTAAAAGGAAGTTGTTTTAATATAGGAATATTTTGAGTAAACAGCAATGTTATGACCCCAGTAATATGGCCACAAAGTCAATATTAACTTTGTGCTACATTTAGTTCTTTTTTTTTTTTTTTTCTGTCTTTTTGGAGATAGTGTCTCTCTGTAGCCCCAGCTGGCCTGGAACTTGCTATGGAGACAAAGCTGGCCTCAATCTCACAGAGATCTGCCTGCCTCTGCCTTTTGAGTGTTGGGATTAAAGGTATGTGTTACCGCACCTGGCCATATCTTTTTCTAAAGAGTTTACATGTATAAATTTGAAATGTCTACTCTTTCCCCTGGCCTCAGTTCTCACTTCCATCCCGAGGTTGGTATGGATTTTTGGTACGCATGCATTCCCGTGTATATGCAGGTTCGTGTATGTAGGAGCACTGTGTGTGAGTGATTGTGGAGGCTTGAAGTTGACTGCATAGCTCAGCTCCTTAACGCACTGAGGCAGACTCTTGCTGAACCAGGAGCTCACAGCCAATCTGCTCTGGGGATTCCCTGTCTGCCTCCTGTGAGCTAGGATTAAAGGCAGGCCACTATACTCACTCAGTTTACATAGGTTTTGGGGATTCCAAACTCCAGTCCTGCTGCTTGTGCAGCATTTTATCCACAAGCTATCTCCCTAAATCTTGGGGGCATGGATCTTCCAGGATATTCCCAAAGAAAGGAATGTATTATTACTACGTATGGGTGTATCCATGGCAATAATGTCCTAATCCTGGTTTTGAAATGTTTGCAATTGGTATCATTCTCTCTCTCTCTCTCTCTCTCTCTCTCTCTCTCTCTCTCTCCTCTCTCCTGTCTCTCCACCTCCTGACACAGCAGGGGCTCTCCCTTATCCCCAGCTGGCCTGGAAAACTCACTCTGGTAGACCAGGCTGCCTTGACTCATAGAGATCCCCTGACCTCTGCCTCCAAGTGCAGGATTGAAAGGGGTGTGCCTGGCGCATATGTGCCCTCTCTTGGTAACAGGCTTTTATCTTAAACGCAAAGCTGTTTTTTTTCTAAGCTCAAAAAGCTGTTTTATTATCTAAAAAAAAAAAAAAGTCTATCATGGTTGGGCCCATGCCTTTAATCCCAGCACTTGGGAGGGCAAGGCAGGCGGATCTCGGTGAGTTCAAGGCAGCCTGGTCTTACCTAGAGAAGCTCCGGCACAGTCCCAGCTGGGACTAAAAAAAGGGGAGGCCATGGTCTCAAAAATACAAAAAAAAAAAAAAAAAAAAAAAAAAAAAAAAAAAAACTGTTTTATTAGTATGTCTTATTCAAAAGGTATATAGGTCCATTTTTTAATTGATGTGTACTAACTAATCTAGTGTTTGAAGGGAATAACCAACATTGCTGTCCAGCGAATAGTTTTTTTATTTTCTCATAGGGGAACATAGGAAGAGATTGTTTTTTATTTTAAATCATTGTTTTAAATAAAATTTTTTAAATGTGTTTTTTGTATGTGTATGAATGTACTGTCTGCATGTAGGTTTGTGCACCCGTGTCGTGCAATGCCGCGGAGGTCAGAAGAGGGTCTCAGATTCCCCTGGAACTGGAGTTCTCCTAGAATTGGAGTTACAGACGGTTCTTAGCCGCCATGTGGGTGCTGGGGATCGAACCCAGGTCCTCTGCAAGAGCAGTTGGTACTCTTAACCACTAGGCTATCTCTCCAGCCCCATATGAGAGATTTTTATATCTAGGGCAAAGAGTCTTATAGTTTTGCTCTTGGGATCCTTTTTTACTGTTAGAATTATTAAAGACTCCCAATAGCTTTTGTTTATGTGAATTATATCTACTGATATTTTGGAAATTCAAATTAAAACTGAGAAACAAAAATATTTTAAAATTTATTTCAAAATAACAAATACAGTATATTTTAACACAAAGTGTGTTTTTAAAATGAAAACTAACATTTTTCCATATCAAAAAATAAAGTGAGAAAATGGCATTATTTTGCATTTTTGCAAGTCTCTTTAATGTGTGCCTTAACAGAAGTCAGAGGATTCTCATTCTGCTTCTGCAATCCAATCTGTTGCAATCTGTTGCCTGATGGAAGTATATGAAGAAACACAATCCTCACACAGATGTGTAGTTGTAAAGAGGAGGAGTACCCTAATAGTCTCAGATAATCTTGGCTAGTCATTGAAAAATCTAAGTCCAAAGTCAACACATAATTAAATGTTACTTTAACATAAACTCTGAAATCACGTAAATACACTTATTCTTTGTCACTCAAACCTGGTCACTTAGAGAACATTGGTTTACTGAATTATGCTTATCTTACAGTGTTGATAGATTTTATTATGCAATGTCAAAATGCACATTTATATCACTACCGATTTCATCACCAAAGTTCTTAAAACATTGTGAAGTTCATGTGGTGGACACAAGTGTTCCAAACTCTAGTTTTTGCCTGAAAGCTCAACAGTCATCCTTGGCAACAGCTGCAGCCAGTCTCCTTCTTGAAGTGACAGGCTCACTTTGTTCAGTTTTTAAGAAAATGTCTGCCAAATTCCCAAGTCTGAATAACCATGGCTTGTCAGTCTTTTTTTCAAGTAAAAAGGGTATTCCCTGAAACAAACAAACAAAAAGTGGCAACTTCAGTGCATAGATCAAAGCAACACACAAATGTTTTTTTCCTTGACAGTCCACTATCATGCCCTGGCATGCAGAAAGGCTTTATACACATCTCCCATTTCATTAAGTTTAATATTAATACTAAAAAGCTGTCCACTCAAGACATGTGCTGAGATGTAATAGTATTTCTTAACAATTTTATTGCTTCATTTATGAGCAAATCAGCTAGTATCATGGCCTTGATTTGCACTAAACTACCGGCAGTATTAGCCTGCTTTCTTTTGCATTGGAAGGATAACTAAAAAGCACATTGAAAAAAGTAAATATTGAGGCTGAAAAGATGGCTCATTAGTTAAGAGTCTTGGTGCTCTTGCAAGAGGACCTGAGTTTGGTTTGTGGCACCCATTTCAGGTGGCTCACAAATGCCTGTAAGTCCAGATCAAGGGGTCCAATACCCTCTTCTTGTCTCTGTGAGTACCCTCACATGTGACATGTACACAAACAGACACACACACATACACATAGATATATACATTAATAAAAATAAATTTTTAAAAAGGCAAAGTGGAATTGTTGGGACCTAGAGAAAGTATATTTGTAAATCTTTTTGGTAGTGTTGGGGAATGAAGGCAGAGGTCCTTGCCCATTGTAGGCAAGTGCTCTGTCACTAAGCTTTATCTCCAGGATTTGCTTTTTGAGGTAGTGTCTGGCTGTGTAGGCCAGGCTGACCATAAATTTGCAACCCTTGCTGGGCACAGTGGTGCATGCCTTTAATCCCAGCACTCAGGAGGCAGAGGCAGGCAGATCTCTGTGAGTTCAAGGCCAGCCTGGTCTACATAGTGAACTCCAGGCCAGCTGGGACTAAAGGGAGACCCTGTCTCAAAAAGACCCTCCCAAAAAAGATTTTATTTTTTAACAGTATGTATGTGTCTATGAGGGAGTATGTACATATGCACACAGGTACCTGAGGATGCCAGAAGAGGGAGTTGAATCTCCTGGAGCTGAAATTATAGGCAGTTGTGAAGAGACAGACAGAGGTGCTAAGAACCAAACCCAGGTCCTCTGCGAGAGCAGCAAGTGCTCTTAACCACTGAACCATTTTTCCAGTCCTGCAGTGTGTTATTTTATTTATTTTTTTTGCATAGATTTTTTAAATTCCATTTTTGTATATTTCATATATAACATCTTAGTCAGTCTTAATCACCATTATACCCCCTTCTCCATTAGCATCCTCCCCCGCCCCCCAGCCACTGGAATTCATACATTTTGTCATTTCTGTTAAGGCCTCTTGTGCCAAATTAATCTCCCTGGCTGTTCCATAGTACAAGTTCATCCACTGAGCTCTAATCAGCCTATCCGGAGTCCCTTGCTTTAAGAAGTCCAGTTCTTTCTCACCCAACAGTAATCAGCTGCCAATATTTCTTCAGCTAAGATTGGGTTCTACTACCCATTTACACATTTCCATGATGGGTTTTTGTCTGATTGAGCTTGCATGGGTTTTAAGGGTGCTGACACCAATGCTATAGGTTCACATGAGCAGGGGTCTCAGGAGCTTGTAGATTCTATTTCTTTGTAGTCACCTCCCTGGCTCTTACAATCTTTCTGCCCCCCTCTTCTGCAATGTTCCCTAAGCTCTAGGTGAGGGAAGTGGAATATAGGAGACCTGTCCATGGACCCACACTCTGCAGACTTCTAATCTCCACAGTTTGGCTATTTATGACCTTTTGAGTTCCTGGCCCCCTGTCCCATGAGGGAGATTCCTTAATGAGAGTTAAGAGACTAATTAGTGCCCTCTTAGGCCCTTGTCTATGTTGTTTGAGCCTTAGGTGTACAAGTTGCAATGAATAATATTAATATAATATTAATATAAGGAAATGCAAATTAAAACCACTTTAAGATACCATCTTACTCCAATAAGACTGGCTAGGAGCCGGGCGTGGTGGCGCACACCTTTAATCCTAGCACTCGGGAGGCAGAGGCAGGTGGATCTTTGTAAGTTCAAGGCCAGCCTGGTCTACAGAGTGAGTTCCAGGACAGCTGAGGCTACAGGGAGACCCTGTCTTGAAAAGACCAAAAAAAAAAAAAAAAAAAAGACTGGCTAGGATCAAGAAAACAAATGATACCAAATGCTGGAGAGGTTGTGGGGAAAGGTAAACACTCATCCACTGCTGGTGGGAATGTAAACTCGTACAGCCACTATGGAAAGCAGTGTGGAGAACCCTTGGAAGACTTGGAATGAACTTGCCACCTGACCCAGCCACACCACTCCTGGGCACGTACCCTCAAGACTCACCCCACCGCAGAGATACATGCACGGCCATGTTTATTGCAGTTCTCTTCACAATAGTGAAGAGCTGGAACCAACCCAAGTACCCCTCAACTGACAAATGGATAGAGAAAATGTGGTACATCTACACAATGGAGTTGTATGCAGCGGTAAAGAAAGATGACATCATGAACTTTTCAGGTAAATGGATGGAACTAGAATATATAGCTGAGGAAGGTACAAAGTCCAGAAAAAAATGGGAATGGTATCTCTCATCTGTGGATGCTAGCACCATTGCTAATTGTGATTAACAAACTGAGCAAGCAACGTCCAGTGTGATCTGAAAACACTGTGGCTCTTATATTGTGAAGTATGTAAAAATATAATAAAAAAAAAAGAAATGTTTTCTGCTTTGCTATTCAGCTTGTGAATATAATATATTTTGGAAACTTTTTAAAAAAAAGATATTGGGGGCTGGAGAGTCTCAGGTAACGTAGCGAGCGACGCGTCTTACAGAGGACCGGGTTCGATCCCAGCACCCACATGGGGCGAAGAACTGTCTGAAACCTCCAATTCAGGAGAACTCCAGTTCCAGGGGAATCCGAGACACCTCTTTTGATACTCACGGATTGCACGACACAGGTGCACAGACCTGCAATGCAGAACTACTTGATAACATACAGAAATAAATAAAATTAAAAAAAAAAAAACAGATATTGTTTGCATTTTATTTTATTTTTCCCCGTGCTTTTTAGGTATTTTATCTCTCTACTGGTATTGATGGTTCCTGAAAATAGTTGCTCCTTTACTCTAATTTTTTTATTGTGATAAATTTACATTTCATCACACTTTAAGTGTATGTTGAGTGTTATTAAGATGCATCTGTGTTTGTGAGCCATGATGCGATTATCTCTCCTAGAACTCTTTTTCTTGCAAAACTGAAATTCTGTACCTTAAACAGTATATTCCCAATTTACCCGTCCTCCTGCCCCTGGAAACTTCCTTTCCACTGTCTGACACTGTGACTTTCAGGACACAGCTATCTTCAGGGGATTCATATAGTATGTGTTTGTGACTGACTTCTTTTACTTAATGTAATATGCTCAAGGTTCATTCAGGTTCCAGCATATGTGGAAATATCCTTTATTTTTAAGTAATATTATTATTATTAAGTATAAATAAATAGAATATAAATACAAAAAAATAATATTAATATAATAATGTGGGGAGAATTGGAATGGGATAGTGGACGTAGATTTGCTCAAAGTAACATTACTAATGTATGAAATTTCAAAGAAAGATACGAAATTTAAGAAATTTGTCTTAATATTTTTCACAAATATTTCATTTATCTTTTGTTTTTTGTTTTTTTTAAATTTTATTATTATTATTATTATTTATTTTTTTTTTGTCTTTTCGAGACAGGGTCTTCCTGTAGCCCCAGCTGTCCTGGAACTCACTATGTAGACCAGGCTGGCCTTGAACTCACAGAGATCCACCTGCCTCTGCCTCCCAAGTGCTGGGATTAAAGGTGTGCGCCACCATACCTGGCCTCATTTTCACTTTTGTTTGAAAACACATAACTGTGACGTGGCACATGTCCTATCTGTGGTACTTGTTCTGTGAATTTGCTGTGTAGAGTTTTCATTGGCATCCACTTCTGTATATTTTATACTGTTATTTCTTCTTTGAAGACTGAATGATCAAAAGTATGTTTTGTAAGGTCGTAAACCCACCTAAGTTGGGGATTTTCCAGGAAGCCAACTGAGGTAGAAGTTCAGAGAAAGTTGCTCCAATCAGGCTCCTACTGATACCGGTCACAAGCCTCAGTTTATCTCCAGATGCTTCTACTGATACCAGTCACAGATCCACCTATGCCCATTCCCCTTCTTCCCACACCCATTTCATTGTAAGCCCACTTCCTGTGTGCTCGGGTATAAAAACTGCCACTTCAGAACATTCTGCTGCTGGTCATCCTAATCTCCGCACATGCAGGCCAGCCGCCATGCCTGAAATAAACCCAAGTTCCTTCTCATGTGAGTCCTGACATTTTCTCCCCTCTGCGCCAAGTCTCCTCTCAAATGAATCTAACAAGTTTTAAGTTTTTCAAATGTTAAAAAACATTTTTCTTATTTTTAACTTCATCACATTATGCTCAGAAGACATGATGTATAGTTATTTAATATTTGCTGACTTCCTTTAAGGTGTGGTATGTAGTCAATATTTGTTCATTTTTCTATGACATCTTATGCTCTTGAAACATGTCATAGTCTGGCTGTTGGATGAAGGGTTTTGGGTATGCCCAGTGGATTGACTTTGTTAAATCAGCCATAGTCATCATCTGAATTTCTAATTATGTCTATCTGCTTCATCTCATTTGTAAAAATATAATTGAAAAATATTCTAGTATGTTTACAGATTTATTAATTTTTGAAGATTTTTGTCAAGTCAGTCTCTCACATATTTTAGTTTTTTTCCTTTTTTTTGGTATTTTTGAGATAGAGTCTCCCTTTTAGTACCAGCTGTCCTAGAGCTCGCTCTGTAGACCAGGGTGGCCTTGAACTCACAGAGATCAGCCTACCTCTGCCTGGGATTAAAGACATGTGCCACACACCCAGCTACTCTCACATATTTTGAACCTGGGCTGGTTAGTTTTATTTTTCTCATAATTTAGTCAACCACTCATTTGTTGAGCATCTATTATGTACCACAATTTATTCAAGACAGTGGAAAAAAAAATCAGTGAACAAAAGAGAGTAATTATTCTATTTATTACCATGTAATGATACTCTTCATCACTAATAATACATTTTTCTGTTTTATCCTATCTCTTTGTTTTCATTTGTATGGCATGACTTTTTTCATTATAATCTGAGAACTGATGACTTTCAGTTTTTTCCTTTTTTTTGGTATTTTTGAGGCAGGGTCTCCCTTTTAGTACCAGCTGTCCTGGAGTTCCCTCTGTAGAATAGGCTGGCCTTGAACTCACAGACATCCACCCACCTCTAGCTCCCGAGTGCTGGGATTAAAGGCGTGCACCACCACACCCGGCTAAGAATTGATAACTTTTGCCAGGTGTGGTGGCGCACACCTTTAATCCTAGCACTTGGGAGGCAGAGGCAGGCGGATCTTTGTGAGTTCAAGGCCAGCCTGGTCTACAGAGTGAGTTCCAGGACAGCCGGAGCTACAGGGAGACCCTGTCTCAAAAAAGACCAAAGGAAAAAAAGAATTGATGTCTTTTCCTAGAGAAATTTAATCTTTTTTATTTTGATCACTGGTATAATTAGTATCGATATTACCAAGTTATGTTTTCTCTTTGCCTCTCTTTTTACCCTTTCCATGACATCTATTTTATTTTTTGTCTTTTTTATATTTTTTAATATTTTTATATATTTTTAAATTTTATTTATTTTTGTATGTGTATGAATGTACTGTCTGCATGTAGGTTTGTGCACCCATGTCGTGCAATGCCACAGAAGAGGGTGTCGGATTCCCCTGGAACTGGTGTTAAAGACAGTTCTCAGCCTCCATGTGGATGCTGAGGATCGAACCTGGGTCCTCTGCAAGAGCAGTCGGCACTCTTAACCACTAGGCTATCTTTCCAGCCCTTTTATTTTTGGTCTTTTTGAGACAGGGTCTCCCTATAGCCCCAAGTGGCCCGGAACTCACTCTATAGACCAGGCTGGCCTTGAACTCACAGAGATCCACCTGCCTCTGTCTCCTGAGTGCTGGCATTAAAGGCATGTGCCTTATTTACAGTTTAAAAAAATCTCCAATCAGTTATTATTACTGTTGTTCATACAAATAATACTTATATAAATTTATATCTGACAATTTATCTCTTGCTGTTTTTTTTGTATCTGATTTCTTCATCTTTGTTTCAATTTCTTTCTTTTGGTATTTTGCAAAGAAATAACTTGGACAAGTCTTCATAAATCTTCTTGTCATAGTGAAAAATACAACCTTATTCTCAATTTGTCTGACAATATATTTCCCTTATTTTAAAAAATATTTTAGTTGCATGTATGATTTTAAGTTTTACTTTTCCTTGAAGATGTGATTGATGCTGCTAAGAAATCTGTCAGTCTGTTATTCTTTCTTATTTATTTGTATTTTATGTGTATGAGAGTTTTGCTTGCATATATGTAAGTGTACCACATGCTCACAATGCCTGCAAAGGCCAGAGAGGGCATGCATCCCCTGAACTACAGTTAAGAATGGTTGTTAGATGCCATATGGGTGCTGGGAACCAAACCCAGGTCCTCTGGAAGAACATTGGGTACTCTTAAATGCTGAGCCATATCTCCAGCCCTTATAGCTACTCTTGTGTGTGTGTGTGTGTGTGTGTGTGTGTGTATGCATGTGAGTGCAGTGTGCCACAGAGCCCCTGTGGAGCTCAGTCTTTGTCTTCCACCATGAGAACAGGGTCGCTTATTGTTCACTGCTGCATATGCCAAGCTAGCTGGCCTGCTAGCTTCCAGAGCTTCTCCTGTCTCTACTTTCCATCTCACCATAGGAGCACTGGGACAGATTACAGACATGTGTTATACTGTCTGGATTTACATGGGTTCTGAGGATCCAAAGTTGAACCTCATATTGTGCGTGTGTGTGTGTGTGTGTGTGTGTGTGTGTATCAAAGAATTTTATACTTTCTTTTATTTCATTTTTTAACAATAAGTAATAAGTTGTGAGTCCAAGCATCCTTCATGTAAAACCAATTTGCAAGCAGTTGTGCCCAAATCCACACAGTCCAAGGCTCCCACCATCCAGCTGGAGGGGCTTGTATGTACAATCATGTTGATCAAATAAGTGTCCAGTCTATATTGCTGTAGTTTCACCATTCACCCCAATCGCGCAGCCCTTACATTCTACCATGTCCCCTCTTCCGCATATTGTTCCCTAGGCTTAGAAAAGGGGCACAGGTGGACAAGAAACAGTCTACTTTCTCTGGAGATGTCATTTTGCAAAGAATTTTTTTGACTTATTTTTGTATACAAGTGTTATGCCTACATGAATGTAAGTGCACCCATGTTGTGCAATGTCTAAGGAGGTCAGAAGAGGGCATCAGATTCCCTGGAACTGGAATTATGACAGTTGTTAGCTGCCATGTGGGTGCTGGGATTTGAACCTGGGTCTTCTGTAAGAACAGCCAGTGCTCTTAATTGCTGGCCCATATCTCCAGCCTCTGATCCTCAGATTTGTAAGGCAAGTGTTCTGCCCATGGCGCCATCTCCCCAGCCACTAATAGCTATTCTTTAATGTAACATGTCTTTTGTTTCTAGTTATTTTATATCTAGTCTCCTGGAATGCATGTGTGCTTTGTGTGTGCTTTCTCTTGTCCGTTTCTTCAGTAAGGATTTACATGATTCTCTAAAATAAAGTTTGGCCTATTATCTTTTTGAGCACTGCCTCTCTATTTTTTCCTTCAATAACTCTTATTAGAGGCACAGAGTACATTCTGACCATGGTTTTAGTGTTTGGTACTGGGGATTGAACCCAGGACCTCATGCATGGTAGGCACGCACTCTACACTGAGCTAAATCCTCAGACCCCCTTTTATCTCCCCTCTCCCCGTCTCTTGACTTTCTCGCATGTTTCCTATTCTCTTCAATCCTCTTGGAAAACATTCTCCTAGTTTGTAGCTTATCTTTCAATCATATTTACAGATGAGAGCAGGAGCTTAATTTAAAAAATTTTTTTAAGGATTTTAATTTTTTTTTTTTTGTCTTTTTGAGACAGGGTCTCCCTGTAGCCCCAGCTGTCCTGGAACTCACTCTGTAGACCAGGCTGGCCTTGAACTCACAAAGATCCGCCTGCTTCTGCCTCCCAAGTGCTAGGATTAAAGGCGTGCGCCACCACGCCCTGCTAAGGATTTTAAATTTTAAGGTGGTAGTGGGTATTGAACCCAAGCCACATGCATACTAAGCTACTACTAGCATACTAACTTCTACTAGCTAGAAGTTTTAAATTTCGATGTGATCAAATTTATTAGTTTTTCTTTTATTAGTCATAGATTTAATATTGACTACTTAATCTAGCAGTCTCATGTTTTTTTTCCTTTTTTCAGTACTGGGGATCAAACCAAGGCTTCATTCATGCTAGGCAAACTCTCTAACACTGAGTTATATATCCAGCCAGCCCCCCCACCCCCTTTTTTGTTGTCTCTTTTGAGACAGGGTCTCTTTGTGGCCACAGCTGTCCTACAACTCACTATGTAGACCAGGCTAGCCTTGAACTCACAGAGATCTGCCTGCCTCTGCCTCCTGAGTACTGGGGTTGAAGGTGTGCGCCTCCACGCCCAGCACTAGCCCTCTTCTTAACTTTTATTTTGAGATAGAGTCTCACTAAGTTGTCCAGGAAGGCCTTAAATATGCAATCTGGGCTGGAAAGACGGCTTAGTGATTAAGAGCATTTGCTGCTCTTGCAGAAGAGGGCCCAGGCTCAGTTCCCAACACCCATATTGGGTGGCTCACAACTACCTTTAACTCCAGTTCCAGAGTATCTGACAGCCTTTTTTGGACTCTGTGAGCACCTGCACTCACAAGGTACACTGGGTTCACTCAGGAACATACATATGTAAATAAAGTTTTAGAATAAAATAAAATCTTCACCCCCCCAACTCCCCCTGAAATCCTCTCCCCTCAGTCTCCCACATAGCTGGGACTCAAGGCCAGCCCCATGGGGCCTGGCTTCCCATTCTTTTCATGTCCTGTTGTCGCTAGCTCTTAGGACACAAACCTCCCAGTACTATACATGCGAGCCCTTCCGCACACTGGTTTATTTTAAAATCTCTTCTGTACGTTATGAGCTCTCTCTTGTGTGAGAGGGGAGAGGGCATTTTTCTTCATCTTGTGCCCTGAGCTGTGAGAGTAACTCTACTTATGTTTCACATTTTCTCTTGCCAGGACTTAGGAAATTTTATGGGTCCTAGACTAATTTGAGGATTAATGTACATTAAGGGTACTAAAAATATGGCCCTTTTCATTATTGGCTCTGCATCTCACCACCCCTCTCCCCCCAGTGAAGACTTTATCTGTCTTTCATCAGGTAAGGACCTACTTCGCTGCATCTGTGAGCCACTGAGATAGCTTTTATTTTTATGTTCCCCTGTCATGGACTTAACAACTGTTGAGCAGGACTTTGCAGGAATGCCAGTTGTAACTGCCTCTTTCAAGGCTGTGGACATGCATTATCTTCTCTGTGTGAGTGTTTGGTCTATAGCCTTGGGCCTTAGTTGTGATGTACAGGAGCGATATTCCACTTTCCAAGTTACAGTACATAACTGGAATTTACTGCTTTGATTTGGGCTCACTCTTTTCTTTCAGCATTTGCAATTTCCCTTTTCTTTTTTCTTCCTTTTCTTTCTCTAATCGACTATATCATTAAAATTTACATAGCTTTTAGTATACTTGTGGTTAGTTTTCAAATTACTGCAATATCTCATGTTGTCAGAACCAAAACACTCCATGTGAATATTTTAATATTGTAAGAAATTATACATAATTGGAGATTCAGAGAATAAAGTTCAGGAATGAAAAAAAAAATGGAAGAGGGGCTAGAGAGATGACTCAGTGGTTAAGAGCACTGGCTGCTCTTGCAGATGTGGCTAATGACTATTCATAACTCCAGTTCCAGGGGATCTGACGCCCTCTTCTGACCTCCATGGGTACTGCATGGCATGGGCGCACATACATACATGCAGGCAATATACTCATATACATCAAATAAAAATAATAAAATATTTTTAAAAGTTGAAAGATGAGATAAACAGTGATGTAAAATCACAAAGGTTTGACAGGGAAACTCTTAATGTTTCTGTACCCGTTAAATTACAGGTTTGGACAGAAAGCACCAAATATTCTCATATCTTTCTGCTCAGTTTTTTCCCTCTGGTCCCATTTTCATCATCTTCTCTGGCACAAACTTTGATTTCCTGGAGTGTGCTGACTTGCATGGAGTTTTGGCCTTGTCCCGAGCTTCATTTTCTGAGACTCCTCCTCACAGCCTCAGTCCCAAACTATCATTTCAGATCTTTCTTGCTAAATCCACAGCTGGCTTCTGATCCCCTAGTCCCTTCCCAGGCCTATCACTGGCCTGTAAACCAGATTTATCTTGGGGCTGGAGAGATGGCCTAGCAGTTAAGAGCACCAACTGCTCTTGCAAAGGACCTGGGTTCAATCCCCAGCACCCACATGGTGACGGAGAACTGTCTTTAACTCCAGTTTCAGGGGAATCCGACACCATCTTCTGACCTCTGCGGCATTGCACGACACGGGTGCACAAACCTACATGCAGACAGTACATTCATACACATACGAAAATAAAATTAATAAAACAGATTTATCTCAACAATGCCAGTGCTACTTTTATACCCTTAGTCCCCAAATCACACACTTTTTTTAGTCCCTAGATATTCATGCCACAAAGATATCTTTGTGAGTAGAGTTTTGACAAATAGAAAGAAAAACAGGTTCCACACAGGACTGAATGTGAGTGAATCACCACAACTGAAGTGAAAGTAGAAAGGCCTTGCACCATAAATCTAAACTACTTCTTCCTTCTCATACTTGATTTTCAAGTTCACATGCATTTATTTTTTAAATACCTTTTTTTGGGGGGGGAGGTATTTTTGGGATAGGGTCTCCCTTTGGTCCCAGCTGCCTGGAGCTCGCTCTGTATACCAGACTGGTGTAATTACACTGAGAGAAAGAGAAAAAAGGTGCAATTACGTTGAGAGAAAGAAAAAAAATAGAGAATATGTGTGTAAAAAGGCCACCAGGCATGGTGGCGCAGGCCTTTAATCCCAGCACTCAGGAGGCAGAGGAAGGTGGATTTTCATGAGTTCAAAGCCAGCCTGGCCTAAGTTCTAGGCCAGCTGGGGTACAGGGAAACCATCTCAAAAAAAGGCCTTCATCATTGGTAACCATTGGGTGGAGAGAATCGGTGTTGATTCTTTTCTTCCCACCTCTCAAATTACAGACTTATGAGTTATTTTGTTTTGTTTTGTTGTCTCACATTACCCAGGATAACACAATGAAACCATTCCCTACCCCCTTTTCTTGAGTAGTAGAAACTTTCATTTTTAGCTAAGTTCAGGGATGACTAGAACAAAGACTATTTCCCAGACTCTCTAGAAAGTATTTAGAGCCGCCTGTGCACCTTGTTAGTAGGCTGCAACTTAAAATGCCACTTGTGCGGGGCGTAGTGGCGCACGCCTTTAATCCTAGCACTTGGGAGGCAGAGGCAGAGGCAGGCGGATCTTTGTGAGTTCAAGGCCAGCCTGGTCTACAGAGCGAATTCCAGGACAGCTGGGGCTACAGGGAGACCCTGTCTCAAAAAGACCAAAAAAAAAAAAAAATGCTACTTGTTATTTAGGAAAAAGGACTGTACATGGAAAATGCACATGCTTCCCCCCCTTTCCTCCTCTTTTTTTTTTTTTTTTTTTTTGGTCTTTTCAAGACAGGGTCTCCCTGTAGCCCCAGCTGTCCTGGAAGTCACTCTGTAGACCAGGCTGGCCTTGAACTCACAAAGATCCGCCTGCCTCTGCCTCCTGAGCGCTAGGATTAAAGGCGTGCGCCACCACACCTGGCTCCTCCTCTTTTTTGACAAGGATATAGTGGCTGAAAGTTAAGCAACCCTTTTGGACCATGAGGATAAAGGTCATATGTTAGCTTTGTCAAGTAGATAGGTAGAAGCCTAGATTAGTGACAACTTCATGGACCTTGCTACTCTAGCCTTTGACTTCTCATCTCTGGGTGTTCTGCATGAGAGCAGCACATATAACTCAGGCACTTTTGATTTGGGTTTTATGTTATAGGTAAGTCAAATATTGTTTATGACCAGGTCTCAATATGTAGCCCAGGCTGGCCTCCAACTTGTGATCTTCTTGCCTTAACTTCCCAAGTGCTGGGATTACAGGTATGTAGTACCATGTTATTAATTATTTTGGTAATGCTGGTAATGGAGTCCAGGATCTTGAATATGTTAGGCAAATACTCTTCCCCTGAGCTACCTTTCCCAGCCCCAAATCAAATTTTAACTAACATGGAATAAATATATACAGTTGAGCTGGGCGTGGTGACGCACGCCTTTAATCCTAGCACTTGGGAGGCAGAGGCAGGCGGATCTTTGTGAGTTCAAGGCCAGCCTGGTCTACAGAGTGAGTTCCAGGACAGTTGGGGCCACAGGGAGACCCTGTCTCGAAAAGACCAAAAAATAAATAAATAAATATATACAGTTGATTCCCTTTAACCCCACAAGTTCTAGGCACATAAATTAAACTAACCTCAGATTGAAAATATTGGAAAAAGAAAATTATATTTTTCCTCAACATATACAGCCTGTTGAATTCCTAAACCATACAGTATAAATGCTCTCATATTGTATTAGGTGTTAAAAATAATCTAGAGATGATCTAAAGTATTTAGGGGGATGTGCATAAGTTATATGCAAATATGATGTCATTTATATGAAACTTGAACATACTTAGATCTTGGTGTCCTGAGAGGGGAGGGTTCAGAGCCAATCCCCTGTGGATACCAAGGAATGGCTATCATTCATGTCTCCTTCGCCTTAGTGGTGAAGAGTTTACATTATATGCTCTTTTATAGACATTTTAAATACTATTTATGTGACTGAATTGATAATTGATTCTTATACAATTTAATGATTGTTCAAAATTACAAATTTATACTACAGCAGACAAATAGGAGATGTTTACTGAGACACACATACACACACAGAGATGTAATTTACCTACAGCAGACATTTTATAAAGAACTGATGAAAATGATTTAAAAAACTGTGACATGTTCCTGCTGTAGAGTATTACAGAATAGAGAAAAAATTTCACTATAATCATATTATTTATAAACCTTACCATTATATTATTGAGTCCAAAGAAATAAATCATATGATAAATATAGAAACAAAATTGGCATATTATTTAGTCTTGGACATCCGTGTAATAGAATCAAAAGGGTGTGATAATATCAAAATTTAAGAGTGGTTTCCACCAAGTAGGGGACAGGTGAGTAGTACCTGGAGAAGCATGTAGTTCAAGGTAGGTTATACAAAACTTTTTAAAAGTTCTTGGGTTAAAAGGTACATTTATGAGTGGTTTGATCATATTATTGTCATATAAAATAGAGCATGAATCAAATGAGGTTTATTTAAGGACCAAAGGATCAGTTCAATCCCCTTGACTCATGACATACCGTGACTGGAATCAGATGTAGTATGAATCCATGTTCATCCTTCTGCAGTTCACAGAGCAATCAGCGCTTATGAAGCTGCCTAGTATGCAGGCCTGGTTTTCTTTCTACAAACCAGGCAACAAGGATAGATGTGTTTCTATTTGTGTATTTGTTTCCCTAACCAGGTTTTTAAAAATAAACTTTTAATTTTAGAATAGGTTTAGATTTATAAAATAGTTGCAAAGATAGTCTGAGAGTTTCTGTAACCCCTCTTTTCCTGCTTCTAATACTATACTACTCTGTCACCTTTATTCCAACTGATGAACCAATGTCAAGTACTTTATCAACTTTACTGGATTTTAAATTTCCCCTTCTTGTACCTAGTCAATGCTATAAATGTGTTGAACTGATGAGGAAATAAACTCACTAAACAACTACATTTCCTGCAAAAATAAGCTTTCATGATCATGTACAGTTTGCTCTAAGCAGCTTCAGTTGCTTTTAGCTAGAATCCTGAGCTAAGTTGAGTTCAACGTTCTTAAAAGTCATTGTTTTTGAATTATTTACCAGTGTTCTCATTAGAACGAGCAGAAGAAGCCAAGTGCTGAACTGGGTATTTTTTTTTTTCTTCCCTGGGTTTCTTTTCTAAATCAGGTCACGGAAAATGGATGCTATTTCTTTAAATAATATAACCAAGCTGATCCCTGGATTACAATTAGGTTACGTAACTTGCTTATGAGCTGCTTTTCATTAAGACTTGCAGTGGGCAATGGGGCTTTACGTTTCAGAGCAAAGCTGGGGAGAACTATCCTGCTGAAAGCCAGAACGCATGGGGCGGCGGCAGGGATGGCAATAACTTTGGCCTGGGATTGGGTTCAATGTAGGCGGCTCCTTTTCTCTTTGAATCCTTGAAACTGCCTTTGTCCTAACAAACTCTCTGGTTCTAAATACATGGAAAACACACATGCTGAGGGCCCACACCAAGAGAGAGAGAAGATTGGGGTGGCCAGTCAGCAGGAAGCTGAGCAATAAGAAGCTCTCCAGGGAGAGCATTATCAAGTTTCTGCAGAACCATGGCTCAGTTTCATTCCTTGCAGAACACAAATTACTAGGAAACATTTAAAAGTTGTGGCCAAGGGAGGTAACGAAAATCCTAGCTTGAGAGTACAGCTATATCTTTGCAAATAAGCATTTTGTAAGTATAGTAAGTAAAGCCTAGGAAGTAAAGCACAAAAGAAGAAGCTAGTGTCAAACACAAATAAATGAAATCAGAACAGATTCTAGATCGGGGTTCATCAAAACACACAAATATCTGTTCTTAGAGCTGAGGGAGATGGCTCAGAGTAAAGGGCTTGCTGCTCAAGCATGAGGATCTGAATTTGGTTCTCTGGAACCCACAGAAAAACCCTGGCAAGTTGCACCTGTAATCCCAATGCAGGGAAGGCAGGGACAGTGTTGTGAGGGTAGGAAAAGGGGTGCAGGCATGAAGGCAGTGAGGAAATGGGGGGTTGTGCTTCCCGCCAGCCAATCTAGCCCAAAGTGTGAGCTCTGGGTTCAATGACTATCACACATACACACGCATGCACAAAAGATGGAGAATGAGAGGAAGACACTGGACACTAATCTCTGGCCTCCACACATACACATACATGCACGTGTCACATGAGTGCATACATATGTATAGGCATATGAGTATACCACACACATGAACACACAATAAACAAGCAAGAATGGTGACTGTGCAGAATACAGACTCAAGGGTAAGACCATTATTTTAAGAAGGTTTATTTCATTCTCAAATATGTATATGTATTTGTGTGGGGGTATATGCATATGAGTGCCAGTGGAGGGCAGAGGCATTGGATCCAGCTGGGATTACAGGAGGTTGTAGGCCCTCACATGAACTGAATTAGGGTCCTCTGCAAGGACCCTAATTCACTCTTAACAGCTGAACCATCTCTTCAGTCCCCCCAAAAAAACATTTTTTTTATTTTTGGTATTTTTGAGACAGGGTCTTCCTGTAGCCCCAGCTGGCCTGGAACTCATTATGTACACCAGGCTGGCCTTGAACTCACAGCAATCCACCTGCCTCTGCCCCCCCCACCCCAGTGTTGGGATTACAGGCCTTTACCACCATGCCCAGCTCAAGACCATTTTTATTTTTTTTCCATTTTTTTATTATTACCATTATTAAACTTTTTCCATAGGCCACACATCATTTCTCGATCAAATCTAGAATCACTACCCCTTCTATGCCCCCCATCCCACCCAAGTCCCTGCACTCCACCATACATGTCCTGCATCTCTCTCTGAGTCTCTCCAGAGTTTTTTTTTTCAGTTCTTTTGTTGTTGTTCTCTCCAACTTGTATTGCTACATTATATATAGATATATATACACATAGTTATATATACATAAATATATACATACACATATCACTTTGAAGTGAGGAATTTTTTTTTTCTTCTTAAAAGATGTCATGTTTTCTTAGAAGTGCTCAAAGGTTCCTCCTTCACAACTCCAAACAACCATCAATCCTGCACTTTTGCTCACACATTGGGTCTTTCCCTCCCATGGTCCCCTAAAATGGAAGTCCAGTAAGCATGCATCCTGTCTTGATCCCCCTGCAACTGGCCTCATGATACGCCTGGTAGTCCAACAATGGCAGTCTAACACTCTGAAGAGGCTGACATCCCCTTAGCTGTGTAGTCCACAAGCTGGGTATTTCAGTAATCCCCATCTGACATTGAAGGTTTGGAGGAATTCTTGGAGAGACAGGAATCCTCAGTCAATATTAGGAGGTTAAAAAGCTGTGTCTCATGTCTTTGAGGAGTGCCAAAAGCGGTGGCAGCCACAGAGTTAATGCACTGCCAGATAAGAATTGAAGACAGGCGCAACAACAGTACTCTCTCTTTATTCTTTTTGCTTTTTTTTTTACTAAGATCTCAAGATTCTATGTCGGCAGTACAGTTTCTCTGGTCTTACTGTTCATTTGTATCTGGTTGTACTCTCCTTTTGGATGCTTACGACCACACAGCCCCAGATTAAACAAGGTTTGTGTTTCTCTCAAGGTCGTTGAGGATCTGGTCCCTCAGGGGAAATCATTTTTTTTTTTTTTGTTGTGTGATATTCTTTTTTTTTTTTAATTTTATTTTTTGTATGTGTATGAATGGTACTGTCGCATGTAGATTTGTGCACCGTGTCATGCAATGCCTCAGAGGTCAGAAGAGGCCGCAGATTTCCCTGGAACTGGAGTTCTCCTGGAATTGGAGTTACAGACGGTTCTTAGCCGCCATGGGGGTGCTGGGATTGAACCCGGTCCGTCTGCAAGAGCAGTCGGTGCTCTTAACCACTAGGCTATCTCTCCAGCCCTTTATTTTTAATATTAATATTAAAACCACCTAAGGCTGTGTGATGACTGACAATTGTTTTTTTGTTTTGTTTTGTTTTGTTTTGTTGTTTTTGGTCTTTTTGAGACAGGGTCTCCCTGTAGCTCTGGCTGTCCTGGAACTCTCTCTGTAGACCAGGCTGGCCTTGAACTCACAGAGATCCGCCTTCCTCTGCCTCCCAAGTGCTAGGATTAAAGGCGTGCGCCACCACGCCCGGCCTGATGACTGACAATTGTAATCCCAGCACTCATGAGGTTGAGGGAGGTGAATCATTATGAGTTTGAGGCTAGAGTAGGCTATATAGTGAGTGGTAGGACAGCCATAGCTACATAGGTTTTGCTGTTCTTGTTTGTTTTTGAGAGAGTATCTTACTATGCAGCACTAGCTGGCCTGGAACTCATTAAGTAGACCAGTTTGGCCTTGGATTCACAGAGATCCAATTGCCTTTGAGTGCTGGGATTAAAGTCCTGCACTACCACCCTTGGTGATACATAGTTTTTAAACACCTTTAAACACACACACACACACACACACACACACGTGTGTGTGTGTGTGCACATGCATACCAACCTCCAGAAAAACAAAGGCAAAAAGACAAAATTAAAATAAAGCCACCTTGTAGAAAATGAAACTACAGGAGATTGAAGCTTTACAGTTATAATAAGCAAGGTTGCCAGGAAAAGGGACAAAGCATGTTTCACAATAAGTAAGCAGAGGAAAGCTCTGCTTTCTAGAGAGTAGGCTCACGGAAGGACAATAAAATGCCCAGATTTTACCAAATGCATGGTTCTTTCTTGAAATGGATTATTGTATAGTATAGCAACCAGAATACTAACGGGGAACAAACAAATGAACTTAGAACCCTTCACATCCTTGAGGAAACAACCATAATGTAGTATATGAGAGACCAACTAAAGGATAATTCTTTAAGTAGCCAAATTCAAGCCTCTTAATTTTTGATAAACCTGAAATAAAAAAAAATCCAAAGCAGAGATGAACATTTTATATAGCTATTTAAAATGTTGGTGAAAGAGAACTTTTTCATTTTAACTCATGGTTAACTTTAAAAATTATAGTTACCATTTAACTTTCAATTTCCAATCCTTATTAATAGTTAGCTGTTAGAAGCTTCTTAGCTTAAAAGATAAACTTCAACAATCGATAAAACCAATGAACATGTAAACTAACTGGTTGAATGCAAAGTAGTTCATTAATTCTAATGGTGTTTGCACATTAATCTTGGCCTCAACACAGTCCAAAACTTGCCTAAGCTCTGTTGGTTGCTGGGGAATCTTTGATTCTAGTGTGTGTGTCTAATTTACTAATGAATCTTGGTGTCATTTAGGGCTGAACCAAGCACATCTGAACAAGCTTGGCTAATCCTGGGCAGCTGGGGAAGGGTACCCACAGTGTACTGAGTGGGGCTGGAAGAACACCAACATTGAGATGAGTGGAAGTGGCTCAAAATGTGTAGTAAGTTGGAACAACTACCCCCCCGACTACCCCAGCTGAAGGAGGGAAAATGAAACAAAGAAAGTGAAGAAGGAATTCTAAAAGGGAAGATATTAAAGAACACATCACAAACCCCTTCCCTGGGACCCATTGTACCCTGAGTGTTATGGTCCTTGCCTGTTCCTAAGGAGGCACAGACCAGAAGCCACAATCTAAGTGATGACAGAAGAACTCCTGAGAAAAGTTATTATTTTTTTTTAATTTTATTTATTTTTGTATATGTATGAATGTACTGTTTGCATGCAGGTTTGTGTACCCGTGTCATGCAATGCCGTGGAGGTCAGAAGAGGGCGTCGAATTCCCCTGGAACTGGAGTTAAAGACGGTTTTTAGCTGCCATGTGGGTGCTGGGGATTGAACCCAGGTCCTCTGCAAGAGCAGATGGTGCTCTTAACCGCTAGGCCATCTCTCCAGCCCCGAGAAAAGTTATTTTTAAAAATACTTTATTGCCGGGTGTGGTGGCGCACGCCTTTAATCCCAGCACTCAGGAGGCAGCAGCAGGTGGGTCTCTGAGTTCAAGGCCAGCCTGGTCTACAGAGTGAGCTCCAGGTCAGCTGGGACTTAAAGGGAGACCCTGTCTCAAAAATACCAAAACCAAAACAACAACAACAACAACAAAAAACCAAAAAACACCTTTATTTAAGTCAGGTGTGGTGGTGCACACCTTTTAATCCCAGCACTTGGGAGGCAGAGGCAGGTGGATCTTATGTGAGTTCAAGGCCAGCTTGGTCTAGTCATACGGTGAGTGAGTTCCAGGACAGTTGAGGCTGGCAGGGAGACCGCCCCAAAAATTAAATAAAAAAAAGAAGCCGGGCATGGTGGTGAACACACTTTAATCCCAGCACAGATATTGGAGGCAGAGTGCAGAGGCAGGCAGGATCTGCAGGCCTCTTATCTCTGTGAGTTTTAATTGTCCAGCCTGTCCTACATAATGAGTTCCAGACAGCTGGGGCATGACAGAGGGAATCCTGTTCAAAAAGACAAAAAAAAACTTTTTAACAATATTTATTTTTAGTTTATGTGTAAGAGTGGGATTGCTTGCATGTATGGATGTTAGTGCACTCAGTCATAGAAAGCTGCAGAAGTCAGAAGAGAAGGTTAGGGTTCCGCCCTGGAAGTGAGTTATGGACAGATTTGTTAGCCACCATAGTGGTGCTGGGGAATGGAACCCATGGTTCCTCTGAAACACCAGCAGACAGTACTTTTTTTTTTTTTTTTTTTTTGTTTTTTTTGTCTTTTTTCGAGACAGGGTCTCCCTGTAGCCCCAGCTGTCCTGGAACTCACTCTGTAGACCAGGCTGGCCTTGAACTCACAAAGATCCGCCTCCTCTGCCTCCCGAGTGCTAGGATTAAAGGTGTGTGCCACCACGCCCGGCAGCAGTCAGTACTATTAACCTCTGAGCTATCTCTCCAGCCTGAAAAGTTCTAACTCTGATATGATGGAGATCAAGAAAATGGAAGAGCCGGCACCTGCTACTATGGTGTGATCTTGGGAGCTCCAGTGTTGCATCATGGAAAGAGCTAAGGTTTTCTATCTCACCAACTTGAGTTTAAATTTAAATATTCCTCTGTCATTTAGGTGCATGTTATTGGGATAAATCAGATAAGCCATCCTTCCTTTATCTGAAGGTAATAAAATCCTTCATGGTTGTGGTTATTTTGGCAGTGGGGAGGGAGGAGGAATGGTGCAGGTTGCTAAACTGGATTTCATAGTCTAGTAGTCCCCTTATCCACAGTGTCACTTAACTATGGTTTCAGTTACCTAAGGTCCAGCTCAGTCCAAAAGTATTAAATAGAAAATTCCAGAAATAAATTCATAAGTTTTCAATTGAATGTCATTATGAGTGGTGTGGTAAAATTATTAAGCCATTCCATCCCAAAAGATGTGAAGCATCCCCTTGTCCAGTTGTGACCACATCGTAAACACCACCTGCCTGTTGGTGGATCACTCACTTAATAGCTGTTTCTCTTGCCAGATTGACTCTGACAGTATCATAGTGCTTATATTTAAGAAACCCTTATTTTACTTAATAATGAACAAAGAGCAAAATTAGAGATGCTAGTATTTTTTTTTTTTAATTTTTTTTGGTCTTTACGAGACAGGATCTCCCTGTAGCCCCAGCTGTCCTGGAACTCACTCCGTAGACCAGGCTGGCCTTGAACTCACAAAGATCCACCTGCCTCTGCCTCCCAAGTGCTAGGATTAAAGGCATGCACCACCACGCCCGGAGAGATGCTATTATTTTGGACAGTCCAGGTTAAGCTGTACAGTGCTTCCTTTAAGCAAAAGCTGAAGGTTCTCAACCTTATCATACCTATATGTGTATAGATATATACATATCTATGTACATATGTATATATAGACAAAAATATCATACATGGACCCAGTACTATCTAAGGTTTCAGACATTCATTGGTGGTCATGACACATGTTTGCTACAAATGAAGTCCATCACTGTGTTACTTAGCTGGGCAGTGAGCCCAATACGAAAGAGATAATCAGTAATTAGTTGCATGAATGTAAGAGATGCTACTACTAGATCATCCACCAGGGGCCTTTCCTGACACCTGGTCTGCATGTATTCCAGACATAATTTCTTTAGACTCCATCTTCTATCTCCCAGAGATCAGGAATGGAGTGTGTTTCCAAATCTGGAAATTATCTATATTCTATGAAGAAAGACTCACACCTGTAATCCCAGCACTTGGGAAGTATTGGCAGAAAAATCAGTAGTTCAAAGACAGGCCCAAGCAACATAGTGAGTTCAAGGTCAGCTTGAGATACATGGGATCACATGTACTACCTCAAAAAAAAAAAAAAAAACCACCATCACCACCACCACCACCATCACCACCACCACCAACAACAACAAAAAGACTGGGTCAAAGAATTGACTGAAATGCTGAACTTCTGCCTGAAACAGTAAACTTCTGCATTGAAAATTTTAAAAGAGACTAAGAAAAAGATGAAAAACATGTCTGGCAGAATGCATGAGCTCTGGTGGGGGGGGCAAGGAAGGGGGATGGGTCTAGATTTGATTGGTTGTATGAAATGCACAAAGCTTCAATAAAAAATTGGCTTTGAAAAAAAATCAGTAATGCCAAAATAGAAGGAGAAGAGGAGGAGGAAGAGGAGGAGGAGGAAGAGAAGTAAGAGAGGGAAGGGGGAGGAGAAGGGGGAGAAGGGTAACACATGAAATTATATAAGTACTCAAAGATCTGTTCAAAGGATGAGGATTACAGCTCAGTGGTTGAATGCTTGCCTAGACAGGGCAGGGCTCTGAGTTCAACCTGTAGCAGCACAGAAAAGCTCTGCTTAGCAGTCTATTATCTATAGATATGTACAACCTTCACAAAATGGCTCTCCTAGCCAACACTCCACCACTGAAGATGATCATCTTGATGAATACAGAGCCTAAGGCTCTTGAGCTCTATTTTAGTATGAGTTCTCCTTTAATGGAAAAAAACACCATTCAACAGTCTTTTGATCAGATTCTACTGAAGACCTATCTTCTTCAAAGTTTTGTTTTAGGGCAACTCAATAGGAAGCACTACAGATAAGACACAGAAGCCCAATCTCAGGCCTATAATCATGCAGAAGGAAATGATTGTACAGATGATGGTAACCAAGAGGGAGGTCATGGTAAGGAAACTGTAAGGACAGAGCCATGAGGGTGTCTTTCTAATTGTTGCAATTCTCACAGGGCCTACTGTTCTGTTACACAAAAATAATGATAATAATGATAATGAGGATCATGTAACTGCAATATCCTGAGTGTCTACTATGTCCCCAACACCGTGTTAAAGAGTTTCATGCATTCACACATTGCTTCATTTAATTTTTACAACAGCTTTGTCTGGTAGCTTCTTTTATTAAACTAGATTACAGATAGGGGAATTAAGGTGAAAATTTTCTCTGGTGGAGGCTGAAAACATTTGGCCATATAAAAACTAGAGCAACAAAAATGGAAGGAAAATTTTTGTTTCTAGATATTGCTAGACAGAATTTGAAAGTGAAAGGAGAAAAGAAAACTTGGATATCTAATATCTTCTAAGCACCTTACCATCTATGATTTCATTTGATCTTTTATCATTTTATAGGTGAAGAAAAAGGTTTCATAACTGAAAAGCAAGTAACCTTACTCCAAAGTTTCCCTTCTTTCCATCCTATCAATGTAGTTCTGGCTCTGCCATTTATTACACCAATTTGGTATCACATACCAATTTGGGGGTCCTTGGCAGGAAAATGGGATGAAGATTCCTGCCCACTTTTGCTTCAGAGTCACTGAGAAATCACACAAAGTATTTGAAGTGGTCTACTAAAATGAAACAGGCATGCATCCTAGGGGCAATGAATTGGAATTCATATAAAGGAACTCTAAGCAACTCTGATCCAAAATCTTAGGTGACATTCCACTTGTTTGAAGAAAATGCTGGGAGGTCAGAAAAGAGTTTTGTTGTTGCTATGGGAGTCTGTGGAGAAAGTGAGATTGTGATGAAATCTTTAGCTAAAGGAGGATTTTATCAGGATAAGAAAAAGGAGGGAGACGTGAAGGGACCACATTGTAAAGGGAACAGGAGAGGCAAGAGCACGGAGACATGAAAGTTTAGTACAGGTAAGTCCAGGATACCAGAAGAGGGAGAAAATGACCAGACACCCATAGGCCCTGAGACTGGCAGACAAATATCCTGGGGTGACTGTATCAGATGGAGAAGGAATGCCATGCTAAGACCTTTGGCACTTGGAAGCCACCTAGGGTGACTACCCAAACAATCCATAAGGACAAAGAGTCTGAACAGGGCCTTTTGCCATTCTGTTCTTGTGATGATCACAGAGTCCCATGTTCAGAACATCACAGTCTGTTGCCATGGAAATAGTAATGGGCCTCACTATGGGAATAAATTAGCCTCATCATTATACCTTTCTTCTGAGGAACTCAAAGTGTTTGTTGTATGTGTTTTCTTTTTCTTTTTCTTCTTCTTCTTCTTCTTCTTCTTCTTCTTCTTCTTCTTCTTCTTCTTCTTCTTCTTCTTCTTCTTCTTCTTCTTTTTTAATAGAAGCACCAGATGGTGGTTAAGGGAAAGAAGAAAGCCTAAAGACTCTTGAATTAAAGGAGATTTCAAAGGAATGGAAGGAAAAACACAAGTTGAATTTTGAAAGCTTTAATCAAAACAGATGGCAGAATATCTCAGCCTGAGGGAAGGGAAAACTGTCTCAGAACCCATCTGATTTAGGAGCTTCTTCACCCTGGCTTCCTGGGTCCCTGGCTGTTCCTCTCTGCTGACTGACAATCAAGGCTGGGTAATGAAGAGGGAAAGACGTTAGTGTGTGTGTGTGTGTGTGTGTGTGTGTGTGTGCGCGTGTGTGTGTGTGTGTGTGTATGCACATGTGTGTATATGTGCATGCATATCAGAAAATATATGCCAGACCTAAGAATTAACATTATTGAAATGTCATTTAAATTAAAATTATGATAAGTACTCATTTATTATGCATATAATCTTTACTTTCAAACTGTCTTTAAGAAAAATCACCAATAGACCAATAGAAAGTTTTTATCATCTTCATAAAATTATCTCTGCTGTGTCCACTCTGGGGAATAGAAGAAAGAAACTACTATTTTTATCTACTGTGAACACACTTTCCTATATCAACCTATTGTCATTCAGTCCTAGAATAGAATAATCCTGTGAGAAAGGCATCATTATTCACTGTTACAGAGGAATATGGGACCCACAGAGAGTGCATACATTGCCCAAGTGATGTGTAAGTTGCCTGATTGAACTGTGGCTACTTCGGCCTCCTTCCAAAATTCCTTGAGATTTCTGGCCCTAACCATTGCAGAACAGAGACTACCTGGGCAAGTTTTTTGGATCTCCATGTCTTTTGTCTTGGAGAAGCAGTGTTTGTTCTGCCATACTTCCTTCAGAGGTATGGACACACAGTGGAAAAAAAGAGTCTGAAGAATAATAATCATGATGTACAGGGCTAGCATTTCCTGCTTCTCCTTTGAGGCCTCTGAGCCCCAGTCTTACCAGGCTGTCTGGATGAGTTTGAGTGGCCACATTGTGTTCTAAGGACTGAATTTGTTTAAAAGAAAAAGATTATAAAATATAGAAGTCAGCGAGAAGATAGGGCACTGGTATGCCACAATGGTTATATTTATATAACAAAGATTTAGTGAGTGTCCACTAAGTGCTAGGTACTGTACCAAATGGTTGGAGATTCTAAAATAAACAAAACAGATAGTATCTACCTATCCTAGATGGCCTAGAATTTGGGCAAGCAGGCAAAAATTTCTACCTGAAAGCTGCATTTGAAATGGGTTTTAGCTATTATCTTCTATAACAGACTGCTTCCTAATTTTATACCTTATTCTTTCTTTTAAAAAGTTAGGACGTAGCCAGGCATGGTGGTGCATGCCTTTAATCCCAGTACTCAGAAGGCAGAGGCAGGCAGATCTCTGTGAGTTCAAGGCCAGCCTGGTATACATAGTGAGCTCTGGGACAGCTGGGGCTGCAAGAAGACCTTGTCCCAAAAAGACCAAAAAAAAAAAAAAAAAAAAAAACCCCAAAATTAGGATGTTATATTGCTCTTCACCTGCTCTAATGAATGTACCTTAGGCATCTGTCCCCACTCCCAAGTCTCCTCCCTTCAGATTGTCCTTTCTGTACTGCCTCTCAGCTTCCTGAATATTTCTGACGTTTAGATATGAACCCCAAAGTAGGTGGATCACAGGGGGAAAAACTACTTGAGTTCAAATCTTTTATCATTCTGCATTTTATGGACTGCACTACTTCATGGAAATGCACTGTTGGCTGATAACCCAACTGTCTGGCTGCAGATGGTGGTGCTACTGTGAGTGGGAAGGGAAAGCAAGAGGGCGAGCGAGGCAGCTGCAAAGCAAGAGAGAAGCAGCGTGATCAGATACAGAGCCCCAGCCCCCAAGCTTGTCGCCTTATCTCAAGCGGTCTTGGATTCTTCCAACCTGCCTCAGCACAAAAGGGCAATTTTTTTTTCCATAAAAAGCTGTACCTTTAGATTTAGATTTTAGATACTCTCTCTCTCACTCTCTCTCTCTCTCTCTGACACACACACACACACCACACACACACAATTTCTCTTAAAGTACTGGTTTAATTGGCTGACTGAATTGCTTTCGACAGTCCTGGGGAAACCTAAATTCTACTAAAGTTTAAGTGAACTAGGAAATAAAAAAAAAAATTTTTTTTTTATTTTTTAAGTGTATGAATGTACTGTCTGCATGTAGGTCTGTGCACCTGTGTCATGCAATGCCACGGAGGTCAGAAGAGGGCGTCGATTCCCCTGGGACCCAGGGTCCTTGGGCTAGTGACTGTTAGAAAAAAAGAAAACCTTTTGTGAGGAAGATAGCTGAGGCAGAACCAGAGAAACACATCCCATATAGGTGATAAGGCCAGGTCTTTAGAAAATTGGAAAAACAAAAACCAAAACCATGATCAAACAGGGCTGGGAAAATATGGAGAAAGCAGAAGGAGCAGCTGGGGGCAGGGAGGAAGGGGGGTCAGAAGGAAGGGGAAGATGGAGTTTCGTACAGTTTCGTGGATGTCCCAGATTAGTTCCAAGGCTGGACAAATGAACTCCAGAAGGATTGGCCATGGTAATGGAAAGTACTTCTGGGTTTTTTTATTTTTTTTTTTTAATTTATTTTTGTATGTGTATGAATGTACTGTCTGCATGCAGGTTTGTGCACACGTGTCGGGCGATGCCGCGGAGGTCAGAGAGGGCGTCGGATTCCCCTGAAACTGCAGTTCCCCTGGAATTGGATTTCAGACGGTTCTCGGACGCCATGTGGGTGCTGGGATTGAACCCGGGTCCTCTGCAAGAGCGGTCGGCGCTCTTAAACCGCGGGCCATCTCTCCAGCCCTTTTTTTTTTTTTTTTTTTTTTTATTTTTTTTGTATGTGTATGACATGTAACTGTCTACTGCTTTTTTGGGTTTTATCTAAAGTCTTTGGATTTGATGTTGGGAGTCAAGGAAGAGAAGGAATATAAACTGTCAATTTAAGCAACTGATGGCACTATTTAGACAATGGTCAGGATCAAAAGAACTTAAAGAATGTCAGTTTGGCTTTGTTAGGTTTGAGTTGTGTTTGGTTGTGGGAGTCTGAATCTTGGAGAAGAGGTTTGGGTTGGACTGATAAATTTGGAAGGGTGTCTACACACCTATTTTTTTAAAGATTTATTTTAAAAGTGTGTGTGTGTGTGTGTGTGTGTGTGTGTGTTCTAGTTTGTCTTCCATTGCTGTGACAAAACACTCTGACTGACACCAACTTGGGGAGGAAAGGGTTTATTCAGCTTACATCCCCTGGGTCACACAGTTCATCACTTAGGGAGCCCAAGGCAGGAATTCAGGGCAGGAATCTGGAGGCAGAAGCTGAAGCACAGGCCATGGAGGAATGCTGTTCACTGGCTTGCTCCCCTGGCCCATGCCCAGCCTGCCTTCTTATACTGTACACAACCATCTGCCCAGGGTGGCACTACTCATTGTGGGCTGGGCCCTCCCACACTGCTCAACCATCAAGACAATACTCCACAGATGTGGCCACAGGCAAATCCAATGGAGCCAATTCCCCAGTTGAGGCTCCCTCAACCCAGGTGTGTCTGTCAAGTTGACACTAAAGCTATCCAGCACAGTGTGTGTGTGTGTGTGTGTGTGTGTGTGTGTGTGTGTGTGTGTGTGTGTAAGGGTTTGTACATGTATATGCAGGTGCCCCAGAGGCCAGAGACATCAGATCCCCTTGGAACTGAAGTTCTAGATGGTTGTGAGCTGTCCAGCATAGATAGTGGGAACCCAACTTGAGTACTCCACAAGAGCGATAGCACTCTGAATCACTGAGCCCTTTCTCTCTCTTTTTTTTCACATACATTTATTTTTATTTTTTTAACAAATCTAGACCCGTGTTCTCCCCCTATTCCCCCACCCCACCAGAGCTCATGCATTCTGCCAAGCATGGTTTTCATCTCTTTCTCAGTCTTTCTCAATATTCTCCATGAGGAAGTTGACTGTTTTGAGCAGAAGTTCACTGTTTCAGTCAGTTCTTTGATGCAGTCCTTTCTGTTGTTGTTGTTGTTTCCAATATGCATCACGCCCAACTGCTTTGGACAAAATGAGCCCTTTCTCTAACCTACATGTAACCTTTTATTTATTATTGAAACAGGATTATGCTGCATAGCTCAAGGTGGTTCAAACTCCAGATCCTTTTTCCTCAGCCCCCTGAGTGCTAGGATTCCTGATGCATACCTCCATGTCTGGCTGCTACTATTATTATTTTTGTTATTGTTTTTGCTATTATTACTTGCTGAGGTTAAAGAATTGTTTTCATACATTCATTTATACTTGATCCAAGAAATGATTGCTCCATTCATTCATGTAAAACCAGCTTGGCATCCTAAACAGCCTCATAAAAATCCTCTGTGATGATATTCTAGTGCCCTGGGAAACCCCTAGGCTCAACTCCCACCTGTCATTCAAAATTGCTTGCTCTGTCCTGAAGCTCCAGTTCTGGTTCCTTCGCTTAGCACCTGGCTATTTCTGCTCTTCACCCAGATCTTTTGGCCCCATTCTTCTGTGGGACTCTCTGATTGGCATACTCCTGGCTGTGCCCATGGATGCTATCTTTCCGTTGGCTCCATCAATTACACCCACAGGCCAATCTTGCTCATCTCTGAGATTAGTTCTGGCTCTCAGATCACTAAAGCAAGTGTGGGCCCTGGGCACTTCCTTGTCCAAGAGGGGAAAGTTTTTATATATATATATATATATATATATATATATATCTATATATCTTTCCATTAAAAGCAGCCTGGGTATTCTCCTTTTCCAGACTTGGGCTGAACTGAATAATACCTAAACCACCTGATTGTTCATCCACTGCCATGTGGCTTTTCTTTCTCACTTTCTCTCTCCACCTCTGCATGTATGACTTATTTTAAAAAATATTTTGTTATTTTTATTTTATGTATATGGTGTATTGCCTGCGTGTTATGAGTGCACCTGTGTTGTGAGGTGACTGTGGAGGACAGAAGAAGGCGTCAGATTCCCTGGAACTGAAGTTACAGGATGGTTGTTAGCCCCATGTGTGTGGGATTTGAACCCTTTTCTGCAAGAACAGATAGTGCTCTTAACTGCTGAGTCCTCTCTCCCGCCCCCTATTTCCAGGTAAAAAGAAGTTTCAAACCTCACTATTATCTTTTGATATTGAAGTATCAACTAAAAATTCATAAATTCTAGCTCTGAGTTGTTTTTGCAAATTTCACAAATACTGCTGCCAGGAACCATATTGTTCCTCTGTTGCCAAGTGTGTGTGACCTTCTGGACAAAAGTGTCTATTGGTTTGTTGTTTGTTTTTGTTTTTTGAGACAGGGTCTCCCATATAGCCCTAGCTTGTATGAAGTTCAAAATGTAGCTGCCTGTCCCCAAACTTGTGATCTCCCTGCCTTAGTCTCCTAATTGCGGATTACAGTGTATACCACCAAACCTGAGTGCCTATGGTTATTGGTGGTCAATATTCATTCATATTGTCCAGTAGCCATGCTGAATAGATATTTAATATTTGGAAGAGTCTTTCACCCTAGCTAAAATACTAACATTTGTATAACAGATTCACATTGAGAATGAGAACCTTTCAGTTTAATAATCTGCCTGAGAATTCACAGAACCTAAGCATCATTTATAAGATTCTTGGTGGCCCACAGACTTATACATTGTACCTAGAAACAGTGTGATGAGATTCAGGTCCGCAAAAAGAATCCCAACAGAAGGTTTGCGAGACTTTCTGGTGGAGGATTTATGCTGGATTCCATTCAGAGGCTGACACTCTCTGTGCCTCTGACCAGTGATACTCAACCAGGGAGATCCTAGACCTTGGAAAACGAGAGTCCTCAGATGCAGAGGAGGGAGACTTTGAAAAAACACATTGACTAATAGAATATATTTTTGTATTTGAAAGTAATGAGGATAACAATGATGTATGGAAAAGTTTAATAACATAAATATATATAAAATAAAAAAATAAATGAAAGCCTTTTGTTTTTCATCATGTAAACTAAAGAAAGCAGAGCTAGAGGCATGCAGAAACTATCTCAAGAGGAATATGGAAAAGGAAGAGTAAAAAAAANTGAGTGCACCTGTGTTGTGAGGTGACTGTGGAGGACAGAAGAGGGCGTCAGATTCCCTGGAACTGAAGTTACGGATGGTTGTTAGCCACCATGTGGGTGTGGGATTTGAACCCGTTTTCTGCAAGAACAGATAGTGCTCTTAACTGCTGAGTCATCTCTCCAGCCCCCTGATTTCAATGTTAAAAAAAGAAGTTTAAACCTCACTATTATCTTTTGATATTGAAGTATCAACTAAAAATTCATAAATTCTAGCTCTGAGTTGTTTTTGCAAATTTCACAAATACTGCTGCCAGGAACCATATTGTTCCTCTGTTGCCAAGTGTGTGTGACCTTCTGGACAAAAGTGTCTATTGGTTTTGTTGTTTGTTTTTGTTTTGAGACAGGGTCTCCCATATAGCCCTAGCTTGTATGAAGTTCAAAATGTAGCTGCCTGTCCCCAAACTTGTGATCTCCCTGCCTTAGTCTCCTAATTGCTGGGATTACAGGTGTATACCACCAAACCTGAGTGCCTATGGTTATTGGTGGTCAATATTCATTCATATTGTCCAGTAGCCATGCTGAATAGATATTTAATATTTGGAAGAGTCTTTCACCCTAGCTAAAATACTAACATTTGTATAACAGATTCACATTGAGAATGAGAACCTTTCAGTTTAATAATCTGCCTGAGAATTCACAGAACCTAAGCATCATTTATAAGATTCTTGGTGGCCCACAGACTTATACATTGTACCTAGAAACAGTGTGATGAGATTCAGGTCCGCAAAAAGAATCCCAACAGAAGGTTTGCGAGACTTTCTGGTGGAGGATTTATGCTGGATTCCATTCAGAGGCTGACACTCTCTGTGCCTCTGACCAGTGATACTCAACCAGGGAGATCCTAGACCTTGGAAAACGAGAGTCCTCAGATGCAGAGGAGGGAGACTTTGAAAAAACACATTGACTAATAGAATATATTTTTGTATTTGAAAAGTAAATGAGGACTAACAAATGATGTATGGAAAAGTTTAATAACAATAAAATATATATAAAATAAAAAAATAAATGAAGCCTTTTGTTTTTCATCATGTAAACTAAAGAAAGCAGAGCTAGAGGCATGCAGAAACTATCTCAAGAGGAATATGGAAAAGGAAGAGTACAATAAAAAATACATTTGGGGGCTGGAGAGATGGCTCAGCAGTTAAGAATACTGACTGTTTTTGCAAAGGACCCAGGTTCGATTCCCAGCACCCACATGGTGGCTAAGAACTGTCTTTAGTGCCAAGTGTTGTGGAGCATGCTTTTAATCCCAGCACTCGGGAGGAAGAGGCAGGGGGATCTCTGTGAATTCAAGGCCAGCCTGATCTACTTAGCAAGCTTCAGACCAGCTGGGACTAAAGGGAGACTGTGTCTCAAAAATAGCAAAACAAACAAACAATTAAAACAACCCCCCCATTGAATTCAGTAGATATATATATATGTATGTCTAGAATTAAAACTTTTTTTTTTGCTAGCAAATAACCTTATTTGAAATTGGAAACAACCTAGATGTTCATGAACTGATGAATGGACACTGAAGGTATGGTTTATATACACAATGGAATATTCAGCTCTTAAAAATTATGAAATTCTCAGGTAAATACATGGAACTAGAAACAATCATTCTGAGTGAAGTAACCCAGACTCAGAGAAACAAACATCACATGCTCTCTCATACCTGGATGATAGCTTTGAAATCTGTGGTATGCATGTTTCAATTTGAAAATTCAGAGAGGTCAAGTAACAAATAAATAGCCATGGGTGGGTGGGTGGTGAAGGCTTTCTGGAAGGGGTGGTAGAATGCCATGATATGAAGGGGGAAAAGGGGAACTTTAGACTGGGAAAGATTAAATGGGGTAGGGAAGGGGAAGACAGGGCAGAAGAGGGAGTATGGAGAGGAATAAGTAACACCAAAGGCCCTTAGAAAAAGCCATATGGAAACCTACCATTACAGATGCTTCTTATAGTGTATACATATACATCATAAAAATAGTGTTGGAAGGTGCTATGCATGCTACTGAAGAAAAAAAGTCATCAGCCTTACCAAGCTGTGGCTCCCGTGAACTATGATAACACCTGGGCTGACAAGCTATCCCCATTGATGCAATAACGGCACAAATATTATGGAAGTAACTAATCACTCTTTATTTGAATTTAAGATCTTCTTCTAGGATGAAGCTGATACCTGGCACTGATATCAGGCTTAGGAACCTGTGGTTAGACAGGTCATAGGACATAGGAGAGAGCCCAATACTAGTTTTCTATTAAATAGTTATATTGGGGCTGGAAAGATGGCTCAGCAATTAAGAGCACTGACAGCTCTTGCAGAGGACCCGGGTTCAATTCCCAGCACCCACACGGAGGCTAAGAACTGTCTTTGACTCCAGTTCCAGGAGAATCTGACGCCCTCTTCTACCCTCTGTGGGTGCACCAATCTACATGCAGACTGTACACTCATACACATAAAAACTTTTTAAATAAATAAATAAATAAAAAATAGTTATATTAAACTGACTTTTAAATTTTACTTATTTATTTATTTATTTTTATGTGTAGGAGTGTACTGTCTGCATGTAGGTTGGTGCATCTGTGTCATGCAATGCTGCGGAGGTCAGAAGAGGGTGTCGGATTCCCCTGGAACTGGAGTTAAAGTCAGTTCTTAGCTGCCATGTGGATGCTGGGAATCAAACCCAGGTCCTCTGCAAGAGCAGTTGGTGGCTCTTAACTGCTAAGCCATCTCTCCAGCCCCTAAACTGACTCTTAATGACAAATTGTTATACCCACAGATTAATGCATCTCACAACTCTCACCAGAGAAGTTTCCTCATGTCACAGATAGTGATTAACACAGAAACTGACAACTAGCCAACAAGCAACTGCAGAGTGCTTATCCCTGAACAGGACACCTATGTCAAGCTACTGTCTCCAAAAGTTTGAGGGTCATTGTGGAAGAGGGGGCTGTACTGGACGGCTTTGTCAACTTGACACACCTGGGCTGAGGGGACCGTAATTGGGGAACTGGCTCCATTGGACTGGCCTGTGGCCATGTCTATGGAGTGTTGTCTTGATTGTTGGGCAATGTGGGAGGGCCTAGCCCACTATGGGTGGTGCCACCCCTGGGCAGGTTGTTGTGTACAGTATAAGAAAGCAGGCTTGGGCCAGAGGAGCAAGCCAGTAAGAAGCATTCCTCCATGGCCTGTGCTTCAGCTCCTGCCTCCAGGTTCCTACCCTGAGTTTCCGCCTTGGGCTTCCTGAGTGATGAACTGTGACCCAGGATATGTGAGCTGAATAAACCCTTTCTTTCCCAAGTTGGTGTCGGTCAGAGTGTTTTGTCACAGCAATCGAAGAGAAAACTAGAACAGGGGGTGGAAAAACTGTTAAGAGCCAGAGGTAGTGGATGACCACAAGAAAACAGAGTTTTCCAGACAGCTGGTCAGTTATTCATATAAACTCACAACAAGGGGACAACATGCACAAGTCCCATGCAAGCACACACCAGAAAAAAAAATTCCCAGCATAGACATGAAGAAGTGGGTAAGAAGCTCCAACTCCACCTAAGAAAACTGTGGCAATAGATGGCTACTGGGAAAGGCAGAGACAGTCTATTTCAAGCATGGGACTCTTGGTAGGTTAACCAGGCTCCAGCGGATGGACTCATACTGAAGGACGTTTGAAGACATAAATTAGACTTTATAGGCTTTAGTATATAAGTAATAGAGTACATTAAATTGGTTGGGGGGGCAGTGGAGGGGCAGATAAGGGAGGGGATCTAAATACTGTCAAATTATATTGTATGAAAATTTTGGAAACAACAACAACAACAGAAAATACTGCATCAAAGAACTGACTGAAACAGTGAACTTCTGCTCGAAACAGTCAACTTCCCCATGGAAAATATTGAGAAAGACTAAGAGATGGAAAGCATGTTTGGCAGAATGCACAAGCTCTGGTGGGGTGGGGGAATGAGCGGGAACATGGGTCTAGATTTGTTAAAAATAAATAAATAAATTTATGTGAAAAAAAAAAAGAAAATTGCAAAAATTCAATAAAAATTTTATGAGCCGGGTGTGGTGGCTCATGCTTTTAATCCCAGAACTCATTCAGGAAGGTGGATATCTATGACACTGAGGCCAGTGTGGTTAACATAGCGAGTTCTAGGCCAGCTGGTGCTACAGGGAGACCCTGTCTCAAAAAACCATACACAAAAATCTTTTATAACTGTCTAAATTGATTTAATTGAAAATTTCCCCTGTGGTGACAGTTGCTAGTGTTAGGGAGTTTAAAGTTTATCAAACGGATGCTTAAAAAGATGCTGGCTATGTCCTTGAGATTCAGGCCTACTTTTCTTTTGTATAGGTTTCTGTTACATTATTTTCTTTTATTCCAATTTGCATGGGCAATGAGGAAGCATGTAAAGTCAGTTATTTCAGTGTGTGGGAATAATCAATTATGTACTCTCTGGAATAATACCAGTTTCTAAACTGATCTAACAACCTATTAAGGGCTGGTTAGTAAATCATTTCTTATTTTGTTTTAGTAACATTTACCCACTCCCTACTCTAAGTCAAGGCCCTGTTGTTAGCTTTCCTGACTCAAAGAGAAGCTCAGTCCTATTTTCCCAGCATACTTGGGACCTCACCTCCCAGTACGGGCCAGGTCACATTCCACTCTGCCTCTTGAAATTCCAAGTTGATATCTCAGACCCTCCTCCCATCAATATCTCTTGCAACTGTCCTTGCTGGCTTTCCTCTTCACCTATTTTTAAAGTAAACCCTTTTCTAAAAGCCACTTTCTACTCTTTTTCTATGTCCTAATCCCACAGCTCTGTATTCCTCCTATCTTTTCCTTCCCAAGAAAGAAAGAGTCCAGGGCAGGCATATTCCCTATCATGTCCATTAAACAATTATACAAGTACAATTTTAAAAAATCTAATCTGATAGGCGATTTTTTTCCTGGCACAAACCAGTAGGATTCACTTCAATATTTCAAACTGGCGGAAATAGGCAAAGTCTATCTTATGGCCTTCGAACAGACACAATTGCCTGGTTTGTGTGTTCTAATTATTGAGGATGGAAAGGCAGAACAATACAGTGTTCAGAGCATGGAATTAAAAAGAAAGTGTGCAGGTAACACAGAACTTGGATCCCAGGAAGTACTTGGGAAATGGTAGCTATTGTTGGATATTCTACCTCTGGAAAAGATGTACATTACAGTAACTGTGTGCACACTGAAACTGAAACTGGAAGATTGTCTTCTTGGCACTGAGATGTATCTTTTTGGGCTGTGGCTTCTGGGCTTCTTTCTGCACTTCATTTTTCTTTTTCTACTGATAACTTCTGCTTTGTTGTTTTTTCCTGTTTCTTAAACTTCAGTTGGCAATTTATCATTCCTTCTATTGCAGCTATTACTATTGTGTTTCTTAGTCCAAAAATTCAAGGAATGGTTCTTGACTTGCCTGGCTCATCTATCTTCACAGAATGGCTCAGCTCTGGGACACAGAGCTTCTTTAACCATTCCATGCTTGGTGAATTTTGAAAAGAAATGTGATATTGCATCTCCAGAGAGCATATTTGAGAAGATGTTCAAAGGAGAGAAGGTAAAAAGTGGGATCTAGAGTTGAAGTTCAGGGTTGACACATTTATTTTGATGCAAAGAGTCCTATTAGATGACAATAGAGATTTATAAAAGTGACAAATTTTTTTTCACATAAATTTATTTATTTATTTTTAACAAATCTAGACCCGTGTTCCCGCTCATTCCCCCACCCCGCCAGAGCTCATGCATTCTGCCAAACATGCTTTCCAACTTCTGCTCAAAACAGTCAACTTCCCCATGGAAAATACTGAGAAAGACTGAGAGAAAAGTGATAAATTATACAACTAATTTCTTTATTCATTTAACACATTGGAACATCCTTCACTTGATGCCAAGGACTCTACCCAAGGGCCCATTATATGATTTCTTCAAACAGAAAATTAAAAAATAAATGTGTACCTGTGTATTGCCTGCATGTATGTAGTGCACTCATGTCACATGGTGCTCACAGAGATCAGAAGAGGGCATCAGATCCCCTGAACTGGAGTTATGAATGGTTGTTAGCCACCATGTAGGGGCTGGGAATGGAACCCCAATCCTCCCTCCAGTGTTCTCAACTGCTCTCCAGCCCTGCAAATTTTCTTTTTTGCACATACAAAAAATTTTTTGGTCTTTTTTTTGAGACAGGGTCTCCCTGTAGCCCCAGCTGTTCTGGAACTCACTCTGTAGACCAGGCTGGCCTTGAACTCACAAAGATCTGCCTACCTCTGCCTCCCAAGTGCTAGGATTAAAGGTGTGCACCACCATGCCCAGCAAAATAATTTGTTTTACAAAGGGTCATTTTCTGAGGAAAAACAAATGTGGTCTCTTTGGTTATGACCTCTTGCCTCAAATCCAGCACCTCATGCTTACTGGGCAGATGCTCTGTCTCTCAGGTACAACCCTAGCTCCTGATTTATTGAGACAGAGACTCTCTGTTGTTGCTCAGGCTGGCTTTGAACTTTCAATGTAGCACATGCTATCCTCTAAACCATGATCCTTCTGCCTTAGCTTCCTAAATGCTGGGATTATAGACATGTGCCACTGCACTATGCCTGGCTGCCTTAAGTCTTTGCTTGTTTGCTTGTTTTTGGTCTTTTTGAGACAGGGTTTCCCTGTACCTCCAGCTCCACACCTGGAACTCGCTATATAGATCAGTCTGGCCTCTACCTAACAGAGATCGGCCTGCCTGTGTCTGCCCAATGCTGGGATTAAAGGCATGTACCACCACATCTGGCTGCTGCCTCAGTTTTTAAAGAAATTTTGTCTAGTTCACAGATTTCTATTCAGAAAGATACACAAATCTTTCCTATCACTGCTTTGTTTGTAATCATGTTCAATGAGCAAACATCCTTGCTAGGCCTTGCTTTTTAATTTCCCATTTTATTCTTGCTTTTTTTTTTCTGCTGCTGCCCTCATTCCCCTCATTTCAGACTTATTTCCTTTTGCTCTATTTTGGATGTGTTATACTGCTAGACATTCAAGGACCTTGATGAGTGAGGCTTCAGTGTCACAGCAACCACACATGGGTTTTCCTTGTATAGAAATGTCACCGTTCCTCTGGTATCTGTGTACACTAACTACCATGCAAGTTATGATAAGACTTAGTTCCATTGAGCCACATCCCAAATCAGATCAATAAAATGAAGACCTGGCTCCTTAAAAAGTGTTTTCTTGCCGCGGTGGCGCACGCCTTTAATCCTAGCACTCGGGAGACAGAGGCAGGTGGATCTCTGTGAGTTCAAGGACAGCTGGTCTACAGAGTGAGTTCTAGGACAGCTGGGGTTACAGGGAGAGCCTGTCTTGAAAAGATAAAAAAAAAGTTTTCTTGCCAGATGCAGTAGTCCATACCTTTCATTCTAGCACTCAGAAGGCAGAGGTAGGAGGATCTCCATGAGACTGAGGTTAGGTTGGTCTACACAGTGAGTACCAAGCCAGCTGGGACTACAAGGAGACCCTGTCTCAAAAAAAGTTTTAATAAAAAATAAATAAATAAATAAAAAAGAATGTATGTCATGTGGGGCTGCACTCTAGTTCCGGGGATCCAACAGACTCTCCTGACCTCCACTGTCACCGCATGACACAGGTGCACCTACATTCATGTAGGGAACACACACATACACATAACATAAAAATGAATGAATCCATTATATAATATATACACACACATATATATATATATATATATATATGTAAATGTCACATTCTTGACTCCTGAAGTCCTTATTTCCTTCCCTCAGATTGGCTAGTTATGTTATCTCTACTTGATGTTAGGCCAGCATTTGGGTGTACTTATAATAGATTTTCCAGTCTCCTTATGCAAATCGTATTCACTTTCCAGCTGCCCTTTCACTCATCCAGCACCTGGCAGAATGTGCTGTACTTTCTTGTGCATCGTTGTATGTGTGCTTGACAAGAACACTATGGGGCTAAGTGGAGATGCTTCACAAGAGAGGAAACTGAGCCAAAGGGGACAAAAGATTTGCTCAAAGTGATGGAGACAGGCCTTCTAACCTTCATCCCAGTGCTGTAAGCTTAGGATCACTCCCTTGTGTCTCAAGTTTGGAACATCACGGTGGTTTCTGTCTCCCATTCATAACCATGCACTATAGCTAATGAGTTCAAATGCTTTCCTGAGTTTTCTTCTACAATGTCTCACACTTGCCATTACCAAAGCAGTTAAAGAATGACCTCCCTGGTCTAGCTCCTCATCTCATTCTTTAGTCACTTCCAGCTCATCTTGTTTCCCATGTTTCTATTCTTTTCTGCTTTAATTCATCCAGAAGATATTTGTTGGACTATGTTGCATAGTATCTCCCTTTCATGTTTTCTTCCCTTTTTTCCATGTGCATTTCAAGGTAGAGCACCAGCTTCATATCAGGACACTTGGGGAGGTTTGACAGCGGCCATAGGGCCAGCTGGCACCACCACGGTAACTCTCACTTACCATTGTAAATACCATGTAGAATTGCAAAAATAATGTGTAAATGTTGCTTTCATGGTATCACTCTTTTGTGGCCTATTCAACTTCCTTTTTTGGAAAGTTCAAGCTCCCCGGGTCCTATATCCAAGATCATCTCTTAACCAAAAATATTCATCTTCATCTAGTTATCAAAGTAATGTAGCATCTAAACTATCTGTCCAAAATTAAAGGAGATATGCACCCAGGGAAATCTTTTCAGGAAAACAGATGATGTGTATACCAACCTGGGTGATGCTAGAAGTAGCTCAAGGAATTTGAAAGGAACCAACACTTATTGTAGACTTTATTGAGATGTCCAGCAATTCTGTCATTTTAATGGTTTTATTTCATTGAATGCCAACATTCAGTCCTGCAAAACACAAAAGGGCGGAGGTGGGATTCAGAGAATCTCGACTTGGCTGTCCAACCTGGATTTAGTTCAGGGTTGTGATCTATTTAGAAATGTATGGAAGCTTCGAGGAAGATCTGTTTTCTTGGAAAATCAAGAGGGCCCTAAGAAAAAACTCATTCTAAGAACAATGGGGCAAGTTTGTGTAAAATTGGGAGGGCTGTCATGAATACCCGGGGGCTACATGTTAACTACAGTGCTTGTAGAATCCTGTCTTAGCTTAGGGAGATTGAGCAAGAGTAGAATCAAACAAACCAACTCAAGAGCTATTAAGAAAGTTATATAACTTGACCTGAGACACCCCTGCTGAGCAGCTTCTGTGGCAGAAAGCAGTCTGTGGCATTCTGGAGGGACTGTACAAACAGAAAGCACCATGATACAGAAGCAGGAAGGCACCAGGTAGTTGCAGCGTCAGCCTAGCCCTTGCCCATTGGGCAGCAGACTCCACCCAGGTTACCAAAGCCAGAAAATGGGGAAAGAGTGGATTCCAGCAGCTGCTTGAATGACTGTAGTTCTTTAGGAATTCATTAAGCTTTTGAGGTCCTGGGGTTGAAACAGGGCATCACACATGATAAGCAAGTGCTTTATCACTGAACTGGTTTGCTTAGTTCTAAGAATGCATAATTTAAAAATGAAATATAACACACAGAGACAGACAGAGAGAGCCAGCCAGCCAGCCAGGAGACAGACAGAACCAGTGTTTCTAGGTGCTAGAACCCACTCCCAGAGCTATTTGGGAAGAAATCAAAGAGAAGCATTTCTTAAATAATGGGGAGGAGACAGGATCAGAGGGATGGTAACTGTTATTTTTGTTGAAATACTTTCAGCTAATACCCATTCTTGCACTTGGTAAGCATGGCACAGAGAGAGGGAGGGAGAGAGAGTCAGTGAGATCACAACTACATTTTAATCTTTTTTTTTTTTTTTTTTTTCTTTTTGAGACAGGGTCTCCCTGTAGCCCCAGCTGTTCTGGAACTAACTCTGTAGACCAGGCTGGCCTTGAACTCACAAAGATCTACCTGCCTCTGCCTCCCAAGTGCTAGGATTAAAGG
>VZQC01006114.1:1796420-1813190 GCA_009823505.1 Rhizomys pruinosus | reverse complement strand
TTTTTTTTTTTGGTCTTTTCAAGACAGGGTCTCCCTCCTGTAGTCCCAGCTGTCCTGGAACTCACTCTGTAGACCAGGCTGGCCTTGAACTCACAAAGATCCACCTGCTTCTGCCTCCTAAGTGCTAGGATTAAAGGCGTGTGCCACCACGCCCTGCTATTTTAACCTTTATTACATGATATGACACAGGATCTAGAAATGTAAATAATGTGCCTAAATTTACACAATTAGGAACTGGCAGAGGTCTAATTAGGAAATTAGGAGTTAGGTTTTTCTGATACTTTATTCAACAATCTCTCTCTCTCTCTCTCTCTCTCTCTCTCTCTCTCTCTGTGTGTGTGTGTGTGTGTGTGTGTGGTGTGTGTGTGTGTGTATGGAAGACAGAGCTTGACATTGGGTATCTTTTTCAGTTGTTTTCCACCTTGTTTTTTGAAACAGGGTCTCTCCCTGATCCTGGAGCTCACCAATTCAATGGCCACAATCTCGAGAGATCTGCCAGTTTCTGCCACCCGAACACTGGGATTACAGACACATGCCACTACACCTGACATTTCCCTTGGGTGTTGGACACCCAAACTCAAGTGTTCATACTAGTGTAAAAAACACTTTACTGACTAAAGCATCTACTCAGTCCCAACAAGTATCCTCGGAGCTCTTACTGCACATCAAGCCCAAGAGGCAGTGCTAAAAGAGAAAGTCCCTGTCCAGATGAACCTGCTTCCATAGCAGAAGTTGATGATTGTTCATCACAACTGCAGTCTCCTAGATCGCATTTCCCACTTTCCTTTGCACTGACATCTCCAGTCTGTGGAAAGGATGATGTCACTGTGTAGGAGTGGCCCATTAAGAACCTCCCTCACATGTCATGCTTCTGTGTGATGACATTATTAGTACAAACTTGGAACCCACTGTGGAGAACAAAAGAATTGTCTCCACTGATGAGGAACATACCAATTGGGTGGCTACAGGCTCAAGAATCTAAACAATATTTGAGAATTTTCACATTTAGGAATTTATGGGGTTTTTTTTTGGTCTTTTTAGATATAGTTTAAAGATATAGTTAGTTTTGCAAAACATAAATTCCTGCCAGGCATGGTGGCACACGCCTTTAATCCTAGCACTTGGGAGGCAGAGGCAGGCAGATCTTTGTGAGTTCAAGGCCAGCCTGGTCTACAGAGTGAGTTCCAGGCCAGATGGGGCTACAGGGAGACCCTATCTCAAAAGACACGCCACCCCCCCACACCAAAAAAAAAGCTAAAGTTCTCACATTTAGTAATGTGGGTATTTTCAGTGCCCTTNCACGCCTTTAATCCTAGCACTTGGGAGGCAGAGGCAGGCAGATCTTTGTGAGTTCAAGGCCAGCCTGGTCTACAGAGTGAGTTCCAGGACAGCTGGGGCTACAGGGAGACCCTGTCTCAAAGAGACCAATAAATAATAATAATAATAATAAAAAATAATATCCTAGTATGCCAATGCCTACCTGGGATAGTTTTCTTTTTAATCAAAAGACTTAAAGGTAAGGTTTCCTTCTATTTAAACTAAAATACTTTCTGGCAACAACTTTAAAAATTGAGTGGCTTTGTATAAAAATAATCATCTGCTGGCCCGCAGGTGTTCTTGCCAACTGAATGGGCACCACAGAAGCCCAGGTGAGCAGCACTGCCACTGATCCAGTATTGGCCACATGAGGATTCATTCTACCCAAATCTGATTCCACATTAAATCCCATTTTGCAAAGATTTGATGCTATGTCAATTAATGTGAACTCTATCAGTTATTGTAAGACACCGTTCTAATATTTCTCCATCAATTTTTGGATTATTTTCTAATTTGTTCAGACTCAAGTTTGGGAAGGTTTGTTGTTAGCCATTGGACTCCCTCAGAGACCTCAAAAGTTATGGTTCTTGGATAAACCAATAGTCAGGGGTTATATTATGATGACTGTATATGTAGATAATCATTACCATTGAACCAAGTACTATACCATGATTTTGTTTTGTTTCTAGCTCCCTGGAGTTAGTAAGAGCTACTATTTAATTTTAGTTTTCTATGAACTGACCACTGCTTTTTGCATGTATAAAATTTCTCTTCAAACTTGAAAAGATTCTTCAAACAGTACATTAAAAGTGCTAACCTTAAAGGAAAAGTTGATTCTTTGGAAACCATAAAAAATAAGAATATTGATTAAATGAAGTGATCAAGAGAATAAAAAGGAAAACACAAATAGAAGAAGATGGTTGCAATACATATAAGAGAGAGAGAGAGAGAGAGAGAGAGAGAGAGAGAGAGAATATCATGTCCAGAATATATCAAGAATCCCCATGGATCAATATAGAAAAGAACAGAGAAAGAGAAATAAACAGGCAAAAGATTCTGATAGGCACCTAAGAAAGTAGGATTTCCAATGGCCTACTATAGCAGATGAAAAGATGAGCAGCTTTGTTAGTCATCTAAGGAATCTACATGAACACCACAACAAGGTACTGCACACCTACCAGAATCAGCAACATCAAGGAAACACCAAATGCCATGTGAGGTATGTGGAATAACTGGAAACCTTGCTGCTGAAGTTGTAAATCTGTACAATCACTGTTGATAGTTTATACTACCTAGGGAACCTGGAGATATATACATATATTATATTATATATTTTATATTATATATATCTAATGATTCCATTGCTTGAGATATGCCCAGTAGAGACAAGCACACATATCCACAAGAAGACATACGTAAGAGAATGCTCCCAGCATCACTGTATGTTCAAATCTGGAAAAAATGCCCATCAATAGTGAAATGGATAAATAGTGGTGTGCTCATAAAACTACACAGCAGTGAGAATAAACTCCTTGAGTATTGTGGATGAGTGTATAGGTGTAACGCTGAATGAAAGACCCCAGACACAAAAGAGCACATGGTACATGATTCAGCTTGTATAAAGCTAGAGTTAGTTTAGTGGTTACCTTGCTGGCAGGAAATGCATGGGTGAGGGCACAGCAGACCTGCTGAGCCAATAGTTTTATTCAACTTCTCAGTCTGGGTTCTAATTACACATATTGTTCACTTTGTGAAAACTTTTTGACTTGAACACTTGTGATGTACGCACTTTTCTCTATGTATCTTAAACCCTGCAGTGCAGTATTTTATACAATGATGTGATTTTTAATTGTTTCAGATCATTTAGACATGTTAAAAAACTGAAAATTATAGGAAATGAGGTTCTTAGAAATATGCTTCATTCCATTGATTTATCATTATCATGGGATTTGTTTTCTACAATGTTATTTATTTTTACATGTATGAATGTTATGCCTATGTGTGTGTAAGTGCACCCATGTTGTGGAATGCCCGAGGAGGATAGAAAAGGGCATCAGATCCCCTGGAACTGGAATTACAGATAGTTTGTTAACCACCATATGGGTGCTGGGATTCAAACCCCACTCTTCTGTAAGAACAGCCAGTGCTCTTAAGTGTTGAGCTACCTCTCCTGCCCTTACACTGACAAATATTAATTGTAAGTATAGACTTCTCAGAGGTGCAAGGGCCCTTTAAATAGCAAATTGCACAATCATTTGTTCATGGGAAAGTGCCCCATTATTTTTTGTCTGCCAAGAATTCGCCCCTTAGGGGCCATGCCTGCCCATCTAATTTGTGCGGTTTTCATTTTGTTTTTGAGACAGAGTCTCCCTGTAGCCCCAGCTGGCCTGGAACCACCAGGTTTGCCTCCATCACACAGAGATCCACCTACATGTGCCTCCGAAGTGCTGCAATTAAAGTCATGTACCACCATGCCCAGCTAATATGTAGTTTTAATAGGCTTGTCAATAACAAAACTGCTTTTTTGGGTCTTTTTGAGAAAGGGTCTTCCTATGTCCCCAATTGGCCTGGAGCTCAATATGTAGACCAGGTTGGGCTCGAACTCACAGAGATCCACCTGCCTCTGCTTCCCCAGTGCTGGTATTAAAGCCATGCCCAGCCAAAACTACTTTCTATCCCCAACATGGAAATTTACATTTGATCAGTGGGTGGCAAGTGACTTTTAATCCCAGGGATATTAATATTGAGCTGAGAAGAGCAGATACAGAAGGTGAAGGCAGTGCCAAAGAAAAGCTTTATAGGTCTCTGTGACTAAGGTCCTTGAAGCTGCTTTGGTGCTGGCCCACAGAGGCCACTGAGTCAACAAATCTTTCTTTCTCTGACCTTCTTTGTATTCTTCCAATGAATTAATTGTGTATGTAGTTGAAGGTGTGATGTTCGTGTGTATGGGAGTACATGTATGTGCAGGTACACCTGTATACAAGAGTATGTATGCATGTGGAGGTCAGAGGACAATGTTGGGTATCCTTCCTCAGATGTCTTCTACCTTTGTTTAAAAGAGGATCTCTAATTAGGGGCTGGAGAGATGGCTCAGCAGCTAAGAGTGCTGACTGCTCATGCAGAGGACCTGGGTTTGATTTCCAGCACCCACGTGGCAGCTAAGAACCATCTTTAAGCCGGGTGTGGTGGCCCATGCCTTTGTCCCAGCACTTGGGAGGCAGGGGCTGGAGAGATGGCTCAGTGGTTAAGAGCACTGACTGCTCTTGCAGAGGACCTGGGTTCAATTCCCAGCATCCACATGGCGGCTAAGAACCGTTTTCAACTCCAGTTCCAGGGGAATCCGATGCCCTCTTCTGACCTCCATGGCATTGCATGACACGGGTGCACCTACCTGCATGCAGACAGTACATTCACACACATTAAAAAAAATAAATTAATAGCCGGGCCAGGCATGGTGGTGCACACCTTTAATCCTAGCACTTGGGAGGCAGAGGCAGGTGGATCTTTGTGAGTTCGAAGTCAGCCTGGTCTACAGAGTGAGTTCCAGGACAGCTGGGGCTACAGGGAGATCCTGTCTTGAAAAGACAAAAATAAAATAAAATAAAATAATTTTTAAAAAAATGAAAAAAATTACCCCACAGACTTGCCCACAGGCCAGTTCAATGGAGGAAGTTCCCCAATTGAGGCTCCCTCAACCCAGGTGTGTGTCAAGTTGACACTGAAGCTACCCAGCACAGTAGGTAACTGAGCATGATCTTGAATGCTTGATCCTTTTGCCTCCATCACACCTGGTTTTATATAGTGCAGGAATATAACTCAGGGTTTGGTGTTTGCTAGGCAAGCACTCTATCAACTGAACTATATCCCCAACCATTGGCTGGCTTCTAAACCTCAGTGATCCTCCTGCCTCAGTCTTCTCAGTGCTGGGATTTCAGATGTGTGTCACCATGCCTGGATAATCAATTAGTTTTTCAGTAATAAGATTCCATTTCCATTGTTTCAACCAAAGAATTGGTCCACACTAGATCTTCAACTTTCAAGATCTAGAAACTCAGTTCATCAGGAATCTCTGGGTTATATATAAAAGTGATTCACATTGGCCAAACTCAGAGGAATTTGGTATATAAGCCACAATATTCATTTGTTCCTTTATTCTAGGAGATAGTCTAAGGACAAAAGCTCTTCTTTTTCAGAGGGCATTTGCTTCATACTTAGCATTTATTGAATAAGCACAGCCTGCTAGGCATTATGGGGAACAAAGATAAATCAAAGTGAGTATTCCCAAAAACATTTTTTTAACTTTCAAATCATGTCTCGATATGCATCCTTGATAGGTTAGTTCTACAGTGCCACTTAATTAATTTTTCTAAAAGACCATCTTGTTGGCTTGTGGTCAACAACCTTTACTGTGACCTTCCAGGATTGACGCATTGTCCAAAATGCTTTCTTCCTCTAACACCACTCTCACCGTCCCTCGCCAAGGATTCTATAGGCCCTGTGTGCTACATTCTGAGGCCTCAGGGAGTGGTTCCAGGTATGCTTCCTTCCTAGTTCTCTCTCAAAACCTGCTCTAGCTCTACACCTCTAGGTCTGTTTGGTTACCTCAGTTCTGCCTCTCTGGTTCCTTTACCCTGATCCTAGCCATGCCCCAGTTGGCTATCTCTCAATTATTTTCTGCCCTCCACTTTATACATTTATGTGTCAGTCTTTCTTTGCCTCTTACCCAGCCTCATCTGCCAGATGGAGCTGAGAAACTACCTGAGGGTCCTTCCTAGTTATAGAAGAAAGGCCTTTGCTGTCTGCTATATCCTTGGTGTCTTTTTATCCTCAATTCATTCTTTTTTTTTTTGGTCTTTTTGAGACAGGGTCTTCATGTAGCCCCAGCTGTCTTGGAACTCACTATGTAGACCAGGCTGGCCTTGAACTCATGGAAATCTGCCTGCCTCTGCCTCCCAAGTGCTGGGATTAAAGGCGTGCACCACCAAGCCTGGCCTCAATTTATTTTTATTTTTATTTATTTTTTTGGTCTTTTTGAGACAGGATCTCCCTGTAGCCCCAGCTGTCCTGGAACTCACTCTGTAGACCAGGCTGGCCTTGAACTCAGAGACCCACCTGCTGCTGCCTCCTGAGTGCTGGGATTAAAGGCGTGTGCCACCACGCCCCGCTAATTTATTCTTATAGACACCAGACATAGTTTGGGTTCACCCTTAAAGCAATAGCTTCTTTGCAGGACTTATTTATCAAATTCAGTCATGCTAAGGTACTGGAATAAGGCTTCAATATATGAATCTGGGAGGAGAAGGAGAAAGAGGAGGAGGAAGAGGAGGAGAAGGGACTCATTTCATCCTACAATGCTGTGGAATGATGGTTAATTGTGGTCCTCCAGGATGAGTCCATGTTCTCTGTGAGTCAAAATAGTTTTTTAAATTTATTATTTTTATTTTGTGTGTATGAGTATATGACCTACATGTATGTAAGTACAATGTCCACAGAGGTCTGAAGAAGGTGTCAGAGTCCCTGGAATTGGAGTTACAGACGGTTGTTAGCCACCATGTGTGTGCTGGGAATTGAACCCAGGTCCTCTGCAAGAGCAGCCAGTGCTCTTAACTGCTGAGCCATCTCTCCAGCCCTAAGTCAAAACAGTTTTAGAATTACGTATTAGTTTCTGACTAACCCATCTCTGGATGTTCACAAGTCTTTGATCAGATATACTTCAAGCCTTATAGTATACAATAGACTGTAGGGCCCAGAGAAGTGCTTAATCTCATAACCAATGAACAAAAGTGCATTATCTGCATAATTGGTTTTCAGTCTTTTGTAAATAGAGATGGAGTCTCTTTATGACCCATAGAAAACTCAAGGGATTAGAGTCTCATCTCCTAATGTCACTGCCAGTCTGCTTCTTCCTGAAACTTACTTTTCTGCCAGTGTTTCTCCATGATATAAACATTTCATATTTTTTTCCTGTGGTTATATCTTGTTAAGGGCTTGGTCTATTTGGGTACATGTTTGGGATGGGTAGCAGGCTGTGGGCTATTTACAGGCTAATGAAGATATCTGGCATAGATTAATGAAGGTCAGGTCTCACACAGGTGCTGCTGGCTCAAGAGCCAGATGAGTCAAGGAAGACAGAGATTGGGCAAGTGGCCAGTTTGGGGGGCTGCCAGTGTCTGGAGGACAAAGTTGAAGGAACAGTGAGTCACTTTTCTAATGGATAATGAAGGATTGGGCTAAGATTTTGTATGGAAGAAGTTCCTCTTGTAGCATGCAACACTCTCTCTTTTATCCAGTAAAATTTTCATACTCAGGCTGGTGAAATGGCTCAGCCAAACCCTTGCCTTGTAAGCATGAGAACTTCAGTTCCATGGAGCATGCTTGATTAATCCTAGTTCTGGGAAAATGGAGATGGAAGAATCCTGGGGTTCACTGGCCAACCAGCCAGCCTAGCCTAGTTCCAGGTCCTTTTTAAAAATTTTATTATTATTATAATGATGATGATGATGATGATGATGATGATGATTTATATGTATGAGTGTACTGTCTGCATGTAGGTCTGTGCACCCATGTCATGTAATGCCACAGAGGTTAGAAGAGGGTGTTGGATTTCCCTGGAACTGGAGTTAAAGACGGTTCTCAGCCGCCATGTGGGTGCTGGGGATCGAACCTGGGTCCTCTGTAAGAGCAGTCGGCACTCTTAACCTCTAGGCCATCTCTCCAGCCCCCAAGTTCCAGGTCTTGAGAGACTGTTTCAAAACAAACTTGGACAGCACCTGAGGAACACCTCAGGTTTTTCTCTGGCTTCCATATGCACACACACACACACACACACACACACACACACACACACACACATACTGTAGGTCCCTGAACCTTAATGTAAGTAGCAGCCGTGCTACTTACTACTTAATACTTTTGGAAGATGCAACCACAGTGATTACTTTAGAGCTGCTTTGTTGCTGCTTTGTTATATATACATACATACATCAAAGTATGTATGTATATATAACATTTTTTGGGAGAAACCTTTCTGTCAAGGGCATCAGTTACTCTGTTACTCACATAAAGGTTTGCATGATAAATTTCACTTGGCATTCAGAACTCAGGATGATAAATAACTTTATGCTGTAATGTACAGTTCCAATTAACATCAGTACTGAAGTCACCAGAACTGTCAGTTTCTCTATATGGCAGCCAATACCAACAATTTGTCTTGATTTCCTGGATGTCATCCAGTACATTGGCCGAGGAGGCCAAAGCAGACATCTGCATTATATTTCACTCTCCTTCTCTTCCTGCCTCTCCCCCCACCCCACCCCCACCCCTTATTTAATTTGGATCTCAATTTTTGCTACTGGGTGCATAAGGACAGCATTGGCAAATTCCTTTATAATTTATTCATTCATTTATTACTCCAACAAATTTTACAGAATTCCTACTATGTGCCAAGGACCCTACACAGTGAAAAGACCCTGAAATGGCTCTTGTCCTTATGGGGTTTAGAGAGAAATGTTTTGTTCATAGTAGAAGCAGCTAAAACATCATGTTCCCACTTAGAGCTTTAATCTTACCTCTTTCCATTTCTTCTAAACCTTGCTTGGTAAATTAGTTCTCATTCTTACAACTTGAATCATTTTTAGTAAAGGATCTTTCCCTCTGTCCTGAACATGTTCATCTTCCCATATAGTATATGATAATCCTCTAATCTCCATTTAACTTCTGATTATCATCATTTCCCATCAGTAGATTCTACAGGGAGTCAGCTTGGATCCCTCACCACCTACTCACTTCTTTTTTTTTTTTTAAATTATGTTCTTTTTTTATTGACATTTTGTATATTTTATACATCATTTTTCACTTGGATACATTCCCCTCTCCCTGGCCCTCCACCCCAGTTTATGTATTCTGCCATACATGTCTTGCATCTTTCTCTCAGTGTTTCCAAGTAACACTTAATATTCAGACATTGTAATTACCATATATGAGTGGAAGATGTGTATTTGTAATCTAGAGTAATATAAAATTAAAGGGGAAAAGTGAACTCCAAAACATATTTTGGAATTAACATATAGTTTATTCTCAGAGGTCATAATTTTGATACATATGTGTTGTTTAAATAGGCATAATTTGGAGTAATACAAAGGGGAGGGAACAACAACATAAGGATTGGGTCAAAGAACTGACTGATGCAGTTAAATTGTGCCCAAAACAACAAGCCTCTGCAGAAAAAAATCCTTGGAAACACAGAGAAAGATGCAAGATATGCATGGCGGAATGCATGAACTGGGGCAAGTGGTTCCTTCATATGTGGATGCTGACACCAAATCCCCAGTTGGCAGGCAAACTGAGCAACTTTATATTTCTTTCTATCTGAAAGCAACTGTGCTGTTATAATGTGAATCACCTACTCACTTCTTAACCACTTGAAATCCTGCTTCTATTCCTACATCTCTGGATGGACTGATGACATGTGTGTGTGTGTGTGTGTGTGTGTATGCATGTGTGTGTGCAGGTGTACATGCGTATGGGTGTACATGTGTGGAAACCAGAGGTTTTTCCAGGTATTTTCCTAAATCGCTCTCAACCCTACTTTATATATATATATCTCTCTAATATATCTTATATTGATCTTATCTATTTTTTTTTTTTTTTTTTTTATTTTAGTTTTTTTTTTTTTTTTTTTTTTTTTTTTTTTTTTTTTGTCTCACTCTGTAGACCAGGCCAGCCTTGAACCCACAGAGATCCACCTATCTCTGCCTCCCAAGTGCTGGGCTTATTTAAAATTTTTATTTTTTTATTTTTTATTTTTATTTTATGTGTACGAGTGTATTGCCTGCATGTAAATAGGTGCAACAATGTCATGCAGTGCCTGCAGAGGTCAAAAGAGTGTATCAGATTCCTTGGACCTGGAGTTATGATTGTTAGCCATCATGTAGGTGCTGGAAATCAAACCTGGGTCCTCTGCAAGAGCAGTCAGTGCTCTTAACTGCTGAGCCATCTCTCCATCCCTTACTAATTAATTTTATTTTATGTGTATCCATATACTGCCTGCATACATGTGTAAGTATACCCATGTCATGCAATGCCCACAGAAGAGAGCACCAGAGCCCCTGGAACTGGAGTAATAGACGGTAGTTAGTTGCCATGTAGGTGCTGGGAATGGAACCCAGGGTGAAATATTTACTTTGGGTCTTATGTTGAAAACTTGGTGCCTGCCAGCTTGCCTTTGGGACTAAGGGAGTAAAACTAGGATAGCTGAGCTCCTCTGGTTTGTCATGCCTTTCTTTTGCCTATGTGGCACACGTTAGGTAGCCCTGGTAGGGCTAAGAAAGAAGTGTGTCTTCCCTTCTCACCAAGCTGAGTAGGTTTTTGTCTGCTACTGCCTGCCTGAATCTGTCTTATGCTCAGAGGAGTCATGGGAATGTGGCCAATTTGGCCAGTAAGTGATCAGCCCCATATAAGTGGTCTAGGGGCTCTATTAGGTGTTTCCCCTCAGCAATCCTGTTTGGGAATTCTTCACAGGGCTCTAATGGGCACTGCTATGAGTTCTCACCAATGGATTAGCTACCTAAACAGATCCCATTTCTGGTACTTCCCATTGCAAGATTTTCTTTGCAGAAAATTCATTGTCGTCATTGATAAACAGAGATACAAAAGAAAGAATTTGTTTAACTGTGCTGCTAAGGGGCATCACTGCACAGGGTGTACAAGTGTGGGTTCTTCTACAGAAAGCCAAATCTATGGAAATATGGTACTTGGCTTTATGCCAGGAACAGAGGGCCCCATCCTCTAAGAGTCTGCAGGTAGTGGATTCATCACTTAGGAATGGTGAAAGCATATCACTTCCAGCCACCATTCCTGTTGTTCTCAGGAAGACTGGCTGAACTGTACAAGGGTCAAGTTCTTCTCTGGTGGTCTCTGAACTTGTCCTATGACATGTCTTTTGTAGTATCCTAATCTCCCCAAATTGGGAAGAAAACCATCTGCTGGATTACATCCATGGGAAACTTAAGGCATAGATTGTTTGCTCTACCTTCTGTGTTTTAATTCTCAAAGACTGCTCAGATGAATTATCATTATGTCATTTGAGTTAATAACTTCTTTGAGGAAGAAAGCCCCCCCAAAGCATTTAAAAGCAAGAAGGGAGGAGATAACATCTCAAATACTATGTAACACTTAGAAACTAAGAAGTTTGAGGCATAAAGTATATGTGTGTGAGAGATAATATTGAAAAGGAAGATGGATCATGAAACAGCTAATGCACAGACTGCATGTTTGATCAGTGACTTGTAAAACACATGGATATTTATGTACTCACAAAGAATTCTATAATACTAATCTGTGTTTAGCTCAAGAGCACGGTGTGCACTTAATAAGTATTCAGTAATGTTTATTGAATGAATGAAGGAGTTGTATGTTAATTTAGAGAAATGCTTGGAATTTATACTTATCAGATTTCTTTTCCTTTTCTTTTTTTTTTTTTTTTTTCTTTTCGAGACAGGGTCTCCCTGTAGTTTTTTTCGTCCTGGAACTAACTCTGTAGACAATGCTGGCCTTGAACTCACAGAGATCACACTGCCTCTGCCTCTGAGTGCTGGAATTAAAGGCATGTGCCACCACAACTGGCATAGATTTCTTTTCTTATAAATCTGTTAAAATGCATAACAGGGGCTGGAAGGATGGCTCAGCAGTTAAGAGCACTGTCTGCTCCTGCAGAGGATCAGGGTTGAGTTCCCAGCACCCACATGGTGGCTAAGCACCATCCTTAACTTCAGTTCCAGGGGATCTGACACCCTCTTTTGACCTCTTGTGGACACTGCATGACATGGGTACACTTACATGCATGAGGGTAAATACACTCATACACATAAAATAAGAATAAAAATAAGCTGGTTGTGGTGGTGCATGCCTTTAATCCCAGCACTTGGGAAGCAGATGCGGGCAGATCTCTGTGAGTTCATGGCCAGCCTGGTCTACATAGTGAGCTCCAGGCCAGCTGGGACTAAAGGGAGACCCTGTCTCAAAAAGACCAAAAAAAAAAAAAAAAAAAAAAAAAAAAGGAATAATAAAATTAAAATATCAAAATGCATAACAAAGAACTTCTGTAAGAAGATTATTTTCAATTTTATATACGGAAAAGGAAAAACCTAAAAGTTAATACTAGTGGTATCTGAGTTGTAAGCTACAGTTAATTGCTATTTTTACTTACCAACTTGATGAACTCAGTCGTCCTCAGTTATCTGTAGTATCCATAACCAAGGAGGAATGATTTATTTTAAAGATCATCCTCAGATAGCAGGTTGCAAACCCAAAGAAGTGAATCTCAGTTGTTGAAACTGTATGCACTATGGTAAGCTTGGGGGTAGGGAGACGCCTGGCATTTCCCAGAGCCCACAACACAGACCGCTGCCAATCCAGTCCTCCTACGTGTACAACTGGCTTTGGCATCTAGACTTCAAAATTGAGTTGCAGCCACCACAGCAAGTCTGATTGAAGGCTACATATGTTAAGGAGGCATGCTTATGTTTCACATCATTAATACTCAAAAACACAGATTATTGTATAATCTCAGTAGAGTATAAGAAAAGCATCCACTGCAGTGTGCTCTTAAGAATATTTTTAAAAATAAACAAAATGTATATCCTAGAGAATATAATATTCACAAATCACATGTAAAATTGAAAATAATTTGGTGTGGTACTGGATGCCAATAATGCCAGGGCAAGAGAATTGATAGATCAAAGCCAGCCTGAGCTATAGAAGGAGAGACTGTCTTACAATATCAGCAGGCAATGGCAGCACATGCCTGAAATCCCAGTACTCAAGAGGTGGCAATAGGAAGATTGCTGCTGCTGCAAGTCTGTAGCCAGGGCTAAAAGGTGATTTCTGGCCAGCCAGGGCTACCTATTGTAAAAAAATTTTTTAATTACTTAATTAATTAATTAAAAAAGGAAAGGAAGAAAAGTAAAAAGCCCCAAAGAAGCAACACAAACAAAACAAAACAAAACACAACACAACAAAAAAGTCAGGAGCTAGGGATTTGGCTCAGTAGTGGCAGAACATTTGCCTAGCATGTGCAAAGCCCTGGGTTTGATCCCAAGTACCACAAAAGCACAAACAACGATAACAATAAACCCCAAGGGATTTGATGGTATTGCTAGCTTCTACAATAAGATTATGTGTGAATAATGTACATTTTAGGAGAAACAAGGGCAGCTATTGAGACTAGAGATGTGAAGAGGTCATTCAGGAAAGGAAGACAATTGTCATCTAGAGATATTCATGGCTACAAAGGCACCATGTTCAAGATACATGAGAGCTGCATACACTGGAAGAGCATTCACCACACAAAGCAAGATAATATTGCTAATTACATAGCCCTGGAAAGAGAGTGAACTACCACAGAACCCAAGAACATTTAAAAAAAACCACAAACTGCTGGATAATGTATAGGAAGTTGTAATAACTTATCAACATGATTTGGTGATGAGATCAGAGATTCTAGTTTTTGATAATGCAACACTGACATAGCAAACTACTTATTCAGCTTTAAAAAATCAACTTTCAGCTGGGCGTGGTGGTGCATGCCTTTAATCCCAGCACTTGGGAGGCAGAGGCAGGCGGATCTTTGTGAGTTCAAGGCCAGCCTGGTCTACAGAGTGAGTTCCAGGACAGCTGGGGCTACAGGGAGACCCTGTCTCGAAAAGACAAAAAAAAAAAAAAAATCAACTTTCAAAAAAAAAAAAAGCTGGGCGTGGTGGCACATGCCTTTAATCCTAGCACTCTGGAGGCAGAGGCAGGTGGATCTTTGTGAGTTCAAGGCCAGCTTGGTCTACAGAGTGAGTTCCAGGACAGCTGAGGCTACAGGGAGACACTGTCTCGAAAAAGACAAAAAATAAAAATAAAAATAAAAAATAAAAAATAAACTTCGTAGGGCTGGAGAGATGGCCTAGCAGTTGAGTGCCGACTGCTCTTGCAGATGACCCAGGTTCGATCCCCAGCACCCACATGGCAGCTGAGAACCATCTTTAACTCCAGTTCCAGGGGAATCCGACACCCTCTTCTGACCTCCTCAGCATTGCACAACACGGGTGCACAAACCTACATGCAGACAGTACATTCATACACATAAAAAAATAAATAAAATTTAAAATATATTAAAAAAATCAACTTCACCGGGTGTGGTGGCACATACCTTTAACCCCAGTTTGGGAGGCAGAGGCAGGTGGATCTCTGTGAGTTCAAGGCCGGCCTGGTCTACATAGTGAGTTCCAGGCAAGCTGGGGCTACAGGGAGACCCTGTTTCAAAAAAAGACAAAAAAAAATCAGCTTCATGGATAAACAATTTTACTGGCTAAATAATAATTAAGGGTATATTAGAACTTATAGAAATTCTAGGAAACTTGATTCAAAATCAGTTTCAAGTGAGAAAATAAACCAATTTATTGAGTAATGGTTAACAAGTAATATTTTCACATTGTTAAATATTTATGAAACTCCAAGCAAAACTCTAGACATATGTAATACTTGAATCTACTTAACCTTGTTGGAAACACTTAAGGAGTTTAGTGGTAGTCTAAAGAAAGCCTAATTTTGATAGGCTGGAAGTGAAGAATAACATTTTATAAAAGGGTCAACATTCCATTTTGATTGCAAAGTAGATTCAGGGTCCTGTTATTTAGAAATAATAAAGTCAAGATAGATATGTCTATAAATCCTGTATCTAAAGTGTTGCATCTGGGTTGAATATTGAGGCTGTATCATTGTCAAAAAAAAAAAAAAAAAGACTTAGAATCTCCAGGCAGGAACGGGACTCTTCTTACTGCTATAATTACAAATACTCAAGTTTTTGATATCTATGATTTCAGGGAACAAAGTTTTTCAGTGAATAGGAAAGCAGCAGTCATTTGGAGGAGTGATTATGACACATGCAGCTGCAGCATGTCCTTAGAAGACTCTGCATCCTGTTAACTTTGCAGCTGGCTTTATCTGTGCCTATTATTCTAGACTGATGAGTTGCTGGGCAGATTTTTACCTTCTCAGTTCAGCTAAATTTTACTTTCACATGGGCAATCCTAAATGCCAAACATGATATAAAGTATTTGGCAGACATTTTATTTAATCTTTGCAACAATCTTTTGAAATAACTGGTAGCCTCCTATTTTACAGATGGGGATAATGAGGCTTGGAGATGTTGAAATGGTTGGTTCAAGATCACAAAACTAGAAATTGGCACAGCCATTTCAAATCTAGGTCTAACTCTAAACCTCCTTTTCTTTCTTCCCCTCTTTTCATAAACTCTTTTGTTGTCATTTTCTGTTTTGAGACAGGGTCTCTCTGTAGCTGCAGCTGGTCTAGAACTCGCCATGTAGACCAGTCTGGCCTCCATCTAACAAAGATCCACCTGCCTCTGCCTCCAGAGTGCTGGGATTAAAGGTGTGCATCACCATACCTGGCTGTTTTGGCCTTTTTTTTAAGACAGTCTCACATTGTAGCCCAGGCTGGCATGCAGTTTGCTATGTAGTCTTGGCTGGCTTCAAACTTGCGACAATCCACCTGCCTCAGCCTCTCAAGTGTTGGATTACAGGTGTTAGCTACCACACCTGTCTCTAAACCTAGTCTTCTAAACATCTATTACTTCAAGCTAAGGAAGAAATTGTTGATTATTTGATGTAACATAGATAAAATCCAGAGTTAGAAAGGTAGAAGGCTCATGTCCTATAGGATCATAGTTTGGGATAATTTTTCTGGAGGTCAGTTTTGAAAAATGTGTACTTAAAAATAAAATGTGTCAGGCATGGTAGAACATGCTTTTAATCCCAGCTCTTGGGAGGCAGGGGCAGGTAGATCTCTGTGAAATGGAGGGCAGCCCAGTCTACATTGAGTTCCAGGCCAGCTGGGGCTGCAGGGAGACCCTGTCTCAAAAAGACAAAAAAAAAAAAAAAAAACAACCCTCTAAAACTTAATTCTGCCAAGAAGTAAAATGTACCCTTTAACTTAACAATTAACCTGCTCTAAATTTAAGAAAATAATTCCCCACTGCATAAGTGCATATAATTACAGCATTATTTAAAAATAAACAACAAAACCATGAAATATTATAAACAAACTTTTGTATTGCACTGGTTAAATTACTAGAGATACACTATAAAAGCATTCAACTATTAATGATGAAAATATTTTGTACAGCAAAAGCAGAGTACCAATAAACATTTATAGTGTGATTTTATTTTTGTACATAAAATTGAATACATAAGGGCTGGGGATCTAGCTTAGTTGGAATCCTTGTATGCTTGAAACTGTGGGTTCCATCCCCAACACTGGAGGAAGAAAACACTCACCACAACAAAACTGTATATACACACACACACAGAGTCTATGTGCAAATATATACTTGTATACTGTGGAAAAATATTCATCATAATTTTATCTGCCTCACTAGCTTTTTTTTTTTTT
>VZQC01006114.1:1737082-1796306 GCA_009823505.1 Rhizomys pruinosus | reverse complement strand
TCATTTATTTATCTTTTATGTTATATTCATTTATTATGACTTTTATTATTTATATTTAATCCAAATCTAGGACCAATGTCCCCCACCCATAACCCCCCCCCCCACCAGAAGTCTCATGCATTCTGTCCAACCATGCATCTATTCACTCTTTCTCCGAGCTTTCTCAACTATCTATTTCTCCATGTTGCGAATTGAACTGTTTTTGAACAAGCAAGTTACTGTTTCAGTCCAGCTCTTTGATGTCATGAGTGTCCTTTCTGTATGGTGTCGTGTTTGATGTCAGGTGTGTTGTTTCCAGATGCCACACTCAACTGAATCTCCTACTCTGGACACAAAAGCTCAAGGGGCCATGCACCCCGAGAAATTACCTTTTAACTAAGTACCATTCGGCACCTAGCACTCCACAGCATGAGGAACATTCGGTTGTTCTGTTTTTCTGACTGTGCTAGTTAATATCACCAGCCTGATGTCCTCTAGCCACATGACAATACTTACAACTAGGTAATTGGCACTAGCATCCACAGATGAGGGATACCATTCATCGTTTGTTTTTCTGGGACTGTGTTACTTCACTCAGCATGATGTCCTCTAGCTCCAGCCATTTTCCTGCAAAGCTCATGATGTCATCTTTCTTTACTGCTGCATAGAACTCCATTTTGTAGATGTACCACATTTTCTCTATCCACTCATCAGTTGAGGGCATTTGGGTTGGTTCCAGCTCCTTGCTATTGTGAAGAGAGCTGAAATAAACATGGCCATGCATGTATCTCTGCGGTGGGGTGAGTCTTGAGGGTACATGCCTAGGAGTGGTATAGCTGGGTTGGGTGGCAATCTTTTCTTTTTATTTCATTTTATTTGTTTGTCTATATATGTTATCCTCCCCCCCCCCACATGGTATGCATGCACATGAGTATGCAGACATACCTCTACATGCACATGCAGAGATCAGAACAAGAGCCAGGTGTCTTCCTTTATCACTCTCTGCCTTATTGGCTTGAGACAAGATGTCGCATTGAACCAAAAGCTCACCGTTTTGGCTAGAAACATGGTTGGCCATGAAGATCTGGGGACTCATCTCCCTGTCTCTGCCCACCAGTACTTAAGTTATAGGCACATGTACATCCATGCCCAGCTTTTTTTTTTTTCAGGGATGCTGGGGATTCAAACTCAGGTTCTCATACTTGCAAAGCAAGTGCTCTTACCCATTGAGCTATCTCCTCAGTGTGCATTCTCTCTCTCTCTCTCTCTCTCTCTCTCAACTTTATTGTTTAAATATTAGTTTGTATCATTGTTATAAAACAACTACATTAAAAAGAGAATGTCAAGTCAGTTCTTGCAGTGGTAACTAGAGTACTTTTGCATACACTAGTCACATGTTATTTGAAACTGGAAATATATTAGGCTTTGGAGAAAATCTAATAGGTGTGTTATATATCCTAGTCATATAGTATTTTTTCATCCCACCACAAGATTTTTATTAATGTGTGGGGTCAATAATGCCTGTACTAACATCAGATCCATCTGGGCTATAAAAGTTAAATGCTATATTTTCATTTTTAAAATATGTATGAATGTATTGTCTGCATGTAGGTCTGTGCACTCCGTGCAATGCCACGGAGGTCAGAAGAGGGTTTTGGATTCCCCTGGAATTGGAGTTAAAGACCATGTGGGTGCTGGGGATCGAACCTGGGTCCTCTGCAAAGCAGTCGGTGCTCTTAACCACTAGGCCATCTCTCCAGCCCTTACATTTTAATTTTTAAAACTTCTTCAATTCACTTTCATTTAACTGGGGTCAATTCTATGTGCTGAACTGACATTGTAGTTTTGGAGGAAAGAAATTTTCTCTCAGATGGCTAAATTTCTTAGATTTTAGGGAGGCTAATATAGGGTTCAATATGTAAATCTAGCTAATGAATCTTTTACTCTTGCAAGTAGGGGTTTTGGAGGAGCACAGGGTTGGATGAACTTAAAGAAGAAAGCTTCTTAGTAAAAGCAGACAGAGCCAGAGACAAGTTGAACTGGAGCAGAGAAAAGACAATCTTTTGGGAGAAAGTGATGGAACTGTTTTAGGTAGTGATCATGGCTTGTAGGGAAGAGGATATGTCAAAAGACGACCTAGCAGGGAATATTATCCAAGAGAAAGACTTTCCCTAGCATCCGTACCGATAGCAATATAAATAATATTTGAGTTCCATTCAACAGCATCTCAGCACTTGCTGGGCATGGTGGAGCATACCTTTATTCATAGCACATGGGGAGGTTGCAGCAGGAAGATCCAGACTTTAAGACCAGACCATGCCATGTGGCAGAGTCCTGTCTAAATAAGTAAATATATAAATAAGTCACACAAAAGTCTTAGTACTGAGTATCTTAAGAATGTTTTTAAAAAGTTAAGACAAGCCAGGCATGGTGGTGCATGCCTTTATTCCTAGCAGTCGGGAGGCAGAGGCAGAGGCAGAGGCAGAGGCAGAGGCAGGCGGATCTCTGTGAGTTCAAGGCCAGCCTGGTCTACATAGCCAGCTCCAGGCCAGCTGGGACTAAAGGGAGACCCTGTCTCAAAAAATATAAAAAAAAAAAATAAATAAAATTATCTTCTAATTACGTCCCATAATATAAACGTCATCTTTTTCTGTTTTGTTTTGTTTTTAATTTGAGGTTTTTTTTGTTTTGTTTTGTTTTTTTGAGACAAGGTCTCCCTATAGCCCCAGCTGGCTTAAAATTCCCTATGTGGACTAGGCTAGCCTGATCTCACAGAGAACCCCTCACCACTGCCTCCCAAGTGTTGAGATTAAAGGCATGTGTCATCGCACCCCACTTTGCCCTCCATTTTTGAAAAGAGACAATTCTTCCATCCAGCCATTACATGTTAGAAATGGTTTATCTTTCCTTTTACATCAAATGGTTTTTGTTTTCTTAATGTGACCATTAGTATTTTTGAGTCAGTAAACTAAAGCATCAAATAAGAGAGAAAAAAAATTCATCTTTTTATCAGATAGAATTTTTAACATACACATAATGGAAATGTGTGAAAACAATCTAAGTTCAAGCATTTGAACAGGCTTAAAGAAAATGTTACTGCAAAGAAGCAGAGGCAAATAGGCTTTATAATGTTAAATGAAGACAGATAAAAGAAGAGAGCAGAACATCCATGTTATATATATGCAAAGAAATGCNTTGTTTGTATGTACCACATTTTCTCTATCCACTCATCAGTTGCGGGCATTTGGGTTGGTTCCAGCTTCCTGCTATTGTGAAGAGAGGAGAGAGCGCTGCAATAAACATGCCTGCATGTATCTCTGCGGTTGGGTGGGGGTGGGGTGACATGACGGGTTTGGTGAGTCTTGAGGGTACAGCCTAGGAGTGGTATGGCTATGTTGGGTTGGGTGGCCAATCTTTTCTTTTATTTCATTTTATTTTGTTGTCTTAATGTTAATCCTCCCCCCCCCACATGGTATGCATGCACATGAGTATGCAGACATTTACCTCTACATGCACATGCAGAGATCAGAACAAGAGCCAGGTGTCTTCCTTTATCCCTCTCTGCCTTCTTGTTGAGACAAGATGTCGCATTGAACCAAAAGCTCACCGTTTTGGCTAGAAACATGGTTGGCCATGAAGATCTGGGGACTCATCTCCCTGTCTCTGCCCACCAGTACTTAAGTTATAGGCACATGTAACACCATGCCCCAGCTTTTTTTTTTTTTTTTACATGGGTTTTGGGGATTCAAACTCAGGTTCTCCTACTTGCAAAGCAAGTGCTCTTACCCATTGAGCTATCTCCTCAGTGTTGCATTCTCCTCTTCTCTCTCTCTCTCTCTCTCCAACTTTATGTTTAAATATTAGTTTGTATCATTGTTATAAAACAACTACATTAAAAAGAGAATGTCAAGTCAGTTCTTGCAGTGGTAACTAGAGTACTTTTGCATACACTAGTCACATGTTATTTGAAACTGGAAATATATTAGGCTTTGGAGAAAATCTAATAGGTGTGTTATATATCCTAGTCATATAGTATTTTTTCATCCCACCACAAGATTTTTATTAATGTGTGGGGTCAATAATGCCTGTACTAACATCAGATCCATCTGGGCTATAAAAGTTAACTGCTATTCTTTCATTTTTTTAAAATAGTATGAATTATTGCTCTGCATGTAGGTCTGTGCCACTCCCTGCAATGCCACGGAGGTCAGAAAGAGGGTTTGGATTTCCCCTGGAATTGGAGGTTATGGACAGTTGTTAACCATGTGGGTGCTGGGATCGACCTGGGTCCTCTGCCAAAAGCAGTCGGGCTCTTAACCACTAGGCCATCTCTCCAGCCCTTACATTTTAATTTTTAAACCTCTTGCAATTTCACTTTCATTTACTGGGGTCAAATTTCTATGTGCTGAAAACTGACATTGTAGTTTTGGGGAAAGATTCTCTCAGATGGCTAAATTTCTTAGATTTTAGGGAGGCTAATATAGGGTTCAATATGTAAATCTAGCTAATGAATCTTTTACTCTTGCAAGTAGGGGTTTTGGAGGAGCACAGGGTTGGATGAACTTAAAGAAGAAAGCTTCTTAGTAAAAGCAGACAGAGCCAGAGACAAGTTGAACTGGAGCAGAGAAAAGACAATCTTTTGGGAGAAAGTGATGGAACTGTTTTAGGTAGTGATCATGGCTTGTAGGGAAGAGGATATGTCAAAAGACGACCTAGCAGGGAATATTATCCAAGAGAAAGACTTTCCCTAGCATCCGTACCGATAGCAATATAAATAATATTTGAGTTCCATTCAACAGCATCTCAGCACTTGCTGGGCATGGTGGAGCATACCTTTATTCATAGCACATGGGGAGGTTGCAGCAGGAAGATCCAGACTTTAAGACCAGACCATGCCATGTGGGCCGGAGTCCTGTCTTACATAAGTAAATATATAAATAAGTCACACAAAAGTCTTAGTACTGAGTATCTTAAGAATGTTTTTAAAAAGTTAAGACAAGCCAGGCATGGTGTGCCTGCCTTTATTCTAGCACGTCGGGGAGGCAGAGGCGAGGCAGAGGCAGGAGGCAGATGCAGGGGATCTCTGTGAGTTCAAGCCAGCCATGGTCTACATAGCCAGCTCCAGGCCCAGGCTGGGACTAAAGGGAGACCCTGTCTCAAAAAATATAAAAAAAAAAGTTAAGACAATGGATTGCCAAATGGGGTGACTGTGGAATAAAGATACTCAGCAGCTATTAACAGTTAGTTGCCACATGGGCCGGGCGTGGTCGGTGCACGCCTTTAATTCCTAGCACTCAGGAGGCAGAGGCAGGCAGACTTTTTGAGTTCAAAGCAAGCCTCGTCTACAGAGTGAAGTCCAGCGGACATGCTGGGGCTAACAGGGAGACCCTGCTCGAAAGACAAAAAAAAAATAAATTAAGATTACAAAAGCGAAAAAAAAAAGTTGACATTGGACAACATAGCAGAACCGCTTATTGAGGAAGGGAAGGAATTTTTTTTTTTTATCTATTGAAGCACCACCTCAATACACATACGGCAGGTATAAAAAGCCAGTGCGAGTTGGAGAGATGGCTCAGATGATAAACTGCCTCTTGTATAAACATGAGGACCTGAGTTTGAATCTCAAGCATCCATGTAAATTGGTTCAAATTTATAATCTCAGTGCTGGCGGGGTTGGAAGGTGAGGTCAGAAACAGGTGAGTCCCTTGACTCATTGGCTAGTCAGCCTAACCATTTGTTGAACTTCAGGTTTAGTAAAAAAAAAAAAAAAAAAAAAAAAGCAACAAACCCCACCTCAAGCAACAAACCCCACCTCAAAAAATAAGATAGAACCCAAGAGATGAGTAAGTAAAGGTGCTTGCTGCCAAGTCTGACAGACCTTAGTTCGATTCCTGGGACTCACATGGTAGAAGGAGAGAACTGACTCCTACTGGTTGTCCTCTGACTTCCACACAGTGGAAACATGTAAATATACAATAATGAATAAATATAATTTAAAAAACTTACAAAGTAAGTGGAGAGCTATGGAGAAAGACACCAGAACCCCCCCCCCCAATATATACATACAAGAGCAGGCAAGAAAAGAGCCAGTGAAAGTAGTTCAGAAAACAAGTAGAAAGAATGATGTACAAGACAGGGGAGGTGAGTTTCATAAAGGAGTGGTTAGAAACATCCAGTGTAGTAGAAAGGCCAGAGTAGGACTGAGTGTCCACTGCATTTGGCAATCAGCAGTTACTGGAGCCCAGTGGAGACAGGACTGCTATATTTAAGTGGCTCATTTGTAAGCAACAGAGGCCAGAACAAGGTACTTTGCACAGTCTGGACTGGACTAGACTAGGAAACAGGTCCCATTGAAGGAGAGGAAACTGGTGAATGCCCAAGATAAGACACCTCTGGGCATTTCCAGCTATCACTGGGAATATGGATTATGCAAGTGGCTAAAGGTAATGTTAAGGTGAGGGTAAGAGCTAATGAAATGCACTAGGGCACCAGTAGGAGGTCTTTGACAAGAATCAATTGAATGAACATATAGACGGGTGAATACATAAATAAAGGTGGGGTGTGGTCTAGAGGCTGTTTTATGAGCATGACCAGGACAGAAAGAAGATGAAGACACCATATGGTACTGAGTTGTAACAGGATGGAATACCAGCCTTGTGTAAGACATCACCTACTGTCTCAGAGAGAGGCCAGGGAGGTGTGTTTGTGTTCAGTGCTGTCAGGTTTCAGTTAGGAGAGGGGATGTGAAGGGCTTAAATATTTACAGAGGTTGTTTTTGGGTTTTAAATGCAGAAAGATGCCAGACGTGGTGGTGCGCCTTTAATCCTAGCATTTGGGAGGCAGAGGCAGGCAGATCTCTGTGAGTTCAAGGCCAGCCTGGTCTACAAAGTGAGTTCCAGGCCAGCTGGGACTAAAAGGAGACCCCGTCTCAAAAAACCAAAATAAATAAATAAATAAATAAATAAATAAATAAATAAATACAGAAGGAAAACCAGCAAAGACATGGCAGAGCAGGACCAAGCAAATAAAAACAGTTAAAGAACTCAGGAAAAAGAAGGACAGTCCCACTCTTAATACAGCCCTTCCCCTGCCAGGGAGAGAGTGCAGTGTTATGTTGCCAGTTTTGGGATAAGAGCTACTTTCCAGATAAAGCGATCACGGCTTTTAGGGCTGTTCCCCATGCTGCTTGATTCCTCTGGCAACACCTACTTTTAAAAGTAGCTCTTCTATTATAGAATAAGGATGTAGAAAAGAAAAAAAGGTGTGGGACCCCTCGAGGGGAAAGATCTGTGAATGACAGACGTTTTGAGCAATTCTTGGAACTGAAGAGCCAGACTGTCAGTCAGATCTTTCAATCTGCAAAAGGAAGGGGGCAGATGATCTTTCTTCTTCCTTGTCTAATAGTCTGTGAAATCATCTAGGCAACCACCTCCCAATTTTACAGAACAAAAAACGAGGCCTGCGGGATGTGCCTCACTCAAAGTAATACAACCCTGGGGTGGAGAGGCAGGCCCTTGGCAGGCCGACTTCTCCTCGATCCTCCTCGGGTCGCCAGCTGCTCCTCAACCTTCCCAGAAAGATAAAGCGCTGCGGGAAGCTGCTGCCCGCTGCCCCCCCTGGGGGCACTCTGGGGTTCCCAGCCGCTTTCCCCTCAGCGAGCAGGGGACCGCCCCGAGGGGAGGGTCCGGGTCGGGAAGAGTTCGGGCCTCCTTTCACACACTTCCTTAGGACACCGGCCCCAGCGGGCCTGCGGCCGGTAGAGGACACCCGGGATCTCTTCGCTGCGCGGGGTCAACGAGGGGCACGCTACACGGGCCGCGCCGTCGGGGCTCGAGGGCAGTCGGGGCGTAGGGTTTGGCGGGTCGAGCGGGCAGGGGCAAGGGGCGGGCCCGCGGGGGGGCGGGGCGGGGCGGGGCGCGAGGGGCGGGGCCGCGAGCGGGGGGCGGTGGCGGCGGCGGCGGCGGCGGCGAAGGAGGAGGAGAACATGGCGGCCGCAGAGAGCGGCTGAAATGCCTGTTCTTCAGGCCAGGCGAGCGGGAGACTGACGCGGTTCACCTAGTCCTGTCGTCCGACGGTTGGAGCGCGGCCTCGAGTGCCTTGGCTGCGTGTTCGTCGCTGCTCCTCCACGCCGAGCCTGCGCCCGGGTCGTGCTGCATCCCCCTGAGGGGGGGCACTCTTGCTCCGGAGGAGGGGGCCGGAGAGCCGCAGAGGCGGCGGCGACGGGCCGCCTGGGCCCCGAGGACAGGCATCCGGCCGGAGGAGCCGCGGAGTGCACGGCGGCGCCGCCACGGTCGCGAGCGAGCGTAGCGCCCCGGAGCGCGGCCCAGAGGCGGCGGAGGCAGGTGAGTGGCGGCGGCGGCGGCGGCGGCGGCGGCGGCGGCGGCGGGCGGGAGGCGCGCGGTGGGTGCAGCTGTCACGAGCCGCGCGGCCGCGGCGGCCCTAGGGGGCGGGGAGCCGCTGGCGCCCTCCGCTCGGCTCGCCTTTCTCCGGGCTGCGTCGCCCCCTGCCACTTTCCCCGAGTTCCCGTCCCGGACTGGCTCGGCTGTTGGGGGCGGAGGTCGCAGCTGTCACGGGCGCCAGCTGGGGGCTGCTTCGGGAGGGCGGCTCGGCTGCGGAGCGCCGTCCCTGCGGCGCACTCGGGTTGCCCTAGTTAGCCGAGTGCGAGCATCCGCGGAGGGCGCGCGGCCGAGTGGGGAGCGGGCGCCCCGAGTCGCCGCCGAAAGGGGGAGCCGGAAGTAGGCGCGGGCGCCCCTCGGCCCCGACGAGCCTGCACGGTGACCTTGGCCAGCCCGTCTGCAGCTCTGAGTCTCGTTCTCCGGGTCAGCGAAATGGGGGCGACCACGGCATGCCTGCCCGTTGGTGCAGCTTTCGACGGCCCCTCTGCCTAGCCCCACTGCCCTCGCCGTGCCCCTCCCGGGACGAGGGTTTTGGAGGTAGGAAAGGGTGGATAAAGGAGATTTTTCTTGTCGAGGCTGGGATTTGGTTCCCTTCCTGGGGTTCTTCTGGAAGGAAAGCAACACACGTTGACCAGACGACTGGAGGTAGGGTTAGTTCGTGGTCAGTGGTGGAACTTGAGCTCTCTGTAGTCGCCCAGAAGAAAGAGACATGGAGAAACTGGACACCGGGGTCCCCAGTCTTTACCACTCATCTGTGGTGGCCCATTTTTATTTGTGAGTGCGTGCGTGTGTGTATGTGTGTTAGCAGTCACTCCCACGGGCCAGACACTGCTTAGTCTGACGATGTTAGAGGGTGACTGAGGGACTGACAATACACCCTGTGTGTGTGTGACAAGGACGGGCCGTGGTGCTGTGGCCGCAGAGTTTGGGAGGGAGGCAAACTTTAGGCCAAAGATCTGTTAGTCCTTCTTGCTTGCTTCTTCTTCTTTTTTTTTTTTTTTTAATTTTTATTTATTTCTGTATGTGTATAAATGTACTGTCTGCATGCAAGTTTGTGCACCCATGTCGTGCAATGCCGCGGAGGTCAGAAGAGGGTCTCGGATTCCCCTGGAACTGGAGTTCTCCTGGAATTGGAGTTTCAGACGGTTCTCGGCCGCCATGTGGGTGCTGGGGATCGAACCCGGGTCCTCTGCAAGAGCGGTCGGCGCTCTTAACCGCTAGGCCTTCTCTCCAGCCCCCTTCTTCTTCTTTCATATAGAGGCATTGAAGACGCAGGTGTCCTTGTGGAGAAGGTGACTTTTTTTTTTGTCTTTTGAGACTGAATATTTAATGTAAAATACGATGTTAGCAAGTGAGAAGTTCTTGCGTGAATTGCAGCTCCAGCACTCTGTGTGGATGACAGGCGGAATCTCTGGTGATGATTTGTGAGGCATGATGCTTTCACTCCAGTCATGAAGAAATCTCTAAGTATCTATGTAAGACAGTACTGCATTGAAGCTTGTTCTGTAGTATAGAGTTGTAGGGGGTGGATTTCAAGGGTTAACTTTCTATGAGGTTTGTCTCCTCTTCTGGAATTGGTTGGAGGTTAGTCTCCAAAAAAAAAAAAAAAAAAAAGTTGGCCAAAGGGGCCTTTCAGCTAGTTTCACAGAAGCTGTGATGTAGTAGGAAGGGACTCGAATTTCTTCATGTTGAGAAGGTGAAAAGAAAGTGCGTATTTGCTAAGGTCTTTTGGCTCTTGAAGTAGAAATGGTTTTAGGTTAAAGGTAGCCATGGGATTTGACTCTGTTTCATAAATAGGTATTCTTTGAGTAATTTGTCATAAAGTAGGCAAAATAAAAGTGTTTCAACATAATCTCCCATATTTTGTGGAAAGGTCTAAGTTGGTTCTGTGACCTTAAGTCTACAAGTTTTCTGTCCATTTCTTATTCAGACTTCATACTTGAGGAGCTTGGAAAAAAAAATAGAGGGCTGTAGCATGTAAGAGTGGATTTTTTTTTTTTGTAGAAATTTGACATTAATTCATTTCACGTATATAGTCCAAGCTGAACTTTGGTTTATAAGGTACAAAGCTTGAATTTTACAGTTTATAGTTAATGTAGTCCCTATTTCTGAGAAAATTTGTATGAATGTGTCTATAACTTTGCTTTTTTGTGGGAATGTTTTTAGATCTTGCATTCTAGTAAGTGGTTTTCTTGAAAAAAATGCTCATTGGAACTAATGCTGATTGTTCACTTAAACTGGGATTATATAGACAATGCATTTTCTTCTCCTTTCTGCCAGTATTTGTTTTCCTTTATCACTCAATTCCGGGATTTCATTTCTAGAAATCTGGGTTGGAAACAGAAGCAGCAGTTTGTATAATCCCAAGAACTTGCTTATGTCAGGAAGCTGTAAGGGTAACATGAAGTGGGTGTGATGTAAAGATACTGCTACTACTTAAAACATTTAACTGTTAAAGGAGTCAAGGGTCACATTTTATATTTTTGCTGAATTTCCTGTTTTCTGTGTATGTGTTAATCTTTTGGTGGGCAGAGGATTGGGTTGCTATGGTGCTGACTGGTGTATACTGTGAAAATGTTGGCAAAATGTCATGCCTCTATAGTGAAGGGTGGTAAACAAGCCTAAATAACTTAAAGATGTTGTTCCCAGGATGGAATGTTCTCTGCATGTCCTCTTGATCCTGCTAATCCAGTGAGCGATCTTCACAAGGACTAAATGTTGAGTAAGTGATGAGGGTGGTGTAAAGGTGCTGAAAGGTGGAGTGGGAGAGAGGATATTGGACATCCCTGGAAAATCTTTTTTCCACCAAACTATATACCAGACTGTGACTTCTGATTGTTTTCCAAGGACATCTCGCTCTCATTGCTCAGTTGCCATCATTTTCATATACCTTCTCTTGGTGTTACCTTACATTTGTTTCTTGCTTTAGTTTGCTGGGGTTTTTTTTGGTCTTTTTGAGACAGGGTCTCCCTGTAGCCCCTGGAACTCACTTTGTAGATCAGGCTGGCCTTGAACTTACAGAGATCTGCCTGCCTCTGCCTTCCAAGTGCTGGGATTACAGGCATGTGCCACCACGCGCCTGAAACTATGGCTTTAGGTTCCATTTTAGGGCAGGTATGGAAGATCAACACAAATACACTAGACTCAGTAGACTCTAAGTTTTGGATATAGGAGATCCCTACGATGCTCATTATTATCTTGGCATTGATTTTGCCTTCTAAACATGATAATCACAGTTAGTTCTCAGAGGGGCATCTATTTCTTACCTGGCAGAGTTCCAAAATCATTGTGGTGGTTGCTTTTCTACATTACTTGTAAATATTAGATGCTCAGATAAAATACTTGAGTTTTAGGAGTTGGGCGATAGAGCCCTGTAGCTCATCTGGGTTGTGGAATCTAACAAAATTCTTTCCATCTTTTATAACTCTCCTCCACATTTGGATATACTAGACTATAGGAAATGACTTCTTCATTGCTTTTCTCATGTTAATAGTCTGTCCATTTGTTACTGGCCATGGAAGATAGGCCTCATTGTCTCTGATCTTTTTCTTACCATTGGAGGTGATGTCTGGGCATTTTATACTTTCCCTTCTGTTTTTATATTTTAGTTAGACTGTTTTTCTTTCCCTCATTGTATGGTATCAGATCATACAGTGACCTAGTGGCAACTGGGTACTATTCTTAGTTGCTTAATTTAAGGATATGTAATTTTTTCTATAGCTTAGTCTAGTTTTGGAAATGATTTTTGAGTAAAGAGTATTTGAGTTACTATAGGGCATAGAAATGATTATATTCTTACTGGACACATAGCTCAATACAGGAAATTATAAAATACTGACACTAATATATAAGTGTAGTTTCATTAGTGCAAGATAAGAGGTCCATCTACCATTGTGCTTCTAATCCCTTTTCATTTTATTTTGAGACAGTTGTGCTAAGTTGCCCAGGCTAGTTTCAGACTTTCATTCCTCTTTCATCACCTCTTGCTGCTAGCTGGGATTACAAGATGTGGCACTGTACCAGGTCACTAAACAGTATTTTTGAGGCTCTTTGAGGTAGCAGGATTTTAGAAAAGCTTAGTATAGTCATAATGTTTAATGATAAGTAGCTTATACCAAAATAGAAGCTGTAGTGATTTGGAATTAATCACTCTAGTTGTTCTCACCCTAAATATATTTCATTCTAATTACCCTCACTTCCCATATTTCAGTGAGGAGGAGAAGGACATTGATTTACAGAATGGCCCTGAACTCTATCATTAGAAACAAAGACCAAACTGTTTAGTATAGTATAGTAGAGGAATAACCCTATCAGAAGAGTCAGAATTTTAATAACAGCAAATTATCATTTTTTTTTTTTTTGGTCTTTTTGAGACAGGGTCCCCCTGCAGCCCTAGCTGGCCTGGAACTCACTATGCAGACCAGGCTGGCCTTGAACTCACAGAGATCCGCCTTCCTCTGCCTCCTAAGTGCTGGAATTAAAGGTGTGTGCCACTATGCCTGGCAAGTTATCCTATTTTTTTAAGAGCATTTATTTGTGTGTATGTGTGTGTGTGTGTGTGTGTGTGTGTGTGTATTGTGAGGGGGCATACACAAGCCACAACACATAATAAAATGTTAACACTAGCTAACAAATGTTTTATTTGCTTATCCATCACCAAATTCTCAGATTTGATAATTTTTTGTATTTTTTTCTGGTTATATAATTGGGACATCTGGTCATTTTGGATGTGGAGTAATGGGAGTCACATTGACATTGAAGGCTGGAGTTTTTTTGTCAGCAAGTAAGCTATGGGTGGGTCTGATTTCACATTTCTTTTTGTGCTACAATCCCATGATTTGAGGTTTAGAGCGTTTGCATGCATTTGCCTCTCTAATTCATTCTATACATAACTACAGAAAAAAAAGCTTTCTAAAATGTCATTTGATTTTGTTTTTAGTGAAGACTCTACAAATTTATCAAATCTTTTTTTTTTTTGAGACAGGGTCTCCCTTTAGTCCTAGCTGGCCTGAAGCTCGATATGTAGACCAGGATGGCCTTGAACTCTCAGAGATCTGCCTGCCTCTGCTTCCTCAGTCCTGGGATTAAGGGTATGGCATGCCTGGCCTAAGATGGTTCTTAGCTGCCATGTGGGTGCTGGGAATCAAACCTGGGTCCTCTGCAAGAGTAGTCAGTGCTCTTAACCACTGAGCCATCTCTCCAGCCCCAAATTTATCAAATCTTAAGACATTTAAGTAGAATTTTTTATTTCCCATTCCAGAAAATTTATTGTAGATAATGTGTAGAAATGCTTTATAAGCTGTAAAATACTACATAAGTGAAGAAAGTTTTATAATCTCCCATAATCCATTCAAGACATATTGAGGCCTTTGCCTTAAAAAAAATAAAGTCACTCATAGGCATATTGCTTCTTAGCTTACATGTTTCATTTTCCTCTGCTTGGATTGCTCTTTCTTTTATGTTCTCTTGATCTTCAAAAACAAAGCCAAAGTTGGTAAATCTACAGCTTGATTTTTTTTTTTACTCCCTCAATGTCAGTTGCTGTTGATTCTGTATAATCCATCCATCTTTCCTTCTTTTTTTCCCTCCTTTTCTCCCATTCCCCCATCTTTTCTTCCCTCCCTCCTTCTCTAATTTGACTAGAAAAATGCTTGAGACTACAAGAACCACAGCATTCAGAGTGAAGAGCCTTAAGATTATTTAGGATAACCTCCTTAATATTACAGATAAGACTAAGTCCAGGTCAATGTATTCAATTACAGAGATTTTTTTTTTTTTACTTTTTGAGACAGGGTCTCCCTTTAGTCCCAGCTGGCCTGTACCTTGCTATGTAGACCAGGCTGGCCTTGAACTCAGAGATCTGCCTGCTTCTGCCTCCTAAGTGCTAGGATTAAAGGCGTGCACTACTACGCCTGGCCAGTTACAGAGATTTTAAACTTTAGGAATTCTAAGTAAACTTTGAAGGAATCTATAAACTAAGGAGCAAAAGAATATAGTCAGCTCACAATTATCCTTAGGTTAGCCAACCATTTATTAAAAATATCAGAAAGGGCTGGTGATATAGCTTGGGGTAGAGTGCTTGCCTAGCTTGCAGGAGGCCTTAGGTTCAATCCCCATTATTGGAGAGTGGAGGGAGAAAGAAAAAGAAATTGTTTATCTAACATGTGCAGACTTTTTCTTGTCATTATTTCCTAAATAATATAGTACAGTAAGTATTTAAAAGCATTTATATTGCATTAGATACTATAGGGAATCTAGAAATGCTTTAAAGTATATATGTATGTTATATGTATATATGTAGGTTATATGCAAATACTGTGCCATTCTATAGAAACCACTGATTATCCATAGATCGAGTATCTCTAGAAGCTTTTGGAACCAGTCTTTTGCAGATGCTGAGAGACAACTATGTTTTTATGTTTTGAACAAAATTTGACGCTTATGTAGTATATAAGGTATTAACCAAGAAGTAATTAGAACCATATTTTTTTTAACTTAATTATTTTATTTTATTTTATTATTTTATTTATTTGGTCTTTTTGAGACAGGGTCTCCCTGTAGCCCCAGCTGGCTTGGAACTCACTATGTAGACTAGGCTGGGCCTGAACTCACAGACATCCTCCTGCTTCTGCCTCCTAAGTGCTGGGATTAAAGACATGTGCTACCTTGCCTGGCTAGAACCAATTAAAAAAAACATAATTACAGGGGCTGGAGAGATGGCTCAGCAGTTAAGAGCACTGACTGCTCTTACAGAGGATCTGGGTTCAACTCCCAGCACCCACATGGCGGCTAAGAACCTTCTTAGGCTGAGCGTGGTGGTGCACGCCTTTAATCCCAGCACTGGGGAGGCAGAGGCAGGCGATCTCTGTGAGTTTTATTATATTTATTTTTTATATTTATAATATAAATATATAAATATAATAAATAATATTTATTATTATTATTATTATTATTATTATTATTATTACAGAGGCCTCACTCCTGAGTTGAGTGACGGCCTGGCATCATTATTAAGTTAAAAAAAAATTACAAGGCGCAAGCCTTTAATCCTAGCACTTGGGAGGCAGAGGCAGGTGGATCTTTGTGAGTTCAAGGCCCTCCTGGTCTACATAGTGAGCCAGCTAGGACTAAAAGGGATACCCTGTCTCAAAAAGACCAAAAAAAAAAAAAAAATTACAGAAAATATTTGAAAGGAAATATCTGTTTTTTCTTGTATGACTCAGAAAATATTGAGTGTTGTCTCTGAGCCAAGTACTATGCTAGCTGTACAAACTACATTTTATAAATGAGAAAATACAGCTCAGGGAAGCAGAGTGGCTGGGGTAAGATTGCAAAGTTTGTAGGTGTTGAGGATGATATTTGAGAGTAGGTCTTCTGAATGAACATCACATTCATACCTTTAAATTGGCATCTGCCCAGAAATATTTGCCACACTTGGCTGTTACAACCTTCCTTTCTTTTCTGTACATTCCTTGGTTCCACACATGTGTCGTGGAGACTCCTGCAGTCTTCTTGCTGCTTTCTGATGGCCAAGGAGCCACTTAGATACTGGTTGCCTAATGAAAGTGTCACTTTAAGCTTCTTGTGCTCTTTCTGGTTTCACCTTTGTACCTTAGTAATGTTGATTCTTTGGTGCTTCTGTCCATGTAAGCTTATCTTTGAATGGCTGGTTTTGGGTTCTTAGCAATAAAATTCAGACTCTCAAGTTTTGTTAGTATTATGTAAAGCTTAGTGGGTTTTCTTTCCTTTGGAACAAATTACTGTGTCCCTCTCTGTGTTTGCAGTGTTTTGAATGGTTGACCTAATTCTGATCATCTTAGTATATTGCATCTTAAATTTTAGTTTGCTTATATAGTTAAAATATTTACATATTTTTGGGGCTGGAGAGATGGCTCAGTGGTTAAGAGCACCGACTGCTCTTGCAGAGGACTTGGGTTTGATTCCCAGTACCCACATGGCGGCTAAGAACTGTCTTTAACTCCAGTTCCAGGGGAATCCAGCACCTTCTTCTGACCTCTGCGGCATTGCATGACACGGGTGCACCAACCTACATGCAGACAGTACAGTCATACACATAAAAAATAATAAATAAAATTTTTTTAAAATTACATATTTTTATTGTTACACACACACACACACACACACACACACACACACACACACGTGCACATATCTGTGTTGGTCCAGATAGTTGATGGATGGAATGTCCTTGATTTTTTTAATGTATAAAATTGGCTTTACTTTGGAAAGTTTGTTTGGAGGAAACCAGGAAAAAGTTATTTGTTCTACAAATTCTCAATTAAACCTCCTTCTCTGCTTTAGTTAATACAGGAAGTCTGTAATTGAATTTCTCAGTAGCCACTCATTCATTCAGTGAAGCCACTGTTATATGAGTACATACTTTGTTCAAGGTGCTGTGCTGTTAAAAAATAGGGAAGTGAAATGATAAGATAAAGAATCTATTTTTAAGGAGATTATGACCTAAGAAAAGTGATAAGATGAACACATATCCTATAATACTAATTAAATGTGATGAGTGCTATGAGAAGCATACTGAAACAGTAGTGTATGTGAGTATTCAGGAAGAGAGATCAACTATTTTCATTAGTGAGAGATCAAGCCAAGTTTCACGATGAGTCTGGTGGTGGACAATAGCAGTGAAGCCTGGGCATGATTTCCGTAAGGGTGAGATGAATGCATTCAGAAGTATTAAATAGAAAAGAAGAAGGGACAGGAGAGCTTGGGGTTACTGTGGGGGTAATAGATGGGACTATGCAAAGAGAAGGATAGCATTTGCTGTAGTGGAAGAGGGAAGCTGATATTAAAGCTGCAGTCATAAGACTTGAGATAGTGTAAACAGTATGTAGTAAGTATGTAGATCTGGTTGAAAATGAGAAATGCCAGCTTTCCAAATTCATGTGGATTTTTTTTCTTGGCAGGTTTTATATCCCAAATTTTATATTTTCATAATTTTTGAAATAATTCAATATGTAAGTCTTAACACCCTGGGAACTTATTCACTCATTTTTATGTGTATTTAAAAAGGGATCATGCTGGGCGTGGTGGTGCACACCTTTGATCCTAGCACTCGGGAGGCAGAGGCAGATTGCTCTTTGTGAGTTCAAGGCTAGCCTGGTATACATAGTGAGTTGCAGGTCAGCTGGGGCAACAGGGAGACCCTGTCTCAAAAAAGACCAAATAAAAAACCCAAAAAAACAAAAAGAAAAGAACCAAACAGATCATGTAGTTTTTTAATAGAAGTTGGTATAAAATCTTTTTCACTGCCTTATGCTCTTTTAAAAGCATCAGCTATTCTTTCAAACAGTGTATTATCATTTGACATTTTTATTTATTTATGTGTTTGAGTCATGTAAGTGCATCTGAGTTGTGCAGTGCCCACAGAGGTCAAAGAGGGCATCAGATCCCCTGGAACTGTAGTTAAACAGTTGTCAGCTACCATGTGGGTGCTAGGTATGGCCCTGGTCTTCTGCAAGAGCAGTCAGTGCTGGGCCATCTCTCCAGCCCATTTAACATTTTATTATTATTATTATTATTATTATTATTATTATTATTATTTTTTGGTCTTTTCGAGACAGGGTCTCCCTGTAGCCCCAGCTGTCCTGGAACTTGCTCTGTAGACCAGGCTGGCCTTGAACTCACAAAGATCCGCCTGCCTCTGCCTCCCTAGTGCTAGGATCAAAGGTGTGCACCATCATGCCCTGCAATAGCGTCGTTTTTTCAATGAAAAAAATAAAAGTCATCTCCTTGTGTAAATGTGTAATGTACCTGACTCTATAAGTGGAATTAGCCATACAAGTTGGAAAACCTTGGACTCAATACACTTCATGATTTATTTATGCCCTACCATGCCATTCCAAAAAAAGATTTAAGCAGGCTATGTCATTAAGAGGCTTCGATCTTGTACCAGATCTGTGTGTTTGACTGATGCCCTTAGCCAGCAATATACTGAAAGAACAATGTTGAAGACAATTGGGGCTTCAGAATGTGCTGTGGGTGTGTGCCTTTTGCCAAACTGGTAGTAATTCAGAGATGGTTATAATATATAGTTGGAGGACCTTTAAAGATAAGCTGTTTAAACTTTGATAGCATACGAAGGAAATTGATTGGAAGGCACTAATAGAGAGCATTGACTTTGGGAGCCCAGGCACTAAGTTTCCTGAAGTTGAATTTACATGTTACTATTTAGGTAATGGAAGAAATAGTAAAGTCTTTGAGGAAGTTCTTTTGTTTTCAGTATTTGTGAAACTTTGCAGTTTATAGGGTTTTAGATTTATCTTAGATTTATTATTTTACATGGTAGGTAGAATTTTTTTTCTTTTTGTCTTTTTGATACAGAGTCTCCCTTTAGTCCTAGCTGCCCTGAAACTCACTATGTAGCCCAGGCTGGCCTTGAACTCACAGAGATCCAGCTGCCTCTGCTGGATTAAAGGCGTATGCACCACATCTGGCTGATTATTATTATTATTATTATTATATTTTTTTAGCAGGTCTCTCTGTAGCCCCAGCGAGCCTGTTGCTATATTGACTAGGCTGGCCTCAATCTCACAGAGATGGGATTAAAGGTGGGTCACCATGCCTGGCCTAGATAGACTTTTTTTAAATTTAAATTTTATTTTTTTTTATGTGTATGAATGTACTGTCTGCATGTAGGTTTGTGCACCCGTGTTGTGCAGTGCCACGGAGGTCAGAAGAGGGTGTCAGATTCCCCTGGAACTGAAGTTAAAGACGGTTCTCAGCTGCCATGTGGGTGCTGGAGATCAAACCTGGGTCCTCTGCAAAAGCAGTCAGCACTCTTAACTGCTAGGCCATCTCTCCAGCCCTAGACTCTTTTTTTTTTTTTTTCCTAAGGCGTGCGCCACCATACCCGGCTTCACATTTCATTTCTTTTATTTTATTTTAATTAATTAATTTTTGTGTATGAATGTACTGTCTGCATGTAGGTTTGTGCACCCGTGTCGTGCAGTGCCACGGAGGTCAGAAGAGGGTGTCAGATTCCCCTGGAACTGGAGTTAAAGACGGTTCTCAGCCGCCATGTGGGTGCTGGGGATCGAACCCGGGTCCTCTGCAAGAGCAGTTGGTGCTCTTAACCGCTAGGCCATCTCTCCAGCCCCCTAGATAGACTCTTAACACTGCTTTGTATTGCCCTAGAGAGTCAACTTGCAGCTTATTTAAATAGTATTTCATAGAGGTTAACTGGTTATCTTAGGGCAGAAGATTTAAGAGTTGTCTAAATTTAATGATGATCTCATCCACAAAAAGACAAATACCAGATTTACTGCCATTTTCTGTGATACGTGGTTGTGTATGGTATGCAGTCTAGCAAATAAGCACACTTAATATGGCCTTTTTGGATAACGGCATTTTCTTAAGTGTCTCCTTTGGGAGAAAACAGAATTTAGTGCTGTGGAGAGAGGATATTGATTGGATGCATTTCCACCATTGTTGCTTAGTTGCTGATAGTGTTGAGTGTGAACTTGAAGAACATTTTCACACGAACACTTGAATTTGTGAACAGAGTTTTCTAACCTGTATGAAAGCCTTGTAAAAGAGACGTTTTAGTGGTTTTTGAGCCCATTTGCTAAAAATATAAAAAGATAATTTCATCTGATTAGCTTGTAAGAACAACTGATTGCCATCAGGAAATATGGAAATGCAGTTGCTGAATTTTAGCAAAAACCTTTGCAGACATGGCGAATGGAATTGCAATCGAGTATCATGTTTTATTCAGCACAGCCAATAATGGAGCTCTTCTTTTGGTTTTATTCATTTTTGTAAAGTGTTTTTTTTTTAGTTGTGCTAACCATTAAAACTAAGTAAAATAGTTATTTATTATAAAAATGAGCTGAATTTAGAGCTAGATCCTTGACTTATGGTATTAAAATGTAGGAAGGCAGGATTAAATACAGCAGACCATGTAAGTAGTGGTCTTGATAATAGTATTTTTTAGAAAGGACACAGATTTTATGTCATCAGTAAGTAAAGTTGTTTAAATTTTTGTTTAGTTTGTTATAATTGATGTTTCTTAAATTTATATTTTTGTACAAGGCACATGATTGATTTGGCGTGCAATGTATATAAATTATAAATAAATAGACACATATATGACCGCTAAAAAAACCTGTTAAGCCATGGGATATATGATAAAATATAGTTATTACTATTCTTTGGTAAAGTTATTAATTTGGAGCTCAAGGTCTAAGAACCTCTAGATTGGCTTTAATCTGTAAATGCTTCCTTCATATGCAACATTTTATGAATTTGTGATTTTCAAGGAAGTCTATAGATTTCACCAAATTCCAGAAAGGATCCATCATATCTTCTCAAAGTTAGGAATGTTTGCTATTGAGGACAGGGACTTCAATAACACCATTCATCCAATCTTGCCCTCCTGCCAAGTTTGATGGGTATATCTGATGTCATTACTGAAGCCTGCAGCATGACTGGTTTTGCAGTCTGTTTTTTCGTTTTGCAATAGATGTGATTGCAATGCCTTTGGCCTTTACAGGTGTTAGTTGCACAACTACCTGGCCTTTCATTATTTGGTTGCTTTTATATATCATACGCAAACTCTTTACCCCCACTTTTAAAAAGTATGAAAGAGGATAGGAAAATTTATATATGTGTGTCTGGGAAGTGCTGCTGAGTAGGTTGGATTTCACAGTTGCTGTGCTTTAACACCCCATTAGCTATGAGTCTCAGCTCTGTTCTTAGGTTCTTATTCGGCATACTAAAAACTTCTCAAGTTCTTTGGGTTCCTTAGATCTGGTCCCTCTTCTCCCACTATTCATTCTAATCGAGGCCTAATTATTGAAGTAGTATCTAAAGTGGTCCCGTGGTCCCTAGTAAGCCCCTTCAATTATTTATTTACTTATTTTACTTTAATTAAGAATTTAAATCTATTTTTACTTTATGTGTATTTTGGTTGCATAAATGTCAGTGTGCTTGTGTCATGCAATGCCCACAGAGGTCAGAAGAGGGCATTGGATTTCCTGGAACTGAAGTTACAGACAGTTATGTTAGCTACCATGTGGGTGCTGGGAAGGGAACCTAGGTCTTCTGCAAGAGCAGTCACTGTTCCTAACTTCTGAGCCATTTCTTTAGCCCCAATCATGTTTTTGCTTTTGTTGTATTACTTTGCTAAGATGCCTTTCATGGTCCCTCATTACTATCAAGATAAAATTGTTCCTTAGCCTGGTATTTGCAGTGTCTGGCATCAACCTGTTTTCCTGGTCTCATTTTCAATTAGTCTTCTCAAATAGACTTTGAAATAAAATTGTTGGTATATTGTCCTCTAAATATCCCTTGGACTTATCCCACCATTTTTTTATTCCCTCTTCTGGCCTCTGTGGGTATTGTATGACACGGGTGCATTTACATATATGCAGGGAAAACACACACATAATGAAAAAATGGGGCTGGAGAGATGGCCTAGCTGTTAAGAGCACCGACTGCTCTTGCAGAGGACCCAGGTTTGATCCCCAGCACCCTTGATCCCCAGCACCCACATGGTGGCTGAGAACCGTCTTAACTCCAATTCCAGGAGAACTCCAGTTCTAGGGGAATCTGACACCCTCTTCTGACCTCTGCGGCATTGCACAACACGGGTGCATAAACCTACATGCAGACAGTACATTCATACACATAAAAATAATAATTAAAAAAATTAAAAAAAAATGAATGCTGGGCATGGTGGTACACGCCTTTAATCTTAGTGCTTGGGAGGCAGAGGCAGGCGGATCTTTGTGAGTCCAAGGCCAGCCTGGTCTACAGAGCGAGTTCCAGGACAAGCTGGGGTGGCTACAAGGAGACCCTGTCTTGAAAAGACCAAAAAAAAGAAAAAAGAAAATTCCTTTCTTCGGAATATTTCCCCCTTACTCTAATGTGTACCCTTGAATTCTACCTGTTCTTCTTTAAAAAATTTTTTTTATTAATTTTATTTATTTTTGTATGTGTATGAATGTACTGTCTGCATGCAAGTTTGTGCACCCGTGTCGTGCAATGCTGCGGAGGTCAGAAGAGCATGTTGGATTCCCCTGGAACTGGAGTTCTCCTGGAGTTGGAGTTTCAGACGGTTCTCGGCTGCCATGTGGGTGCTGGGGATCGAACCCGGGTCCTCTGTAAGAGTGGTCGGCGCTCTTAACCGCTAGGCCATCTCTCCAGCCTGAATTCTACCTGTTCTTAAAAGCTTGACTCACTTTTCACTGTGTTTATTAAGTGCTAAATTTAAAACATAAAAGTAATATGTTCTGTGAATTCTTTTATTTGATTTGATATTTTATATATACTGACTTGTAGTATGTGAAATTTTTTTGTTTTTATGTCCTGTCACCCATATTAAGGTAGAAAGATAAGCAAAAAAGGTTCGTGTTTTCTATTTTTGTTCTTTGTGATATCTTAGATTTATTAAAATATTTAGCAAGTCATATTGATTGACTCAATGCTACTTGTGAATGTACTTAAAGAAATTGTGTGTGTGTGTGTACACGCGTGTGCGCGTGCATGCACTTAAAGTACTCACAGATTATATTCTAGAGATTCTCTTTACTGGCTTCAGGATATTAGGGAATTGAAAATCAAATATTGCTTAGAGAACATGTTCTTCAGCATAAGACATTGGCTGTAAAGGGCTGTGCTGGAATGTGTGATGATACAAGCTGCTGTTTAGGAGATTGAGACAGGAGGATTATAAGTTTGAGGCTAGCCAGGGGAACTTAGTAAAACCCTGCCTTAGAATAAAATAAGAAAAGGAAGAGGGGATGGCTAGCTCATTATTGAGTAAAGTTGCCAAAGCACACATGAGTTCTTGGGTACAACTACTAGTACTGCCACTCAAAATCTTCACACCAAACAGAAGTCTGAGGTATCCTGGTGAGTCATTGTTTTTTCCAGTGTAGAGTTCTCCTTGTCATGGATCAAAGAAATAAACAAACTTGTATTCTTTTCTGCCTCTCTTTTTATTTTTTTAATTTTTTTTTAATTTTTATTTATTTCTGTATGTGTATGAATGTACTGTCTGCATGCAGGTCTGTGCACCCGTGTCGTGCAATGCCGCGGAGGTCAGAGAGAGTCTCGGATTCCCCTGGAGCTGGAGTTCTCCTGGAATTGGAGTTTCAGACAGCTCTCGGCCGCCATGTGGGTGCTGGGGATCGAACCTGGGTTCTCTGTAAGAGCTGTCGGCGCTCCTAACCGCTAGGCCATCTCTCCAGCCTTCTGCCTCTCTTTTTAGAGGTGTTGGAGTAACATATTCTAGTATCTTGATCATTACTACTTTTCTGTTTTTATTTTTATTTTATTCTATTTTATTTTTATTTATTTTTTTTGAGACAGGGTCTCCCTTTAGTCCCAGCTGGCCTGGAGTTTGTATGTAGACCAGGCTGGCCTTGAACTCATAGAGATCCACCTGCCTCTGCCTCCTGAGTGCTAGGATTAAAGACATGTGCCACCACGCCCAGCCCCAAAACTGTTCTTAGCCATATGGGTGCTGGGAATCAAACCCGGGTCTTCTGCAAGAGCAGTCAGTGCTCTTAACTGCTGAGCCATCTCTCCAGCCCCTGTTTTTACTTTTTAAATATTTCTCAGCATGGGGCGGGGGTTAAAATTTTTTTCCTTATTTGTATTTTATTTATATGAGTGTTTTGCCTGAATGTGTATGTGCACCATCATACAGTGCTCATTGAGGCCAGAAGAGGGCATTGGATCACCTGGACTGGAGTTAAGGACAGTTGTTATGTGGGTTCTGGGAATAGAGCTCAGTCATTCGAAATAGCAGCAAGTGACTGAAGAGCCATTTCTCCAACCCAGAGAAGATATTTCTTTCTTTTTTTTTCAAAACCAATTTTTTTTTTTTTTTGGTCTTTTTGAGACAGGGTCTCCCTGTAATCCCAGCTGTCCTGGAACTCACTCTGTAGACCAGGCTGGCCTTGAACCCACAGAGATCCACCTGCCTCCACCTCCCAAGTGCTAGGATTAAAGTCGTGCGCCACGACGCCCGGCTCAAAACCAATTTTTTTTTTAATTTATTAACTTTATTTCTGTATGTGTATGAATGTACTGTCTGCATGCAAGTTTGTGCACCTGCGTCGTGCATTGCCTCGAGGTCAAGAAGAGGGTGTCTTAAATGAAAAAAAAAAAAAAAAAAAAAAAAGAAAAAAAAAAAAAAAAGGAAAAAAAAAAAAAAAAAAAGGAGGGGGGAGGGTCCCGGGGCGTGTGGTGGCGACGATGTCATTAGTGGCGTGGCGGGGCGTTGGGTGGGGGGGGTGTGGAGTTAGGAAGTGCGAGATTGGGGATTCTGGATAAGCGGGGGGGGGAGAGGAAAAGCGCGCCGGTGTGTGCTGGGGATCGAACTCGGGTCCTCTGTAAGAGCGGTCGGCGCTCTTAACCGCTAGGCCATCTCTCCAGCCCCATCGAACTTCTTTTTTTTTTTGCGGTTCTCAGCCTCAGCCTTTAACGGCTGCGCTATCCCTCCAGCCCTCAAAACCAATTTTTAATTGAAGCTTTGTGCATTTTGTACAAATTTTCAAGTCAAATCTAGACCCGTGCCCCCCTCTCTGACCCCCCACCCCACCTCACCAGAGCTCATGCATTCTGCCAAACATGTTTTTCATCTTTTTCTCAGTCTCTCTCAAAATTCTTGATGCAGAAGTTTACTGTTTTGAGCAGATGTTCACCGTTTCAGTCAATTCTTTGACCCAGTCTTTTTGTTTTGTTTTGTTCCTTCTAATATACATCACTTCAAAATATGCATGCCACATATATCATAGGTTTTAGCAGAGAAGATATTTCTTATTGAATACTCGTTGTTTGAATGACAATGTGAAATACTATGACATTATTTTTAGAGGTCCTGGCCTTCAAGATTATAATCTATATAAAGGAGTCGATTTTATTTGAAATCTTACATAAATGAAAAATAATACAATATAAAAATGTCACATGGACGTATATGACTTTATTATTTATTTTTAGCACTTGTTTGGAAATTGTCATTATGTTGACTTGTTTTTAATTTTTACCCATATCCTTTTCTTCCTGTTTAATAGTGAATTACCAATGATAGAGATGATTTTTACACAGGTTTGTACTATTGTGCTCTCAGAGTTCTCTACTCAGAGTATATGTGTATACATTTGTTTCTGATGGTGCTAGGACCCTAGCATGGTCTGTGTCGACTGACTAGAAGTGTATTTTAATTAGAATTATAAGATTTGGGAAGGTGCTTATGACACTGCCATATGGTGCATGAAAAAAGGATTCTATACTTAAATGATAAAGTAGGTTTGGTGTATCTTCTGGGACATGAAATAGCTCCTTTGGTCACTGTGACTTTGCTCAAAGTGACATACATCACTTCCTCTTATAGCCCATTAGTCCAAAATAGTCACAGAGCACAACTTAAGGGGCTAGGGAATATGGACAAAGAACAGAGCATGGCTTTTTCTTGTCAGAAAACTAATTTAGAGAGTGGGATACCAAACTGGGCAGGCTCTATTTGGGAGTTACTGAAGCCCTTTTATGTCATGCAAAATAGAATTTTTATTATTAAATTTATTTGTGAAAAGAACCTGTAAGTGCTGAATGATAACCCTTGGGTTGGTTAAAGGATAAATTTTACTAATGTCTCTACTTTAGGAGTAGATACAACAATTTGCTTTAGGTTGCTACTGTAGAGTCAGTATTTGAAACCCCCAGGAAGTGAATATTCAGTATAACTGCTTCAGAACTTTACTACTTGTGTGAGCTGGTGGGTGAGATTATAGAACAAGAAAAGAAGAGCAAAGGGTTTGGATCCTAGTGGATGACTTCTTGTTCTATGAAAATTTCTCTGTTGTGTTTCTGGAGGTTTTCCTTTACCTCTGGAAACATTGATAATTAAAATCTATGTTCCTTTTTTGTTTGCCTTTCTAATGCTTACTTGGGGGTAAGGACTGCTGGAGAGTTAGTAAAGTGTTGTACAAGTGTACACAAGTAGGGCACCTGGGTCTTAATTTATAGGTGAGGCTTATTTCCTATCAATTTTTTATAGTTCTTAAAAATTTATTTATTTATCTATTTATTTATTTATTTATTTATTTATTTATTTATTTATTTATTTATTTGAATGTCATGTCTGCATGTAGGTTTGTGTACCTGTGTCTTGCAATACCGCGAAAGTCAGAAGAGGGTGTCGGATTCCCCTGGAACTGGAGTTCTCCTAGCATTGGAGTTAGACGGTTCTCAGCCGCCATGTGGGTGCTGGGGATTGAACCCCATTCCTCTGCAAGAGCAGTGGGCACTCTTAACTGCTAGGCCATCTCTCCAGCCCTTTCCTGTCAATTTTATTTCTAAAGTTATCAATCCTGAATTTTTTATTTTTATTTTTGTCTTTTTGATGCAGGGTCCCCCTGTAGCCCCAGCTGTTCTGGAACTCTCTATGTAGACCAGACTGGCCTTGAACTGATAGTGATCTGCCTGCCTCTGCCTCCTGAATGCTGGGATTAAAGGTGTGTGCCATCATTCCTGGCTGCAATTCTGAACTTTTTAGAACTTGGCTTTATTTTTTTACTGCATTACAGTATTTTCTTCCCCTTTTGAATTAAAAAATAAATTATGTATATATGGTACTTGACTGCATTCTAATAATAAATTCAGATGGAAGTATGAGGTATATAGTGTTAAAAGGTGAAATCTAGCAAAATTTTATTTGTTAATTTAGGCTAATAGTACCCTCTCCTTATTTTTTATTTATTTTTTATTTTTATTTTTTGGTCTTTTCGAGATAGGGTCTCCCTGTAGCCCCAGTTGTCCTGGAACTCACTCTGTAGACCAGGCTGTCCTTGAACTCACAAAGATCCGCCTGCCTCTACCTCCCAAGTGCTAGGATTAAAGGCATGCGCCACCACGCCCAGCTCCCTTCAAAGGCATGCCCCTAGCGACCTACCTCTTCCAATTAGACTCTACCTCCTAAAGTTTCTGTCATATCCCAACAGTACCACTGAGACCAAACCTTTAACATAGAACTTTGGGGAAACATTCCAAACCCATACACTTGTTGAGGCCATCACACAGACTAAACCAGATAGACTCTGTCATGCATACTTACTCTCCTACTCTTGTGTACATGAGCACAGAGAGGCTTTGAAGACTCTGGATCCAGTTGAACCTTAAATTAAGACCTGTCCTGTATTTTCCAGCTAAATGAGCTAATCAGTTGCTTAACTTGCTTCTGCTATTTTGAATTGAGTTTCTGACTTTTGAAAATGTAAAACTTGACTGATCTAGACCCCTGTTGGCATATCTCTTGCTCACATACAGATATACATGAACACCTGTACATTCACTCAGATACAAAAGGGAAATGCCTTATGAGTTATTATTGACGTTTTTTCCTTGCAGTTGCAGACATCTTTCTGTGTTAGAATATGGGAGACCCATATTATCTTTTCAGTGGTACCTCACATAATTGAATATATATTTTATCTATTTAGCCAGCTTTTTTAGTATACATTTTTATTGATTTTTTTTGCACATTTCATACACTACATCTCATTCATATTTAGACCCCCTTCCCCTATCTTCACCTCTCAAGCCCCCAGACAAATTTCATGCATTCTGTCATTTATGTTAAGGCCTGTCCAGTCAAGTTTGTGTGTTCAGATGTGTCTCAGTGAGAGTTCATGCACTGGAGCCTGGTTAGCTTATCTAGCATCACTCCCTTAAAGATCTACTACTCTTCCTCATCCAGGAGACATCAGCTGCCAATAGTCTCTTGGCTAGGGTTGGAACCATTTCCCATTTGCCCAGGACTCCTATATTATACCTTACCCATACAGGGCTCAGGGACAATTGCAGAAGAGGGGGTTAGAAAGAGTATAAGAGCCAGGGGTGGTAGATGACCACAAAGAAACAGTTTCCAGGCTTCTGGACACTTGCTCATATGAACTCAAAGCAATGATAACAGCATGTCCAAGACCTACAAAGACTCAAAGTTCTTTTGATGAACTTTAAGCTAAACATTTTTAGATACCTAGTTTACAAAAATATTATTTATTTAATTTGTGTGTGTGTACCCATGTGTGTATATGTGTATGGGAGCATATGTGCCAGCAAATGTGTGTAAACCAGAGGACAACTTGTGGGAGTTGGTTTACTCCTTATTACATCATGTAGCTCCAGTGATTGAACTCAGTTCTTTAGGCTTGGCAACAGGTACCTTCCCCTGCAGTGAAATGGCAGTCCAATATGTGTAATTTTTTTGTTGTAAAATATGTTGCAGTAAATATCTTAGATTGTACTTGTCACACATGTATGAGAGCATACCTATGGGATTATTAGACATGCACATAAAAAAACCGATGTTTTATCAAATAAGGCTATATCAGTTTGCATTTCCACCAACAGTGTATAATAGCTGCTGCTTTCTTCTACCTTTGTTAGCTAAATATTTATTATCAATTATTTCTTTATTTTATTTATTTTTTATTTTTTATTTTATTTTATTTTTTGTCTTTTCTAGACAGGGTCTCCCTGTAGCCCTAGCTGGCCTGGAACTCGATCTGTAGACCAGGCTGGCCTTGAACTCACAGAGATCCACCTGCCTCTGCCTCCCAGGTGCTAGGATTAAAGGTACGCGCCACCACGCCCTGCATCAATCATTTCTTGGACCAATCTGCTGGGTGAAAATACTAACTTTGTAATTTGTAGTTCTCTGATTATTTGATTATCTTATTATTTGTCATATATTGGATTTCCCCCACTAAAGTTCTATTGATATTTGTTCACTTTTCTGTTGAGGTGCTTGCCCTTTTAAAATATTGTTTCATGATCATAATATGCTTATGTTGTAGTTGTGTTTACCTAGGCTAGGAATGACTTTGGTAGACTCTGCATTTAGGCAGTTGGATCTCTGTCTCAAAAAAGGTATGTAATCTACTTCAAAGCTCATATATACTTATATTTTTACATATATTTCTGACATATGTTCATATGTTTAGATAGCTGTTGAAGACCTTTATGGAGTTTTTTTTAAGTGTCTAATTGCATTGATTTTATGACTGAGATGAATTTTTGGAAAAAAATTTTGGAAAAAAATTTTGAAAAATTTCTGTGTTAAGGTGTTATGACCATGCCAGTCAGGCATAGTGGTGTATACCTGTAATCTCAGTACTTGGGAGGCTAAGGCAGGAGGATTGTGTGTTGGAGGCTAGCTTGGGCTACGTAGTCAGTTCAAGGCCAGCCTACTTATGTAGTGAGAATGTATCTCAGAAAAAGGGGATGGAGGAGAGATGGCTTAATGGTTAAGAGCACTGGCTGTTCTTGAAGATCTAGGTTCTATTCTCAGCACTCACATGGTGGTTAACAACCGTATATAACTTGAGTTTCAGGGGATCTGACACCCTCTTTGGGTCTCTGCAGGCTTTGCATGCATGGGTACACTTGTATACATGTAGGCAAAACATTCATGCACATAAATTTTTTTTTAATTTTATTTCTTTTTGTATGCGTATGAGTGTACTGTCTGCATGTAGGTTTGTGCACCCGTGCCATGCAATGCCGTGGAGGTCAGAAAAGGGTGTTGGATTCCCCTGGAACTAAAGTTCTCCTGGAATTGGAGTTACAGACAATTCTTAGCCGCCATGTGGGTGCTGGGGATTGAACCCAGGTCCTCTGCAAGAGCAGTCGGCGCTCTTAACCGCTAGGCCATCTCTCCAGCCCAACATAAATTTTTTTTTAATAGGGTTAAGGATAGAGCTTAGTGGTTGAACACTTGCATATGAAAGCTCTTGGGTTCAATTCTAGGACTGAAAGAAAGTTAAGACCTCTTTAATCCTAGCACTTGGGAGGCAGAGGCAGGCAGATCTTTGTGAGTTCAAGGCCAGCCTGGTCTACATAGTGGGTTCCAGGCCACCTGGGGGCTACAGGGAGACCCTGTCTCAAAAAGACAAAAAAAAAAAAAGTTAAGACCACATTACATTGCTGAATATTAGGACTGAATTGACTGCTTGTTAATTGGTAACTACTCAGAACTATTTTTAGAGGAAAATTTTGGCTCCTTACTTTCTTGGCTAGCCTCCATGAAAAGGTGGGTTGGCTGCCTACTTTGATGTGTTTATTGGTTAGGTTTCTGAATTTCATAAGAAAATACTAATCTGTACTTGATTGACTGAAATATGTGTATGTATATATATAATACATATGCATGTGTTATGGTTTAGCCCAACTCAAGCCAACTGTGTATCTACTTTTGCTCCTGCCTAATTTTTATCAAATGCCTAATATGTCAGTCAGAAGTAACATTCCTTGAGAACTGCTAAAAACATACTCTAGTTTTAAAAATTTTTTTTTAAATTTTATTTCCGTATGTGTATGAATGTATTGTCTGCATGCAAGTCTGTGCACCTGTGACGTGCAATGCCGCGGAGGTCAGAAGAGGGCGTCGGACTCCCCTGGAACTGGAGTTCTCCTGGAATTGGAGTTTCAGACGGCTCTCGGCCGCCATGTGGGTGCTGGGGATCGAACCCGGGTCCTCTGCAAGAGCGGTCGGGTGCACCAGCCTACATGCAGAAGTACACTTATTTACATAAGAAATAAAAAAATTAAAAAAATAGTAATGATAATTATACTTATTTCTTCAAAATTGTTTGAGTTTCCTGAATTTACACATGTGAAATGCTTAGAACATGGCTGACTGGAAGGAACCTGGAGTAAAGATGAGCTGGGTTTTTATTTTGCCAGCATCATTAACATTAGAACCCATGCAATAATTTTTCCTAAGATCTTTGTACCAAGAAAAGCTATCTTTCCTTTGTCCAGTTTGTTTATATTACATAGTCATATGACTCTTGAAACTTATGGTATTTCTGTCTTTGGAAGGGTGTTTAGAGTCTAATGAATGACCTTTCCATCCCAGTAGTATAGGACTTGTGATACATGGTTTATATGGTAAACTTAACTTTGATTTAATCTTATTTTTTTCCTCTTTCATTTCTTCTTCTTTGCCCACCTGCTTTGGTTCTTTCTTTTAAATTTTTTTTTTATTAANTTTTATTTAGTTCTGTATGTGTGTGAATGTACTGCCTGCATGCAAGTCTGTGCACCCGTGTCGTGCAATGCCGCAGCGGTCAGAAGAGGGTCTCGGATTCCCCTGGAGCTGGAGTTCTCCTGGAATTGGAGTTTCAGACGGCTCTCGGCCGCCATGTGGGTGCTGGGGATCGAACCCAGGTCCTCTGTAAGAGCAGTCGGCGCTCTTAACCGCTAGGCCATCTCTCCAGCCCCCTGGTTCTTTCTTTTTAATTGTTTATTAGTTCCTTTTGTGTAGTTGTGACCAAAAATCTGATAGAAGCACTTTAGGGGAGGAAAGATTTATTTTGGTTCATGATTTCATACGGTTCAGTCCATGGTTCAGTCCATGGCTCTATGTGCTTGGGCAGAACATCATGGCAGTGGTAGATGTGACAGAGGAGAACTGTTTATCTCACAGCAGACAAGCAGCAGAAAGGAAGGAGATTGGGGATCCAGTATAACTTTCTAAGTTACACCCTAGTGACCTACTTCCTCTCTCTAGGCCCACCTCCCTAAGTTTCCACAACCTCCTAAAATAGTGTCACCAGCTAAAGACCAAGCATTCAAAACATGAGCCTGTGGCAGACATTTCATATTGAAACTGACACAAGTTGTAATGTACCCTGTAAACTGTCTTAAATCTTTTTTGGAATAGTGTAGAAATAATCTAATTTTTTTTAGTCTTTAAAAATTTTTTATTATAACACATACACATATTAAAATATCACATTAATTTTTATTTAAATTACCTTAAGCTGACTAGTTCTTGATGACTTGTGGGTACTGAAATTTTTATGAAGATATCTCCCATTGTATTGTAGGTGGGTTACTTCTGAACAGTTCCTGTTCCAGCTAATTCTGTTGAAGGAGTGGCATTTCTCTTAGGTTTCAACTACATATATGTTTCTTTGTGGTTTTTCTTGTTTTATCCTTTGGCTTGTGCTTCAGCCATCTCTTGCAGTGGGGGCTCATTTTAAAAATTTGTCATCTGGGCATGGTGGTGCACGCCTTTAATCCCAGTACTTGGGAGGCAGAGGCAGGTGGATCTCTGAGTTGAGGGCCAGCCTGGTCTACAGAGCGAGTTCCAGGCTAGCTGGGACTAAAGGGAGACCCTGTCTCAAAAAGACAAAAATAAATAAATTAAATAAATGATAAAAACTTGTAATCTGTAGTCTTTGAAAATACTCTCTAGAATATTAGGTTACAGCATAGGCAGTATAATTGTTAGGTGTTGTTACCATATTTCCTTTAAAAATCAGAATGTCAGTTTATTAATTTACAATGGAAAAAAAGAAATGTTCCAAAGCCCAAATACTTGTAAATCTTCTAGTCATGTCACTAGCATATTTGTTCCCTTAGGAAATGTGTACAGGACTGGCATACTGTGTTTTTCTGTGGTAGAATTAAAACAAATTTTAAGTTAATTTTAATTAAAATGTTTTAACTTTTTTCATCTATAGATTTGTGCGCTCTCCTTCTCCCCTTGTAGTTTCTCTTTTGTAGGACCTTGGTGGTTTGTCCCATAGAATTTTCTACTGTCAGTCCTGTACACATTTACTAAGGGAACAAATACACTAATGACATGACTAGATTTACAAGTATTTGCCTATGAAGTCTAATCTGTGTTTCCCGAATGGTCTATCCCTTGGAGTCTGGTCAACCTGCCAGAAGTCACGTCTTTAAGGAAAACGGACTGAGAGCTCACATCCTCAACTCCAAACACAAAACAGAGCTAGGCCATGAACTCTCAAAGCCATCCACCACTGACATTCCAGCAAGGCTACACCTCTTATAGATTCCATAAACATCCTAAAGAGCGCCACCAACTGGAGACTAAGTGTTCAAATATCATCACAGGGAGGAAAGAGCACAAGACAATGTCTACCTATCCTTTTATGATGTTAGCTGCTGTTGAAATTGCTACTGGCTTTTGATTCTTAAAATACTAAGATGATCTTCATGGTGTTTAAATGAAAAGGGAGGCATGTATAGTAATGGTGGAGTGTACTCTGTATAGCTATGGGGGCTGTTTGAGAAAAAATCCATGTTGATTGGAATCAACACCTAGGCTTTGGTCTTATTCCCCTGCACAGGAGCCATTTGAGCTTGAATGATTAACAAGGACAGTAGCAGCTAACACTTGCTTTGTGTTTATTTCATACCAGGTTCTGTGTAAAGTGATTTATATATGTCATGTACTCTAATATTTGCAGCTACTTTTGCAAGCCAGAAAATCTTTATTTTGCACTTCAGAAAAGTTAGGTAAAGTGTCCAAGGGCACTTTAGAAGGAAAGTGTGTGAAGCAAGCCCTGCTTCACACTAGTCTTGTATTCTTAATCACTTTGTGTCCTTTCAGGTCTATGTCAGATGTTTTCTCTCTTGTGGCTTAAAAAACGAAAAACAAAAACCCACCTTTTTACTTTTATCCTTTGAGGTATAAAAGTTTTAAGTTTTTTTTTTTTTTTTTGTCGAGACACCGTCTCCCTGTAGCCCCAGCTGGGCCTGGAATTCACTCTGTAGACCAGGCTGGCCTTGAACTCACAGAGATCTGCCTGCCTGTGCCACCATGCCTGGCAAAATGTTTTGTTTTAATGAAATCCAATTAATTGATTCTCCCCATTCTTTTACTTTTGATGTCATATCTAAGAAATCATTACCTAATCCAGCTTCAGTGGCACATGCCTTTAATTCCAGTGCTTGGGAGGCAGAGGCTACCTAACAAGTTGCTGGCCAGCCAGGGCTGTATAGTCAGACCCTGTTTTGTTTTGCTTTTTTAAAGTAGATCTTTGTGCTAATTTGAGTTAATTTTCCTGTGTACTATGTATGAGATTGGTCTCAGTTCTTTTTGGAGTAAGATAAAGCTCATTTTCTTCCAAATCTGCTATCAGCAGCATTTTGTGATTCACTTTGCTTAGTAACATGCTAATTACTTTATGATCTACCACTTCATTGGTTTCTCTTCTGACTTCCTGCTAATGAGTATTTTGTTGGTTTCAAGTGGAGTGTCTTTACCAAGACTATATTAACCTTTGCACTTAGCATAGAATATAAGAATTATGAGGAAGTTATTGATGCTGCGATCTAACCTGTTATCAGAGTAGATCTTCTTCATGACTGTGACAGACAGGAAAGTATGTGGTACTGGGGATGGAGAGATGACTCAGCGCTTAAGAGCACTGGCTGCTCTTGCAGAGGACCTGGGTTCAATTCCCAGCACCCACATGGCGGTCAAACCATCTGTAACTCCAGTTCTAGGGGAATCTGATGCCCTCTTCTGACTCCGTGGGCATTCCATGACATAGGTACACTTACACACATGGAGGCAATACACTCATACACATAAAATAAAAATAATAAAATATTAAAAAAAGAAAATATGTGGTACTATAATATAATAGTGGTGCTAAGAGATATATTAAAATGTTATTTTATAAACAAAAAGTGTTTCAGAACACAGGGTTAGGAACTTTGGTGTCCTTAGCTCTGGTAACTTATTTCTTCCTGTACCAATTTAAATGAAAAGGAACCTTTGATTGCATCATAACTCACATGTTTTAAAATTAAACGAGAATATTATACCCATCAGTATGGTAGGAGAATTGAATTTTTTTTTTTTTTTTTTTTTTGGTCTTTGAGACAGGGTTTCCCTGTAAGCCCCAGCTGTCCTGGAACCTCTCCTAATGTAAAACCAGGCTGGCCTTGAACTCACAGAGATCATCTTGCCTTTGCCTCACCAAGTGCTTGGATCAAGGTGTGACACCACACCACCCGGCCTTTAAAGATGGTTCTGAGCCGCCAACGTGGGTACTGGAGGCATTGGAACCCGGGGCCTTCTGCAAGAGCGTTTGGTGGCTCTTAACCGCTATGCCATTCTTCTCCAGCCTCCCAACATACCCACTTTTTTAAATTAAAATTTTTAATCATTTCATACATAATTTTTCAGAAAATACCCACTTAAAAAAAATTGATCCCCCTCCCCCCCAATGGGATAATACCTCTTTTTGCAGTGTTTTTGGGGTGATGAAATGAGGTTATTTGTGTCTGTGTACTGCTCTAGAACAAACAAATGGAAGCAAGACTGTGAAAACAACTGTTGGGCACAGTCCTTTATTGGCTTTACTTATTCTTGGTCAGGTTTGACTATTTGTTAAATAACATTCACCTACTTCATATGGTTCAAACATGTATCAAAGAACAAGAAATAGTATTAAAAATCATCCCATGTGCCTTCCATCTAATTTATATTTTTGATCTTAGTTTTAGAGAGTACCAGCTCCATTTCCTTGAGGAAACAATATTTTGAATGTATTTGTTCGCCAGGAATAATATAATTATTTTTCATGTTTAAGCTTTGAGAGTATTTATACTGAACTGTAATATGTTCTTTTTTTTTTAAAATTTTTTTTTTATTTAATTTTATTTATTTCTGTATGTGTATGAATGTACTGTCTGCATGCAAGTTGCTGGCCCCCGTGTCGTGCAACGCCGCGGAGGTCAGAAGGGGTCTCGGATTACCCTGGAGCTGGAGTTCTCTGGAATTGGAGTTCAGACGGTTCTCAGCCGCCATAATGGGTGCTGGGAATCGAACCCGGGTCCTCTGTAAGAGCAGTCGTGCTCTTAACCGCTAGGCCATCTCTCCATCCCATATGTTTCTTAATTATACTTTTCCCCTATATCCCGTGATTTCTTTTTTTTAAATTTTTTTAATTAATTTTATTTATTTCTGTATGTGTATGAATGTACTGTCTGCATGCAAGTTTGTGCACCCGTGTCGTGCAATGCCGCGGAGGTCAGAAGAGGGCATCGGATTCCCCTGGAACTGGAGTTCTCCTGGAATTGGAGTTTCAGACGGTTCTCGGCCGCCGTGTGGGTGCTGGGGATCAAACCCGGGTCCTCTGTAAGAGCGGTCGGCACTCTTAACCGCTAGGCCATCTCTCCAGCCCCATCCCGTGATTTCTATATCATAGATACACGATAATTTCTCATCTATTCTCCTGTACACAGTTAGAGGTAGTTTTCAATGCTTTATCATTAGACAGAGTTGCAGTGAACATTTTGAGACATTTTACATTTAAATATGTATTCCTTTCTCTAGAGAACAAAAGAGAAGAGGGTGAATGAGACAATTTGTGTATATAAAAGCTGAAGAAAGAAAATATATACTTCTTCAGTTATGGAGAGTAATTTCTCATTATTTTCATAAAGTACAACAATTTATACTGTCAGAGTGTGAGATGTATTACCCTCACATTTTTATCAGCATCTTATTTTTGCATTCTCTAAAATGAGATTCACAAGGCCATAGATGGTGGGAAGATTTTAGGTTCATCAGTTTCTTTGGCCAGTTATAAGGAAGCATTCATATTGTCCAATATGAACTTCTGGACTGTATGGCTCAGGACTTGTGACTGATGCATTCTGGTATAAAGCTAACCATATTCATTTGACTGGTTTAGTTGAAAATGGCAAATTTTAATTTCTTGGCAACAGTACAGTTTTTATTTTTCTTTAAAGACAAGGTCTCGTGTAGCCCTGGCTGGCCCAAAACTTACTATGTAGACGAGGCTGGCTTTGAACTCCCGAGCATGTGCCATTATGCCTGGCTGCACAGTACAGTTTTACATATATTGGTAATGGTTTATATTGCTTGTATTTTCATTGATTAAACATTATGTGGAATTACTAAGGGAATAAGACTGTAGCCCCTGGCAGTTATGACAAAATCAGTACTACTACTCACTCATATTACTAAGTGTGAGTCTTAGTAATAAAATGTAAACATATAAATATAATGTTAAGTTTATATGACTTAAGATTTTGACATTAAAAGATACCTAATATGATTTAATATCAAATGTGGTTAAATGAAGTATTATGACTGTACAATGAACCTGTAGAATTAATACAGTGATTGTAACCATTTATAGCTTAGATAGAGATGCACACAGGTTTCTTCTGATTAAGAAGCAAGTTTGTGAGCCAGAAGTAAGGGTGCTTAGTACATCTTGACCTTTGTTTGAAATCCTGGCATAAGACAAAGTTATCATAGATGTTTACTTTAGCATTGAGAAACGGCTTCTCTTAAACTTTCAAAAATGTATTATTGAAGGGCTGGAGAGATGGCTCAGTGGTTAAGAGCTCTTACTGCTCTTCCAGCGGATTTGAGTTCAGTTTTCAGCACACACGTGGGGTAGCTCACAACTGCCTGGAACTCCAGCTCCAGGGAATCCTGTGCCTTTGGCCTCTACATGCACCTGAACTCATGTGCACATTACCACCACTACCACCCCAACACACACACACACACACACACACACACACACACACACACACACATGAACACATAATTAAAAATAAATTCTTTTAAAAAATTACCATTAAAAACTTGTTTCTTAGAAGTCCCTTACCTAGTAAGGTACATTTAGGAATAACTTACCTTAGGGCATTTATTTTAACACCTTGTTGAGAGATTAAGGGTGATACATTCTGTATTGGTTGTAGAAAGGTTCTCATGCTTTTGTTCAAGCTATGGAAAGCATATAGAAAATTATGGAAAATGGGGAAATATTTTTTAAAAATAGGAAGGATATTAGAAACTTAAAGACTGAGTAAAGCAGTTGAGTAACTACCTATTCATAGTACTGTACCTAAGCAAAAGCTATTAATTTGGTGGCTTCCTGAAAGCTGCAGTGTGTATATGTATGAGATCTGGTCTCATATATTCCAGGCTAGCCTGGACTCATATAGTTAAGGATGACCTTGAGCTTCTGATCCTCCTGCCTCTATTTCCCTAGTGCTAGAATCACAGACATGTGCCACCACATGCAGTTTATGCAGTACTGGGGATCAAACTCAGGGCCTTGAGTATGCTAAACAAATTCTCTTCCAATTGAGCTCTATCCCCAGCCCTATTTTGCTTTTTTTTTTCCAAAGCAAATAACTCTTCAGTAATACATTGGACCAGTTGTTAAAACAAAACAAAGCAAAATAAAATAAAACAGAAACTCTTCAGTGAAACTTTTACAAGAAAAATGGTGCTAAAAACTGATCTTTTGCTTCTGCCTCTGCTTTTGTCCAAGGGGAGCCATAGCTGCTTGGACAGTAGCTCACCACTCTGCTTTTTAGTGTGACTACTTAGGCTTGCTGCTTGGGTAGGTAGAGTAGGCTGAGCCTTGCTCTTCTCCCTGTAAAGATTCAAATGCTATGGTCTCTTACCTTGAATATTGGCATATGATTTTTTTTTCTCCTTATAATTATTACTTCATTGGACATAGACAAAAATTCATTAATCTGTTACAGTTGTTAAAGAATCCAAACTAATGTCCAACCTTGTGAAACATCAGTATTAATAGATAGGTACAATTTTATTTATTTATTGTCTTTTTTCTTAATTTTTTATTGAACTTTTGTGCATTCATACAACATTTCTTAATCAAATTTAGACCTGTTCCCCCTTCCATGCTCCTCACCCTACCAGAACTTGTGCATTCCGCCATACATGTCTTGCATCTTTTTCTCAGTCTTTTTAAATTTTTCGATGCAGAAGTTTACTGTTTTGGGCAGAAGTTTACTGTTTTGGTCAGTTCTTTGAACAGGTCTTTGTTGTTGTTGCTATTCCCTTTAATTTTATATTGCTCCAAAATATGCATATATACACATATACCAAAGTTATAGAGTCTGAAAATAAACTATAGGTTAATTCCAAAACATGTTTAGGGATTCACTTTTTTTTTTTTTTTTTTTTTTTTGGTCTTTTTGAGACAGGCTCTCCCTGTAGCTCTGGCTGTACTGGAACTCACTCTGGAGACCAGGCTGTCCTTGAACTCAGCCTCCCAAGTACTAGTATCAAAGGTGTGTGCCATGCCAGGCCGGAATTCACATTTTAACAGTAGAGTTGCATGTAGGTAAAAAGAAATATTACTTGTCAGGCATAGTGGCGCACGCCTTTAATCCCAGCACTTGAGAGGCAGAGGCAGGCGGAGCTCTATGAGTTAGTTTAAGGCCAGTCTGGTCTACAGAGTGAATTCCAAGACAGCTGGGGCTACAGGGAGACCTTATCTCAAAAAGACCCCCCCCAAAAAAAAACCTTTACGTTCCTATATTACATAGTAAGTTGCTGCATGTTTTAATGTACTTTTTTATAGTAACATAAGGTAATGTGGTATTATATTTATTAAAAAAAGAAAAAAATTACTCAGTTTGTCTTACATATAAGGAGCTGGCCTGGAACTCACTGTGTAAATCAGGCTGGCTTTCAACTCACAGAGGTGGAGTACTGTGACTAAAGGCATATGCGGGGGTGCCCCCCCATATATACATTTAAAATTTTTTTTAAATTTTATTTATTTTTATATGTGTATGAATGTACTGTCTGCATGGAGGTTTGTGTACCCGTGTCGTGCAGTGCCGTGGAGGTCAGAAGAGGGTCTCAGATTCCCCTGGAACTGGAGTTCTTCTGGAATTGGAGTTACAGACGGTTCTCAGCCGCAATGTGGGTGCTGGGGATCGAACCTGGGTCCTCTGCAAGAGCAGTCGGTGCTCTTAACCACTAGGCTATCTCTCCAGCCCCATATGTACATTTTAAAACCTTGCCTTAACTCATTTAAATTCTCACTAAGATACTTGGCTCACCCTTTTTTTCTCCTCCAACTGTTAAGTGCTATTTTTCTTCTTTTACCTCTGATTTTTCTCAGTGCTGTAAACTTGCTTCTCTAATCCTTATTTCAGTGTACTTCCCTCTTTCTGATTATCCATATATTTATTAATGGTACATGTACCACTGTTTTTTTATTTTTCCTATATTCCTCTCTCAACCATCTGGATATAATTTCGTTGGGCTACACAGTGCTCCAGTGTCTATTGAATTTGAATGCTTTAAGGCTAGTGTATATATACTCTATTCAGTTAATATAGGCCCATGTTTTCCTGTTCACTTAAACTGTGTCATTTGCATATTTTTTTCTTTTTTTATTGAGCATTTGTACATCTCATAAAATGGTTCCCAATCAAACTCAGTCTCCCCCATGCCCCAACCCCCCATCAGAATTCATGTATTACATTATCCAAGTTAAGCCCTATCCAGTCAAGTATTTAGACCCAGATGTCCTTCTGTGTAAAATTTTTTCTTTCTTTTTAAAATTTTTTATTGAATTTTTTATGTGTTTCATACATAATTTTTCAGTCAGTCATAATCACTATTATACCTGATTCTCCCTTGGTACCCTCCTATAGGGCCCCACCCCCCACTCCCGAGTTCACACTTTCTGTCATTGGTGCTAGAGTCCATTGTACTCCTCACTCCTCAGTGCCAGCTCATCCCCTGAGTTCCTGGATAGGCTGACTGGATATTGTACATCTGGGGAAAAAAAAAAAATATATATATATATACACACACACACATATATTTATATTTGGCCTTTTTGAGACAGGGTTTTCCTCTAGCTCTGTCCTGGAACTCACTCTGTAGACCAGGCTGGCCTTGAACTCAAAGAGATCCGCCTGCCTCTGCCTCCCAAGTGCTAGGATTAAAGGCATGTGCCACCAAGCCCGGCTCTGAATATTTTGACCTGAGGTGAATTCTCATTTAACTGTAGTATTTAGAGTATTTGTGGATTTTTACTTTTTGGTCCATAGCTATTATTTGAAAGTTTAAAGTTGTCAATAGAGATCATCTGAGATCTGTTTTGTTTTGGCTAATCTCTCCAACAGAGATTTCAGTTTTTGTCAGGCTAATGACAAAACATTTTTTTAAACATTTTCCTTTTATGTGTTTTATACATAATTTTTCAGCAAAAAAAAATTTTTTTTTTTTTTTCAGACAGGGTCTCCCTATAGCCCCAGCTGGCCTGGAACTCGCTCAAAAAAGTGGTATGGTTCTGAAGACAAACTAGTAGATTGGTGAATAGATTATAGACTTCAATATTAGGTCTACATGAATAATATTAAACTGGTTTTCAGCAAAGATGTCAAAGCAGTTCAGCGCAAAAGAGTAGTAGCCTTTCCATCAGTGGGCAGTAAACAATTGGATATCCACGTGCCAAAAAAGTGAGCTTTGATCCATTCTTTATACCACATTAAAAAAAAAAACCTCCAAGCTGGATATGGTGGCACACGCCTTTAATCCTAGCGCTGGGAGGCATAGGCAGGTGGATCTCTGTAAGATTGAGCAAGCTTGATTAGTTCTAGGCCAGCTGGGCTACAGAGAAGTCCTGTCTCCAAACAAACAGAGAAGTCCTGTCTCTTAACAAACAAACAGACAAACAAAAAAACAACAAAGTAACTACAACCATAGAAAGCAGACCCCCCCCCCAAATGAATCATAGAACTAAATGGAATGCCTAAAACATTTTTTAGAAAAATCATAGCATAGAACATTTGTTTTTTATTTGGGGGTTAAAGATTTCTTAGATTCGCTACAAAAGGCTTATCTATCAAGGAAGAAATTGGGTAAATTAGACCTTTTCAAAGTTAAGAAGTTCCTGATTTTTTTTTTTTTTTTTTTTTTTTTTTGGTGGTCTTTTTGAGACAGGGTGCTCCCTTCCTCAGTCCCAGCCACTAGCCTGGACGCTCGCTCTGGTAGTACCAGGCGCGTCGAACCACAGAGATCACGCTGCCTCTGCCCCCAAGTAGGCTGGGATTAAAGGCGTGCCACCACGCCCGGGCAGAAGTTCCTGATTTTTTTTTTTTTGTTTTTTTTTTGGTCTTTTTGAGACAGGGTCTCCCTGTAGCCCCAGCTGTCCTGGAACTCACTCTGTAGACCAGGCTGGCCTTGAACTCACAAAGATCCTCCTGCCTCTGCCTCCAGAGTGCTAGGATTAAAGGCGTGCCCCACCACGTCCAGCAGAAGTTCCTGATATTTAAAAGATACTATTAGGATATTCAGATATAGAAGAATGAAACTAGATCCCCGTCTTTGACTCTATAAAAATCATCTCCAAATGTATCTTAAATACCTTAAGACCAACTCTGAAACTTGTAGAGGAAAAAGTAACGAAGACACTTTGAGTTACAGGGATAGGGGAGGACTTTCTAAATAAGTCTGGGGTTTTGTCTGATTGAATCTAGTCTCTCAGGAAATAATGCCAAAAACTGACAAAAGGGACCTCATAAAATTAAAAAGCTCTGTACAACAAAGAGACAACTTATAGAATGGGAAAAAATCCTTGCTTAGTTATTTGTCCAACAGAGGATTCATATCTAGAATATGGAAAAAACTAACAAAATTAAATAACAAGAAGTCAAGCAACCTAATCAACAAATGGGCTAATGAAATGAATAGACAATTAAAAAAATTTTTTATTTGTTGTTTATGTGTATGAATGTACTGTCTGCATGTAGGTTTGTGCACCTGTGTCGTGTAATGCCTAGGAGGTCAGAAGAGGGTGTCGGATTCCCCTGGAACTGGAGTTAAAGATGGTTCTTAGCAGCCATGTGGGAGCTGGGGGTCGAATCTAGGTCCTCTGCAAGAGCAGTCAGTGCTCTTAACCGCTAGGCCATCTCTCCAGCCCTAGACAATTCTTAAAAGATGAAATATAAATGTCCAATAGTCATAAGAAAAAATGGCCAACCTTACTAGTTATAAGAGGAATACAAACTAAACGTGAGATTCCAGTCAAAGTAGCAGTCATTAAGAAAATACATGGAACATAGTGGAAAACAGGGTAGAGAGAATACTAATGCATCCTTCAGCCCTCACCAGTGAAGCTTCCTCATGCAATGGAGTATGATGCATATAGAAGGCCACAAATGGCCAAAGTCTAGAGTAAGACCCTGGATTAGACTCCTGTATTCAACCTCACCCACCCATTGCTTAGGGACCATTGCTGAAGAGGGTCAGAAAGTTTGTAAAAATCTTCCCAGATTGGGGCTGGAGAGTTGGCTCAGTGGTTAACAGCACTGACTGCTCTTGCAGAGGACCTGGGTTCAATTCCCAGCACCCACATGTGTCTAAGAACCGTCTTTAACTCCAGTTCCAGGGGAATCTGATGCCCTCTTCTGACCTCCCCAGCATTGCACAACATGGGTGCACCTACCTACAGGCAAGCAGTATACTCATACACATAAGAAGTAAAAAAAAAGGGGGGCTGGAGAGATGGTCTAGCGGTTAAGAGCACCGACTGCTCTTGCAGAGGACCCAAGTTCGATCCCCAGCACCCACATGGCGGCTGAGAACTGTCCTTAACTCCAATTCCAGGAGAACTCCAGTTCCAGGGGAATCCGACACCCTCGTCTGACCTCCATGACATTGCATGACACGGGTGCGCAGACGTGCATTCATACACATTAAAAAAAAAAAATTTTCCCAGACCAACCCTGGCAAGCCCCTAGCCTGGGTTGGTCTGGGAACTTGCTCATATGAACTTGCAGCAGTGGTGACAGCATGCAGAAGACCACCCATGCAGATTCAGTCAGACAAAAACCAGGCATAGAACTAGGGAAATGAGCAGTAGGCCCCAACTTTAGCCCAGGGACTATTGGTAACTGATTACTGCTGGGTGAAGGAGAGTTGTTCTTCCTTGAAGGGAGTGACTCTAGATAGGCTGACTAGACTCCAGTGGATGAACTTGCACTAGGGACATCTGGATATAAAAGCTTGACTTGATAGGACTTAACATATATAAAAGAATGCATGAAATCCTGTGGGCAAGCTGCGGGGGGGGTGCATATGGGAGAGGGGGTTCTAAATATGATTAAGATTTATTATATGAAATGCACACAAATTTAATAAAAATATCAAATGCTGGTGAGGATGTATACTATTCCAGACACTATGAAAATTAGTATGGAAGTTTCTCAGAAAATCCAAAATAGATTTACTGTATGACCCAGCTATACTAGATGTCTATCCAAAGGACTCTTAAGTCAGTATTTGCATAATCATTGTTTATTACAGTACTATTTGTAGTTGTTAAGTTATGGAACCAGCTTGGGTGTTGAAAAGCAGAGGTTAAAGAAAAATGTGGTATATAGAGAGAACTTCAGCCATAAGAACAAACTTAGGTTGTTTGGAGGAAGATTGATGGAGCTAGAGATAATCATATTAAACAAATGAAGCTGGTCTCAGGAAGACAAATACCATGTTTTCTCTCATTTATGGTTCTTGGATTTTATATATCTACAATAATACATGTATATATGACATGAAAGTTGAAGTGAAATTGTCTAAGGGGGCTAATGATATTGGAAGGAATAAAAAGAGGAGGTAAAGGAGATATGAGGGGAATATGCTTTTTTTCTTTTTTTTTTTGGTCTTTTCGAGACAGGGTCTCCCTGTAGCTCCAGCTGTCCTGGAACTCACTTTGTAGACCAGGCTGGCTTTGAACTCACAAAGATCCTCCTGCCTCTGCCTCTGCCTCTGCCTCCCAGGTGCTAGGATTAAAGGCATACGCCACCATGCCCAGCTGGGAATATGCTTAATGTGCAGTATAAACCTGTATGAAAGTCTCCTTTTGTGTCACAGTACCATGTGTAATGAGTACACACAATGAAAAAAATAAAAAAATATTAAATGAATAAAATGTGTTTAGAAAGCAAGACTTAACTATTCTTAAAGAAAGAAACTTTAAGTAGAGGAACCAAAGTAAATTAAGGATATAGAAACATATAGGGGCTGGAGAGATGGCTCAGTGGTTAAGAGCGCTGACTGCTCTTGCAGAGGACCCTGGTTCAATTCCCAGCACCCACATGGCTGCTAAGAACCATCTTTAAGTAGGGTGTGGTGGCCCAGGCCTTTAATCCTAGCACTTGGGAGGCAGAGGCAGAGGCAGGGGGATCTTTGTGAGTTCAAGGCCAGCCTGATCTACAGACTGAGGCTGTAGGGAGACTGTCTCAAAAAAGAAAAGGAGAGGAGAGGGGAGGGGAAGGGAGGGGAGAGGAGAAACATATATATGTGCACACACTATATATATTAATTAAAAGAAAGCAGGAGTTGCTGGGCATGATGGGAGGCAGAGGCAGGTGGATCTCCTGTGAGTTCAAGGCTAACCTGGTCTACATAGCAAGTTCTAGGCCAGCTGGGGCTACAGGAAAACCCTGTCTAAAAAAGAAAAAAAGAAAAAAAAAAAAAGCAAGCAAGAAAGAAAGCGAGCAGGAGTGGCTAGAGCAAGTTGATTTCTGACAAAGGATATTATCAGGTTTTAAAGAAGGTTAAAGACCAACCGACAGACAGAACCTGAGAGGATAAGGCTGGACAAGTAGCTCAGTGGTAGTATGCTTCCTTAGTAATCTACAAGGCTGGGGCTGGAGAGATGGCTCAGCGGTTAAGAGCACCGACTGCTCTTGCAGAGGACCCGAGTTCAATTCCCAGCACCCACATGGTGGCTAAGAACCATCTTTAACTCCAGTTCCAGGGTAAAACGACCTATTCTGACCTCCAAGACATTGCACAACACAGGTGCACCAACTTACATGCAGACAGTACACTCATACATATAAAAAATAATAAATAAAAAAAGTAATGCACAAGGCCTGGTAAAAGAAACAACAGACATTCAGAGTGTGAAGTACTCTACAGTAAAATGCTCTGAAATTTGAAAGTATGTTAGAGCATTTTGGATTTCAGATGTTTACATAAGGGTTATCCATCTCATAAAGTCTTTGCAGATATTCTAAAATTAAAAAATTCTAAAATGGGAGTATATTGTCCTACACTTTTGGATAGGGATTCTCAATCTGTAACAGGATTATTATTCATAATAGTTAAAAGATGGAAACGACCTAAATGTTCACAGCTTATGAGTGGATAATCAGAACATGGTAGAGATGTTCATTGAAACATTATTCATCTCTAAAAGGATTGAAGTACTGATATATGCTACAACATGGACAGACCTTAAATAATTACACTAATTGAAAGAAAACTGTCACAGAGGCCACTTAAGGTTAGTCTATATAGTGCGAGAAAGAAGTTAGTTTCCTGTGGGTTGGAGGGACTAGGGAATGAAGCTAAAGAGTACAGATTTCCAGAGCGCCAAGGCTCCTGGGCTGCCATGGCTGCTATGGCTGCTATGGCTATCACGGTTTGGGGTCTGCAGCTTTGGGCTGCTGGGTCGGCTGGAGATTTGTAGCGACATTGCCAGCTACTCAGCTGTCACCCACCAAACTGATAGAAATGCAGAATGAGCTCTTTAGTCAAGAGAAAAACAGGCAGTTATCATTAACGCCCCAAACAGAAAAAAATCAAAGAAAGGCATGTTGGGAAAATGGATCCTGGCACTGTCTTCCTGATGAATAAAAACATTTCAACCCCTTACAATTGTGTGATGCATGTAAGTGAATGATGCTGCAGGAAGTCCATTCTGGCTCTTGTGGATGGATAACTGTGGGACATGTATAAGCCTTTGACCAAGTCCCGTGAGATTAAATTTCTTTCCAAAGACCATGATCCAAGAGAAGTGAATAAGGCTTATTGGCGGTCTTGTGCCATGATGATGAGCTATGTCATAGAAAGGGCATTCAAAGATCAATATGTGGTCAGTGTGGTCAGAGCACCAGAAGTTCCTGTAATTGCTGGAGCCTTCTGCTGTGATGTAGTTTTGGATAAGAGATTGAATGAGTGGATGCCAACAAAAGAGAATCTACATTCTTTCACAAAAGATGCTAATGCTTTGATTTATAAAGATCTTCTATTTGAAACCCTGGAAGCTGATGAAAAAGTGGCATTAAAAATATTTCAACACAAGTATAAAATAGACTTCATAGAAGAGAAGGCATCTCAGAACCCAAAGAGACTAGTCAAGCTCTACAGAATTGGTGACTTCATTGATGTGAGTGAAGAGCCTCTAATCCCAAGAACAAGCATTTGTTTCCAGTGTGTACTGTCTGCAGCCCACAACCTTCAGCCAGCTCAGCCAAGTCTCATATGAAGATTTCAGAGTCTGTCTTTTACCCACTTACCCACGAGCATGTTTTACAGTATGAGCTAAGCTATTGGAGAGATCTCAGAAAATGGTAATGGAAGATAAAACCATACCAATAGGAAATTTCGTCTACTTAATAACTTTCTGAAGTTTAAATGTGTATAGTAAATTAAAATAAAAGCTTTTAATGTTAAAAAAAAAAAAGAGTACAGGATTTCTGGTCTTGTTTGTTTTTTCTTTCTTACTGTGTAGACCAGGCTGACATAGAGCTCACTAGTGCAGTCTGGCTTCACACTTGAGATCCTTTTGCCTCAGCCTCCAGAGTGCTGGATTACCTGTACACAGTACCTTGCCTGTTCTGATGCACACTTAATTTTTTTTTTATTTTGTGTTTATGAGTGTATTGTCTGCATGTATGTAAGTGCACCTGTATTGTGCAAAGCCTAAGGAGAGGCGTTGGATTCTCCTGCAATTACAGACGGTTGGTTGTTAACCACTATGTAGGTGCTGGGAATTGAACCCTGGTCATCTGGAAAAGCAGCCAGTGCTCTTACCACTGAGCCATCTCTCTATCCCCTTTAAAATTTATTTATTTATTTTTTTGGTCTTTTCAAGACAGGGTTTCCTTGTAGCCCCAGCTGTCCTGGAACTCTCTAGACCAGACTGGCCTTGAACTCACAAAGATACACCTGCCTCTGCCTCCCAAGTGCTAGGATTAAAGGTGTGCGCCACCACGCCTGGCTTAAAATTTATTTTGAATTCATGTATATGAATGTTTTGTCTGCTTGTATGTAAATGCACCCTTTGCTTGCAGTGCCCACGGAGGCTAGAAGAGGGCTTTGGATCCCCTGGAACTGGAGTTAGAGGTGGTTGTTAGCCATCATGTGGGTGCAGGGAACTAAACGCAAGTTGTCTGTAAGAGCTGGAAGTACTTTTTTTTTTTTTTTTGGTCTTTTTGAGACAGGGTCTCCCTGTAGACCCAGCTGTCCTGGAACTCACTCTGTAGATCAGGCTGGCCTTGAACTCACAAAGATCCCCCTTGCTTCTGCCTCCCGAGTGCTAGGATTAAAGGCGTGTGCCACCACGCCCTGCTAGAGCTGGAAGTACTTTTAACCACTGAGCCATTCTCCAGTCCCATGACTCACATTCTTTTTAAAAAAATTTTTTATTGATTTTTTTTTTGCAAGTTTTATACACTATTGTTTGATGGTATTTATATCTCCTATCCTATCTGTACCTCCCTTGCCCAATTTAATGGACTCTCATATATATATAGAGAGAGTCTGATTTGTATCCCCAAATATTCATCTGGGCCCAGCAAGAGTTCCCATCCTTTAATATACTGTCTTTCCCCCTTCTAGCAGCCATCAACTGCCAAAAGTTCCTTAGGCCGGGTTGGGATTTCACTTCTTCACGTCTATGCTGAGACATTGTCTGGTTTGAACTTGTGTAGTACTTGTGCATGGTGTCACTATTTCGGTGAGTTCATATGAGTAACTGACCAACTGTCTGGAAGACTCTTTCCTCATGTTTACCCACTTCCTTTGGCTCTTAAAACCATTCCACCTCCTCTTCTGCAATGATTCCTGAACCTTGGGAGACAGAAGTTTGAAATAGGTGCCCTATTCAGGAGTAAGTACTCTGTAGCCTCTTGTTCTCTACACTTTGGCCAATTGTGGATTTCTGTGTATAAGGAAACTTCTCTGGTAGAAGTTGAGAGATGCATTCATCCTATGTGTAGAGGTTGCATCAAAGATGTGTCATGAAATTTGCAGGTAAATGGATAGAACTAAAAACTATTATACTCAGTGAAGTAACACAGAGTCAGAAAAACAAGTGATTTATGTTCTTTCTCATATGTAGATCTCAGCTCCAAACCCCTAGATGTGAGTATATACCCCGATGAAACTGCAAGAGCCAGGAAAATGGAAAGGAACTATGGGGGAAAAGGGGAAGAAGGAGCTCAAGAGAGGAGGATACTAGGTGTTATTAAGAAGGAAATGGGGGGGGGGCTGGAGAGATGGCCTAGCAGTTAAGAGCTCTGACTGCTCTTAAAGAGGACCCAGGTTCGATCCCCAGCCACCCACAGTTTCGATCCCCAGCACCCACATGGCGGCCGAGAACCATCTGAAACTCCAATTCCAGGAGAACTCCAGTTCCAGGGGAATACGACACCCTCTTCTGACCTCCACGGCATTGCACGACACGGGTGCACAAACCTGCATGCAGACAGTACATTCATACACATACAGAAATAAATAAAAAGTAATAAAAAGGAAGGAAATGGGGGAAAAGGAGGGGTTACTTAACTGGGAAGAGATTAGGGATGGTTATACAGGGGAGTGAGAGGAGAGAAAAAAATGCTTGTAAGATATAAGCATTGGTTCAAAGCCCTACTGAAAAATGTACATACAATAAATATATGAGTGCATGTGTACAGCTGATAGCTATAATTTAAAAAAACACACACAAAAACCAAAACCAAAACTCCACACAGTGCCAGGCAGGAGAAACCACCCTTTGATTTGTTGGTCAGAGTGGTCCAAGATACTCCAAAATAACATGGGCTATTGCCACAGCCTTTGATTGCCTCTAAGAACTTGAAGGTAAGACTCTGCTGCTGAAGACAGGCCACACTTTGGACTCAGGACTTGGAGCAGTCAGTCCTGCTAGAGCTGACCTGGTAGAAACCTCCTCCCTGAAGACTGGCTCTCATGGTGTCAGATGATCTATGCAAGCTGTTAAAGGAGAAACCAAACAATGGTCTTTCCCAGTTATACAGCCTAATAAACAATGATTGGCCCAGAAAACTATTGCTATTGGTACAGTAGTGGCACTTTTTTGGGGTGGGGGTGGGGGTGGGGGGGACTTTTATCATGAGGGTAATCAACAGCTGTCTAATTGGACTTAAGGGCTGCTCAGTAGGGAGGGAACTCATGTATGGTACTATAAACATAGCCAAATACACATAGCTGGAGAGGTCAGAGAGAAAGACCTATTTTGCCACATCCCTTACTTTATTCTAAATATGCATCCTCATATTTGCAAAGTATACCTTTCATCTCTCATCAAAGAGGCTTCTTTTTGCAACAGATGGAGACCATTATAGAGTTCCAGAATTAGTCACATGGAAAGAATAGCTGTGAGATGCTTAACCTTAACTGGCTCACATTCTTTTTCGGGGGGTCTTTTTAAGACAGGGTTTCCATTTAGTACCAACTGGCCTGGAGCTCGCTAAGTAGACCTGGCTGGCCTTGAACTCACAATCTGCCTGCCTCTATCTCCTGAGTGCTAGGATTAAAGGAGTGTACCACCACGCCCTGCTGACTCACATTCTTAATCCACTAAGATATTCAACCTCTAATATTTTCCTCTCATTTTTCAGTCTTCATAATGAGTTAGTTTTTGTAATTTGTTTTTATTGTTTTGAGATAGGGTCTCCCTATGTAGTCCAGATTGACATTAAACTTACTCTATAACTCAGGGTGGCTTCCAATTTAGAGTTCTTTGCCACAGCCTTCTGAGTGCTGGGATTATGTTTGTGTGCTACCACACCCTTGGTAATGGTTAAGTTTTTAATAAATGATTCAGTGATAATAAAGCTATTAAACCTAGGTGTACTATATTAAACAATTTCTTATTTATTAGGCAAACATTTAGAAAGTTTCAGTTTCAAGCTTTGTGTGCCAGCCTCATAAAAATGAAGAAAATATGGATCTTGTTCTTAAAAACTCTCATGCTGTAATTGGAAGTAGATATCCCAATAATTCTTACAAGGGCCCATATTAGAAAGCTATATTAAGGTACAAAAAAGTATAGCAGAAGAAGTAGCCAATTCCTAGATCTAAAAGTTGGATTCTCATTTGAGGGTGGTGTGGAAATTGGAGGAGGAAGAACAACTAACTGAATGGAGAATGCAGTAATCAAGATATACATTGAAGGATGGTTTTATTCAGATAGTTAAAACAGATTGGAAGGAGGCTGAAGATTATCAAGTATAGAGACAATGAAGTAAAACTTCAATTATTAGTTATATGTTAATGTTCTTCAATTTGCATTCTAAATTATATTAGAGGACAATTCTTTTTTTTAAATAATTTTTTTTAATTTTATTTATTTTTGTATGTGTATGAATGTACTGTCTGCATGCAGGTTTGTGCACCCGTGTCGTGCAATGCCGCGGAGGTCAGAAGAGGGGTCTCGGATTCCCCTGGAACTGGGGGGTCTCGGATTCCCCTGGAACTGGAGTTCTCCTGGATTTGGAGTTACAGATGGTTCTCAGCCGCCATGTGGGTGCTGGGATCGAACCCGGGTCCTCTGCAAGAGCAGTCGGTGCTCTTAACCGCTAGGCTATCTCTCCAGTCCCAATTCTTTCTTCTTAAAGATCTGAAAGGTAACACATTTGAATTGATTCCTAAAATAGTACTCATATAAGTAGAAGGCAGATATATTGAGTGTTTAATACTGAATACTGCCTTAAACTAAATGTAGTAGAAATAATAAATAAATAGTTATAGATGAAAGCATTTCCTCTCTTTAAAAATGTATTGCTGCTGGGAGTGGTGGTGCATGCCTTTAATCCCAGCACTCAGGAGGCAGAGGCAGAGGGAGGCAGGTGGATCTCTGTGAGTTCAAGGCCAGCCTGGTTTACTTAGCAAGCTCCAGACTAGCTGGGGCTAAAGGGAGACCCTGTCTCAAAAATACAACAACTGGGTCTGGAGAGATGGCCTAGTGGTTAAGAGCACCGACTGCTCTTACAGAGGACCTGGGTTCGATCCCCAGCACCCACATGGCGGCTGAGAACCGTCTTTAACTCCAGTTCCAGGGGAATCTGACACCCTCTTTTGACCTCCGCGGCGTTGCACGACACGGGTGCACAGACCTACATGCAGACAGTACATTCATACACATAAAAAAATACAACAACAACAATACAACAAAAATGTATTGCTATTGTTATTACAGAAATGGGATCTTGCTGTGTTTCCTAGGAATTGAACTATGAAAACTATGATCTTCTCCCTGGTCCCTTTTTTTTTGGTCTTTGAGACAGGGTCTCCTTTTAGTTCCAACTGGCCTGGATCTCTAGACCAGGGTGGCCTTGAACTCACAGAGATCTGCCTGCCTCTGCCTCCTAAGTGCTGGGATTAAAGCCATGTGCCACCACACCAGCTCCCTGGTTCTTAAAGGGTCATAATCATTTCATAATACAAAATGAAGTTAGTCTATGTCTAGACTTCATCATGAGTCCATCTCATGAGTCCATCTATAGTCACCACATAGTCCTTCATGGCAGGAAAGACATAGCAGCAGGAGCTTGAGCTGGTTGGGCACACCAAGTTTGCAGTCAGGAAGCAGAGAGCAATGAATGCTGGTATTCCCGTTTTTGTCTTTCTACCATATTTGTTGAAATTTGGTAGATCATAATGATAATAGGTGTCATTTGAGAAGAATAGGAAAATTCATTTTCATCAAACAGGATTTTCTTTAACATTTGATTTCTCTAGGGTTTTTTGTTTTTGTTTTTGTTTTTTTTTTCTTTTTGAGACAGGGTCTCCCTGCAGTCCCAGCTGGCCTGAACTCACTTTGTAGATAGGCTGGCCTTGAACTCAGAGAGATGTACCTGCCTCTGCCTTCCCAGTGCTGGGATTAAAGGTGTGTGCCACCATGCCCAGCTTTAGTTAGTATTTTATTAAATGTAGTATAATCATTTATATGAGGATCAATGAAAGCTACTTTTTCCAGTTGTACTTATTATCAGAGATACTCCATCCCATAACTCTAGGATGCAAGTGTCAGAAATCAGACTTTTCAAAGATTCAAAATCTCAGAGTTAGAGGAAGGAGAAGAATTTATAAAACAGTTCATCTGTGAGAATTGATTGAGGCAACTTAAGCTTAAGGTGGACTTCCACAAAAATATCTCTACCCACATTGGTGATTTTTTTTAAATTTTACATTATATTGTCTAAAGTTTAGTTCATTAAGAATTTCTTGTAAGACTAGGGATCATTTCTATAGTTTGTAACTAGAGAAGTTTGTAACTAGAAAATATGTATTCATATTTTAGAGTAATATAAAATTAAAAGGAAAAAAGTGTGAACTCCTAAACATATATCAGAGTTAACATACAGTTTATTGCTGGAGGACATAATTCTGGTACATATATGACGTGTATATAGGCATACTTTGGAGCAATACAATTGGGAGGGAACCTCAATAACATAAGGACTGGGTCAAAGAATGGACTGATATAGTTAAATTCTGCCCAAAACAATAAATCTTTGCAGAGAAAAACTTTAAAAGACTGAGAGAAAAACAAAACAAAACTGATACAGAACAAGATACAGGACATGCAGAATGCATGAACTGGGGTGGTATGGGAAGAAGGGAAAAGGGAATATGTCTAAATTGGACTGAAAAATGATGTTTGAAATACACAAAACATCAATAAAAGTAATATACATATATATGTGAATTACTTGTGCAGTGGGAAAGAGGACTCAGCAGTTATGAGCATTGGCTGCTGTTGCAAATGACCCAGGTTATATTCCCAGCCCTGGAATGTGGCCAGTAGTTGTCTGTAGCTCCAGCTCCATGGGAATTTGACACATTTTTCTGACTTCCTTGCATCGCAAAATATGGATGCGCTTACATACATGCAAGCAATACACATATACACATAAACACACACACACACATTCTAAATAAATAAATAAATTACTTTGGCCAAATTCCCCGCTCTATATTCTTGGGAATATAGAGCAGTAGAATGCTTGCTTAGCACATATGAAGTCCTGGATGGATTCTGTTTGCAGTACTACACACATGCACATGTATGCGCACACACAGAATTAAAAAAAAAAGTGCTTCTGGTTAGGCTAACAGTTTATAATTATTTTTGTAAATTGTTCAAATCATATTTTCCTACTTGGATTTTTTTTAAAGTTTTACAGTGGTAGCTGTGATTAGAAGTGAGAAATGTAATTTTGGAAATTTACCACAAAATATGGGGCAGCCAGAGTAGGGTTACAGTCTGATAACATGATATAGTTGAGAGTCTAAGAGTAGTGAAATTGGGAGAATGCTGAGCACAAAGGTAGACATGCTAAAAAAAGCAAGTTGTTTTGTTTAAAAATGTCTAGGGATACTACCTGCTTTAGGGAGCAATCATTTTTAGAGCAAGCAAGAACTTTTTTTTTAAGAAACAAAATCCATCTTTTATTAGTTTTTAATTTTTAAATTTTTTTCCTCAAGAAGAAACACTTGAATTTCACCTCAGATTACAAAGAAAAGGAATCAAATCCACATGCCAAAAGCACAAAGAAAAATCAACAACATAGGAAAAGCAAATAAAAAATACCACCAAACACTATCTGTCCTATAGAGGACTCCCACAATGAGATCTATCTGGAAGTAACCCAGGACACAGTGCTCTCTCTCTCTCTCTCTCTCTCTCTCTCTCTCTCTCTCTCGGTAGGTAGATAGATAGATAGATAGATAGATAGATGATAAATAGATAGGTAGGTAGGTAGATAGACAGACAGATAGACAGATAGATAGCCATTCTATTGATTCTGTTCTCTCTCTCTCTCGGTAGGTAGGTAGGGAGGGAGGGAGGGAGGGAGGTAGGTAGGTAGATGATAGACAGCCATTCTGTTGATTCTGTTTCTCTCTCTCTCTCTCTCTCTCTCTCTCTCTCTCATCATCATCATCATCATCATCATCCTGGATGCCAATCCATTACTCTCTGATCCACCCTGGAGCCCTGTCCTTTACTCTCTGATCCATCCTGAAGGTGGATCCTTTGCTCTCTGATCCATCCTGGAGATCGGTCCTTTACTCTCTGATCCATCCTGGAGGTGGGTCCTTTACTCTGTGATCCATCCTGGAGATGGGTCCTTAAGCAAGAACTTTTTTATCAGGTCATTTTTTTGATAGCTCCTCTTCATTTGCTCAGACCTCAGGTTTCTTGAGTGGAGTCTTTTTCTACTTTCAGAGACTAGTTGGAAGAATGAAGATTAGGATGAATTTGAAAAAGATAAAAAGAGCCCAGCCTGGTGTGATGGCCCACCCCTTTAGTCCCTAGCACTTGGGAGACAGAGGCAGGTAGATCTCCGTGTGTTCAAGGCCAGCCTGGTCTACATAGGGAGTTCCAGGCCAGCTGGAGCTATAGGGAGACCCTGTCTCAAAAGAATCCCCGCCCCCCCCAAAAAAAGATAAAAACAAAAAGTGACTCAGCGGTAACTAATATTGTAATAAAGCTTTGTAAAATAAGCTTTGGTGGACTTGCCTGTCAATTAAACTATAATTTGTGACATTTTTTATGAGAAGATGCTCATAAAATGCTAATAAGTGATTAACATGCAGTTCAAATATGGATATAATTTGTTTTAGAAGGCAAGGGTTTCAAAGTAAAGATAAGGATTTAGGAAAGAGAATCTGAGACTTGTAAGAAACTTTGGTTAATTATCTTACTTTTGGGTGGTTATCATTAGTTCTTTTTTTTTTTTTTTGAGACAAGGTCTCCCTGTAGCCTCAGCTGTCCTGGAACTCACTATATAGACTAGGCTGGCCTTGAACTCACAGAAATCCACCTGCCTCTGCCTCCTGAGTGCTGGGATTAAAGGCATGCACCACCATGCCCATTAGTTTTTTTTGTCTTTTCGAGACAGGGTCTCCCTTTTAGCTCCAGCTGTCCTGGAATTCACTCGGTAGACCAGGCTGGCCTTGAACTCACAAGATCTGCCTGCCTCTGCCTCCCAAGTACTAGGATTAAAAACATGCGCCACCACGCCCGGCTAAAATTTTTTTTTATTTACTTTTATCTTATGAGTGTTTTGCCTGCATGTGTATAAGTGCACCACATGTATGCAATGTCTGCGGAGGTCAGAAGAGGGTGTTCCCCAGGAACTGAAGTTATGAATGACTATTAGCTGCCATGAGGGTGCCGGGTACTCAACCTGGGTTCTCTGTAAGAACAGCCAGTGCTCTTAACTGTTAGGCCATCTTTCTAGCCCCAAGATCTCTTTTCTGAAGACTGAACAATATGCGTTGTATAAATGGATCACAGATTTGTTATCCATCTGTATGCTGATGACTACTTGGGTTTGTTTCCATATCTTTTTTTTTTTTTTTTTTTTTTTTTTTTTTTTTTTTTTTCTTTTTTTTTTGGCTTTTTTGAGACAGGGACTCGCTTTAGTCCCAGCTGGCCTGGAGCTTGCTATATAGACTAGACTGGCCTTTAACTCACAGAGATCCGCCCGCCTCTGCCTCCTGAGTGCTGGGATTAAAGTGCCTGGCTTGTTTCCATATTGATTTAATGGGAATGATGATGCAATGAACATGAGAGTGCAGGTTTTTTTCTGAGGTGGAGGTTTCCTTTCCTTTGGGCATATACCTAGAAGAAGAGGGAGTGATAATCATGTGGTACAGCAGTGCCACTTGTCTTCAGGGGCATGTTCTATGAGCCTTTGCACCCAAGGATGCCTGAAATAGTATATCATATGAACCCTACATATATTGTTTGTTCTAACACATGGAAAACTAATGATAAAATAATTTATATTATGTATAGTAAGAGATTAAGAGCCAAAATTAATAATAAACTAGAACACAAATGCAAATATAGTTTTTTTTTGAAAGAGTCAAAATAAAGATCAGTATTTTTGGTTGTAGTTTAAAACTACAGTGAGCAAATGAACAAGGGACTATGAGAATTCCTTCCTAAACTTCCTTCTTTGGGAATCTCTGCACTATTTCCCTTAAGGGCTACATCAGTCCTATCTAGTAGAGTACAAGAATTCCCTTTCCTTCACACTCTCACCAACATTTGCCTCTTAAGTTTCAATAATTCTTATTTCTTGTTTTTTTTTTTTTATTCTGTCCTAAGGGGTTTGTCTTATTGTTATCTCAGTGGTTTTCATTTGAAATTTCTGATGAATAGTGATATTCAGCATCTTTTCATATACATTGTTGGTCATTTTTCCATTTTTTAGAAAATATCTGTTTGGGTCCTTTGCCCATTAAAATTTTATGTTTTCTTGGTTTTGAGTTATATGAGTTTTTCAATATTGCTTTTTATTCTTTGAAAATTCCATACATTTATACAATGCATACTGATCATATCTGTCTACCACTACTTCCTCCAACTCCTCTGATGCCCTGTCTCCCTTCCAGCTTCATGTCCTTTTTTTGTTACTAATAACCCCCTGAGTTTAGTTAGTGGTACTCATATCCACATGAGTATGTGGCCATCCACTGGGGCATGATCAGCCTACCAGCGGCTGGTCACAGCAGCTGTGGTTTGCATGTAGGTAGGTGCACTGGTGTTGGACAGTGCCCAAGGAGGTCAGAAAAAGGTGTTGGATCCTCTGGAACTGGAGTTAAGGATGGTTGTCAGCCACCATGTGGGTGCTGGGAATTGAACCTGGGTCTTCTGCAAGAGTAGCCAGTGCTTTTAACTGCAGAGCCATCTCCAGCCCCTATCTTTTAATTTTGTTGACTGCTTCGCTGTGCAGAGGCTTTTTAGTTTGATGTAAGCTCATTTATTTTTGCTTTTGTAGACTGAGATTTGGTATAATGTTCAAAAAAGTCATTTCCAAAGTAAATGCCAAGGAGCTTTCCTTCCATGTTTTAAGTTAGGAGTTTTTTTTGTTTTAGGTTTTAGGTTTTGACCAGGTTGGCCTTGATCTCTGGGATTAAAGGTATGTACTACGTATTTCTGTAGTTTTTTAATCCAGTTAGAGTTGATTTCTGTGTATAGTGTAACATATAAGTTCAGTTCCATTATTTTACATGTGAAAATCTAAAAACAATTTTTGGTGTTTTTTGTTGTTTGTTTTGTTTTTTGAGATAGAACCTTACTATGTAGACTGGCATCCAACTTTCAGTCCTCCAGCCCCTGCCTTCCAAGGGCTGGGATTATAGGCATATAACACCATGTTCAGCTAAAAAAAAAAGTTACAAATAAACATTGATTAGATGGAAAAGGATATATAAAAACGTTAAGGAATAGAGCAACCTCTCATATATTTATTTTTATATCTAGTCTTAAAATCCTCAGCATCCTACCCTTAACTATTTAAATTTTTTCCTTTGTTATATTATCTGGGCTACTCAGCTTTGTGTCCTTTCAGATACAGTGAATAAGCTTCTGAATTATTGGAATAAGCCATTGAAAAACATCTACCAGTATAGTCTGGGATGAAGCACAGAGGTAGACCAGACAGTCCTGTTCGCTGGTTGACAGGAAGCGATCATTCAGAACTTCATAGTGCAGAAGTTTTCTAGTCTCCTCCAGCCATGAGTGAATGAATCACTTAATTGTCTATCTTCTTTTCCCCTATAAAGACTTTTGAAAGATTGATGTCCAATATATATTCTCCTTGGTATTTTCTTAATGATTATTCTCTGAAAATTTGTATATCTTAATCTTGTGAAAATAATTAGCCATATGTATTAGTCACTTTTCTGTTGCTATGATAATCCACCATGACCAAGGGAACTTATAAAAGGAAGAGTTTATGGGGCTGGAGAGATGGCCTAGTGGTTAAGAGCGCCAACTGCTCTTGCAGAGGACCCAGGTTTGATCCCCAGCATCCACATGGTGGCTGAGAACTGTCTTTAACTCCAATTTCAGGGGAATCCGACACCCTCTTCTGACCTCCGCAGCATTGCACAACAGGGGTGCACAGACCTACATGCAGACAGTACATTCATATACATAAAAAATAAATTTGAAAAAAAAGGAAGAGTTTATTTGAGCTTACAATTGATAGTCCCAGGGAATTAAGAGTCCATTGTGGCGGGAGGCATGGTGGTTGGGGTTGAAGCAGGGGCTGAAGCAGGGGCTGGAGCAGAAAGCCAAAATTCACATCTCACAAAGTCAAGAGAGAGAGAGAGAGAGAGAGAGAGAGAGAGAGAGAGAGAGAGA